>JAIEZT010000124.1:31143686-31430229 GCA_019594935.1 Periophthalmus modestus
AAAGATGGGGAGAAGAAAGAGAAAGGAGAAAGAGGAGAGGAGAGTGAGAGAAGAGAGCAGAGAGATTGAAGGGGAGGGGGTGAAAAAAAAAGATGAGATGGGAGAAGAAAGAGAAAGGAGAAAAGAGAGGAGCGTGAGAGAAGAGAGGAGAGAGAGGGAAGAAGCAGGGAAAGGGGAGAGATGGGTGGTGGAGGAGACAGTGAAGAGAGAAGTGGGGGAGGGAGAGATAGAGAGGGAGAGAGAGGGGTCAGCATTGTAATTTTCAGATATTATAAGACAATGTGGGCCAAGTGACAGCTGTGGAGAGGTGAGACTGCTCATATAAAAATGAAATGTTTCACCAACATTTCAACACCTGAAAACATTTCAGCCAAAGCAAAAACATCTCCAGGGAGACAAGTAGATGACGAGTCCCCCACCTGAAAGGTACACAGTGTGCCTTTAAAGAGGGGGTATTCTGCAAAACGTATTTTTTGGAGGTTTCTACTATGTTATAACCAGTGTTGGGAATCTTACTTCAAAAATGTAATTAGTTATAATTACAAGTTACTTCTCCTAAATAGTAACTGAGTTACCATCTCAGTTACTTTTTGGGAGAAGTAACTAGTTACTAGGCAAAGTAACTATGCCGTTACTTACTTTGTTAAAACAATAAAAACACAACAGATGTGTGAACCTTTAACATTTATTTCACTTTAACAGATTGTAATTATATTGCATTTATTTACAAGTGATCCATATGTGACAACAGCCTGGACACTTCAGTCACATTTAAACATATGTCGATATCAAATAATAGTTTGTGTAAAGTTGGAGGAGGCGCCGTGCGTCAGAGCGTCACGTTTCTGATCAAAACTCAACTCGGACCGCTGTAAATGCACGTGTGACAGGACACCATTTCCCATCATGCATTAAGCGTTTGTAGTCCATGCAGGCGCCACAGTCGGTGGAGCTGCTGCGCTCTCCTCGCTCAAAAACTGCGACCGTGTCCCACTTCGCCAAATGCACCGTTCTGTTCTGTTTGAGGTGCGGGTCGAAGCACCGCCCGACTTAAATGCCCCGTTCGAGCGACGCATTTAAGACACTTTGGTGAATTGAGACTCGGCTGCGTCGGCCTCGCTCTCACGAGATTATCTGCGCCTCATCTCAAACAAGCCTCTGACCCCGAGCCTCTGTCACCAGAGAAACAACAGCTGCAGATCCTCGTCTGAGAGACTCTGATGAAGAGCAGAGTGAACTGAAGTAATAGTAACGCGCCACGTTTTACTGTCAGTAACGGTAACGCCGTTGGGACGCTGGGGAAAGTAATTAGTTAAACTACTGCGTTAGTGAAAAAACAACACGTTAGTAACGCCGTTATTGTTTAACGCCGTTATTCCCAACACTGGTTATAACCTTGTTCTCTCATCAAAAACATGCTTGAGGAAGTTTTAGATGTCGTCCATGCATGTTTGAGTAATCTAGTCATCTCTCCTGGGTCTATTCAACCCTCCTTAAGATTTTGTGCAAGACTCCGCCCAAAAGCCTACGTCACCCATGCTCCCACACAACAATTCTCCATGAATACAGTGGTCCCTTGTTTATCACAGGGGTTCAAAAAATAACCCACAATAGGCGAAATCCACAAAGTAGTCAGCTTTATTTTTTACACTTATTACATATATTTTAAGGCTGTAAAACCCCTCACCACACAATTTATACACTTTTCTCAGACAGGCATTAACATTTTCTCACATTTCTCTCTTATTAAATTGATTAATAGTGACTAATAGTGACGTATTTCACAGATATAGCAAGGGACAACTGAATGGTGTGGTTTAATTTGCTCAGCTGTAAAGCTTGGCGGTCCGTAGTGGGATGTATTCAGGAAATGACCCAAATGACAAGCTCTGATAGTATAATAATATTTTTTACAAAAACACAGTATATGCCAATTACAGACAGAGGTCTGGGTTTCTCTAAGCCGCATGTGAGAAGAGCCCTGGACAAGGGATTACTCCGATATTTATACCCTCTGATATGATGTCTCTTTGAAATGTATCCTATGTCACAACACTTGACAATTTCCAGCTGTTCAGCACATATCCTCTCAAAGATATACAAATGAGTTGGTGGTCTCTTCCCATCTATACATTGAGAGCCTAAGTGGCCTCACAGAAGAGCAAGGGTCTCCTGGAGCAGGCCAGACACCACAGTGCAAAAAACTGTATAATACACAATACACTACAACTTCACAACCCTGCGCTGTCAGGGAGTGACTTTTGACTCCAATAAAATGTGTCAAACAATAAACACATGATGACCCACAGCAGCCTCATACCCCCCGTGGGTTTTGAGTGAGTTATGTCATTAGAATCAGTTTCACGTGGCCCCCTGTGAGCCTACTTGCTGTATAAGCTTTGGTTTTGATGTGGTTGAGGAAAGTCGCCCACTCACCTCTGCAGAAGAGGAGGGGGAAGTTACATCACCAGCTTTAGGACTTTTACTGTCAAAGGGCCAGTACCTCGGGTGTTCCATGTATTTGAGAAAAATGTGTCATGTCCCAGTACAGAGCAGCAAAGTAAGTCTGTTGTGTGCAGCTAATTACAATGTGTTTTATAGTCCTAGAAGCAGGACGTGCACATTAGCATGCTAGTTGGGTGATATTTGAGTGACTTTCCTGCTGTTCAGGTCCTGACTAGAACCAAGACATACTTCACACATGCATCCTGTGCTCAAGTCTCTGCACTGGTTCCTGTGGCTCAGAGAATAGACTTTAAAGCAGCTCTGCTTGTGAACAAATGTTTCCACGAACCAGCACCAAAGTTGATCTCCCGTATGTTAGAGCCATATGAACCATCTCACACTTTGAGGACTAAACCAGGACTAAACCAAGACAAAACCAGGACTAAACCAGGACTAAACCAGGACTAAACATGGGGAATCATCATTTCAGTTTTCTGCAGCTAAAACCTGGAACAGTCTTCCTGAAGAAGTGAGACAGGCCTCTACTTTGAAAATGTTTATATCCAGGCTCCAAACGGTTCTGTTTAGCTGAGCATATGACTGAAAGGTTTTTTATTCTGCAGTTTTCTCTTTTAATGATCATTTTATGATGACTATTTATCACTATTTATGTTTTGGTTTGTTGTATTGTGATTGTAATGTCTTTCTTATTCTGTAAAGCTCTTTGAATTACCTTGTGTACAAATTGTTCTGTACAAATAAACTTGTCTTGTATTGTTGTTGTTATCTTTACTGTGACAGTAAATCTCTGCTCTGGTGTCTAACAGTTGTGAAAAGTGATTATGAACTCATCACTGTGAATAATTAGGATGCTCAGAATGCATAAGATCATTGAGTAATAACTTTGGAACACTGTGAACTGTTTAAAATAAACTAGTTATGTTTTTCACAATTTTAAGTAAAAAATACTAGAAATTTAGACTGTGGTCAGTGTTGAGGTCAGTGTCGTGGTCAGTGTGGAGGCCAGTATCATTGTCAGTATCGTGGTCAGTGTCGTGGTCAGTGTGGAGGTCAGTGTCATGGTCAGTGTTGAGGTTAGTTTTGTGGTCAGTGTTGAGGTCAGTGTCGTGGTCAGTGTGGAGGCCAGTATCATTGTCAGTATCGTGGTCAGTGTCGTGGTCAGTGTGGAGGTCAGTGTCATGGTCAGTGTTGAGGTTAGTTTTGTGGTCAGTGTTGAGGTCAGTGTCGTGGTCAGTGTGGAGGTCAGTATCATTGTCAGTATTGTGGTCAGTGTCATGGTCAGTGTCATAGTCAGTGTTGTGGTCAGTGTTGAGGTCAGTGTCGTGGTCAGAGTGGAGGTCAGTATCATTGTCAGTATCGTGGTCAGTGTCGTGGTCAGTGTGGAGGTCAGTATCATTGTCAGTATCGTGATAAGTGTCATGATCAGTGTTGTGGTCAGTGTCGTGGTCAGTATTGTGGTCAGTGTCGTGGTCAGTATCATGATCAGTATTGAGGTCAGTGTCGTGGTCAATGTGGAGGTCACTGTCGTGATAAGTATCATGATCAGTGTTGTGGTCAGTGTCGTGGTCAGTGTTGAGGTCAGTGTCGTGGTCAGTGTTGTGGTCAGTGTCATGGTCAGTATCACAGTCAGTGTGGAGGTTAGTATCATGGTCAGTATTGTGGTCGGTGTCGTGGTCGTGGTCGGTATTGTGGTCAGGATCACGGTCAGTATCACGGTCAGTGTGGAGATTAGTATCATGGTCAGTATTGTGGTCAGTGTCATGGTCAGTGTGGAGGTTAGTATCATGGTCAGTATTGTGGTCAGTGTGGAGGTCAGTGTGGAGGTTAGTATCATCGTCAGTATTGTGGTCAGTGTGGAGGTCAGTATCATTGTCAGTATCATGGTAAGTGTGGAGGTCAGTATCGTGGTCAGTGTCGTTTTTAATATAATCAGAATTTGTGATTTGATCAGTATAAGGAAAAAGATCATGATTCATGTTTTGTTATGTGCCTTGTGGAGTTTGGATTCTGAAATGCCAGATTTCTCCACTGATGACATCGTACTTTGCCATGAAATATTGAAAAGGTAAACGCACAAATATTTAACCTTTTCTCAGTGTATTACAACACAAAGTTGCATTTGAATGAGATTCATTTGAGCTGCTCCGTCAGTAGCACTGACATTTAGAATGTTGTGATGTCATCTGAAAAAACAACCATAGAAAAAAGGAAGTGTGGTGAACTGTATGCAAAGTCAGGTATTTTCCAAAAACATAAAAGAAAACTAACAAATTACACATTTGTTACCTAGTTAACAGCACCTTTCACTATAAACTTTAAATTGCACGAACACTTTAATAGCACCCAGTACTTTGAACAATATTTGCACTTTAAAAAAGACAGTTTGCACAAAAGGATTTTAAAATGTTTATTTAACTTGTCTGCTTTTACCCAGTTTTAGATCTGGAGGCACAGTGGTACTTTAATTGAAGCTGCATGTCCTCTAGGGCAGTGGTCCCCAACCTTTTTATCAACGCGGACCGGTCAATGCTTGACCATTTTACTGCGCCCCGGGGGGGAGGGTTAAGCACATAAAAATACAACTCACTACACCGCTGAATCAGTGGGAGCCCTGCTCTTGTTTCTGCTTTCCTTCTTGTTTACTTAAGTTTCTTTTAAAAAACTTAACTTTAAACTTATAATCCAGGTATTTAGTCTCCATGTGCCAAAGCAGTTTTGAAGGTTTCATTGCCTCGTTCACTTTTCCCCGCAGATTACGCAGAGAGGACTGGGTGTGTGAGACTCACCTGTAGAGACAAAGTCATATTTTAAGTAGGACTCCTGGTGTTGTCTGTTAAATTGATATTTCTTTTTCTTGGAGGTCGTAGGCTCCTCTTCTGGCTCCTCAGTTTGGCCTTTTTCCCTTTGCAAAAAAGCTCTCCAAAGAGTTTTGTTTTGGCTCATTTTCTCGAGCTTGTGGGTCTATGTTTGGGTGACATGTCTGATGTGTTATACATGATACGTCATCGTGGGGACGAGCAGATCTAGCACAGATATAATAAACTCACTGTTATATCAAATGGATGTATGTGGTGATTTCCTATCAGGATTTTCATTACATATCTACAGACGAGCTTATTAAGTGTCATGAGGGACGGGCGAAAGTTACTTCGGAGAAGATGTGGTCACTGATAAATTATTTACTGTTTTTGTGCAGCCCGGTAGCAAATGCGTAACAGACTGGTATCGGTCCCTGGCCCGGTGGTTGGGGACCACAGTTCTAGGGGAAAGAAGACAAGGTTAACGGCTAATTAAATTGGATAACTGCTATGTGAGTGTAATACATGTTCAAGAATGTTTTTAAGTGTTTGTGTGTGTTGTATAATTTGTAGCATCTGTAGTGAAATAGTGTTTTAAAAATGTTGAACTTACCTCCTGTATCTTGTGTCCAAGTGTTAAAGAGGTCCCCAGGGAAACAAGCTCTCTTTAAAAGACCAAGACGGGAAATATGTGGGGGAGGCATGCTGGGCATTTTAAATGGTTTATGGATTTTAAGTATCTTTGGTGTTGGTTTTAGAGTTTATGTTTATATTAATGTATAAAGTTATGTGGTTTATTGGTTTATTTGTTTTTATGAAGGTTAGAGTTTAAAGAGCTAATGTTATGTTTTTTAAACACCCCTAGTGATCAACAATAGTTTAACCCAGTTAGTATAAAGGTGCGAAACAATCATACTATGTTATGCTGCTGGAGGAAACTCTGCTCCTCTAACCTCCATTGCACATTGCACACTGCACTTTGATGATTGATGGAAAAGAAATTTCAAAAAATTGTGGACCACACCCGTGTTGCTCTCTTCGCCTGTCGTCTCTTCACCTGTCATCTCTTCATCTGTCATCTCTTTACCTGTCCTCTCTCTGCCCTCTCTTCACCTGTCAGTCCTCCTTTCACGTGTCGCCTCTTCACATGTCGTCTCTTCACCTGTCAGTCCTCTCTTCTTTTCACCTGTCCTCTCTCTGACCTCTCTTCACATGTCCTCTCTCTGCCCTCTCTTCACCTGTCAGTCCTCTCTTCACCTGTCCTCTCTCTGCCCTCTCTTCACCTGTCAGTCCTCTCTTCACCTGCTGTCTCTTCACCTGTCCTCTCTCTGCCCTCTCTTCACCTGTCAGTCCTCTCTCCACCTGTCCTCTCTCTGCCCTCTCTTCACCTGTCAGTCCTCTCTTCACCTGTCCTCTCTCTGCCCTCTCTTCACCTGTCAGTCCTCTCTCCACCTGTCCTCTCTCTGCCCTGTCTTCACCTGTCAGTCCTCTCTTCACCTGCTGTCTCTTCACCTGCCCTGTTTTCACTGCGCAGTAAAAGCAGTAGTGAAAGTGTGTTTGGGATAGTGAATTTGACCAGAATGTTTCTGAGTTTGGTTTCATGTTTGAGGGACAGTCCCAGAGCTTTGCATGGACTCAAGTTGGACAAATGTCAGAAAGTTTCTTTCATGTTGCTAGTTTCACTTGTCGAAATTTCCCTTTTAGGACATGTTGTTTATATAGCTGGGAGAAGAGCAGAGCAGTTAAAAGTGTACCTAAATAATTAAAGGTGTACTCTGCACATGTTCTGGTAGAAGGCTCACCACCTGCTTTTCTCAACAGAGATGTCATTGCTTGGCTTGAAATGTTCCTTAGTAGCTTGTAACTAATTTATCTGACAAGGTTTTATTTTATGTCCATGTGTTTTAATCCCTTGAAAAACATGCAGACTCACCTCTCTACAGAGCTGATCTGTAACTTGGAGGTGTCAACTTATCTTGTCTTCTTGAAGATAAATAGGTTTAAAGAAGAGGGGGCATTACACTTCTATAGGGTATTAAAGAGGGGGTATGTTACTTGTATGGGGTATTAAAGAGTGGGTATTACACTTCAATTGAGTAATAAAGAGGGGGTATTTTACTTCTATGGGGTTTTAAAGAGGGGGTATTACACCTCTATGGGGTATTAAAGAGGACCCCCTCTTTAATACCTGCAGAAGTAAAATATCCCCTCTTTACCCCCTCTTTACTTCTATGGGGTATTAACTGTAACACATGGCATATTTGGATCTTCATATTAGCTTTTATAGTTTTCAAAATGCAAAATTTGCCAAAAATGGGAGCTAGGCTCGTGGGCAGAGCATTGCACAGAATCGCTAACTGTAAGGAGTATCCCACAGATTGTGTTTAAACTATGGTGAAACTAATACTTTTTATCTCATTCAATTTGTGGAGTATCTATGGAGTATTAAAGAGGGGTATTTAAACTTCTATGGGGTATTAAAGAGTAGGTATCTGACTTCTGCAGCTTTTAAAGCGAGGGTATGTTACTTCTATAGTGTATTAAATAAGAGTATATGGCTCCACTGTATGTGGCTCTAGTGCATGTGGCTCTAGTGTATGTGGCTCCAGTGTATCTGGCGCCATGTATGTGGCTCTACTTTATCTGGCTCCAGTGTATGTGGCTCTAGTGTGTGTGGCTGTAGTCTATGTGGCTCCCTTGTATGTGGCTCTAGTTTATGTGGCTCTAGTGTATGTGGCTTCAGTGTATGTGGCTCCAGTGTACGTGACTCTAGTTTCTGTGGCTCTAGTGCATCTGGCTCTAGTGTATGTGGCTCCAGTGTATGTGGCTCCAGTGTACGTGGCTCCAGTGCTTGTGGCTATAGTGTATGTGACTCTAGTGTATGTGGCTCTAGTTGATGTGGCTCCAGTGTATGTGGCTCTAGTGTATGTGGCTCCAGTCTATGTGGTTCTAGTGTATGTGGCTAAAGTGTATGTGGCTCCCTTGTATGTGGCTCTAGTATGTGTGGCTCTAGTCTATGTGGCTTCCTTGTATGTGGCTCTAGTGTATGTGACTCCAGTGTATGTGGCTCCAGTGTATGTGGCTTCCTTGTATGTGACTCTAGTTTCTGTCGCTCTAGTTTCTGTGACTCCAGTGTATGTGGCTCTAATGTATGTGGCTCTAGTCTGTGTCGTTCTAGTGTATGTGGCTACCTTGTAAGTGGCTCTAGTGTGTGTGGCTCTAATGTATATGGCTCCAGTGTATGTGGCTCTAGTTTATGTGGCTCCAGTGTATGTGGCTCTAGTGTATGTGGCTCCCTTGTATGTGGCTCTAGTGTTTGTGGCTCCAGTGTTTGTGGCTCTAGTGTGTGTGGCTCTAGTCTATGTGGCTTCCTTGTATGTGGCTCTAGTGTATGTGACTCCAATGTATGTGGCTCCAGTGTATGTGACTCAAGTTTCTGTGGCTCTAGTGCATCTGGCTCCAGTGTACGTGGCTCCAGTGCTTGTGGCTATAGTGTATGTGGCCCTAGTGTATGTGGCTCTAGTTGATGTGGCTCCAGTGTATGTGGCTTTAGTGTTTGTGGCTCTAGTTGATGTGGCTCCAGTGTATGTGGCTCCAGTCTATGTGGCTCTAGTGTATGTGGTTCAAGTGTATGTGGCTACCTTGTAAGTGGCTCTAGTGTTTGTGGCTCTAGTGTGTGTGGACTCTAGTGTGTGTGGCTCTAATGTATATGGCTCCAGTGTATGTGGCTCCAGTGTATGTGGCTCTAGTGTATGTGACTCCAGTGTATGTGGCTCCAGTGTACGTGGCTTCCTTGTATGTGACTCTAGTTTCTGTGGCTCTAGTTTCTGTGGCTCCAGTGTATGTGGCTCTAGTGCATGTGGCTCCAGTCTATGTGGCTCTAGTGTTTGTGGCTCCAGTGTATGTGGCTCCAGTGTATGTGGCTCTAGTGTATGTGGCTCTAGTGTTTGTGGCTCTAGTGTTTGTGGCTCTAGTGTATGTGGCTCTAGTGTTTGTGGCTCTAGCGTTAACACCAGACTGTAGTCACTTCTTGTTTAGGGGCTTCACGTTTGGAATTCACTGGTGACATTTGAAAGGTCTTTAAATGTTCTGACATGAAGTAGAATCAGATAGTGCAGGTGTCATTGTGAAACAGTTTCATAAATATGTTCTGGTGAGTAAGTGTGGGCTGATGTTTGCTTGGCTTAATCTCTAGTGACATTTTAACTTGGCTGGCTTTCATTTAGTCAAGTACACATGATTTCGTTGCTCAAAAACATTTGAAAAAAAATGCATTTCTATTATTAGCAGGGTCTGTAACAGGAACCGGAAAGACTGGATATTTTGCAAGGCTTCCGATTTGACATTTCTTTCATAAGAAAAGTCCCAAAGGAAAATGCACAAATGTAAAGTGACTCATTTTGATTTGTCCTAAGAATGGGTTAAAATGTGACGAGTGTCCAATTTACACAGTAACTATAACAAGCCCATCTCATATTGACTTATACTGACAAATAAATATAGTGGGCGGAGTTAGGGGGTAGGTGAGAACAGACATTTTCAGAGCACTTGAATATCAGTCCATGCATGTTTGAGTAATCCTGTACTGCTCTGCATTCAACTCAGGACACTTACAACATGCATAACAAAGCTCATAAAAGTAGGTAAAAATAGTAGCAGAACACGTGTGCTTTAAGTTTGCAACCAGAATGCCAATCCATTTTGTTCTTAAAATGCTTGTATTAACCTGCTCCACATGATCCTGGGGTTTTTATTTCACTATTGTGTCTGTGAATCAAGATATTAACATTAACAACTGTTAAGCGCCCACTCCCTGCTAAACCAGCGGTGCGGTTTAACAGCCTCACTCTGGATTGCCTCTTTGGTTGCTATGATACTCGCGGTCGGAATTCATGTGGAACGGCTCCACATTCGCCCCTCTAACTACAAGCCTCGATGTGGAGTTTGGATTGATGTATTCAATTCAGGTGCAGAATCAGGTAGAGCAGATTTGGGCCCAGGTGATTAGGAAAATTCCCTCCGTTTGGGCCTTGAGAAATGAGTTTGGCCGTTGTTTAAACATGTACTGGTGACATTGTTTGTTTTGGCTACAGTTTGGATGAGTGGTTGCTTGATGTAAAGTGCTTTGAGCCTTGATGATGTGTAAAAGCTCTGTATAAAAATGTGATCATGACTATTTATCAGAAGTTGAATAGCTCTGCTAAAAATTTCTGGACAACAGGAGCTTTTTTTTTTTACTCACTGTCTGACATGAAATCAGACTAAACGTTCACTGTTTTAGGTCAATTAGGATTATCAAAGTTATTTCTATTTGCTAAATGCCAGAACAATGACAGAAGATTTTTCATAACTTTCTTCAAAGTCAGAAGTTTACATACAGTACGATTATTATGCGGTTAAACAATTTGGGAAAACCCAGATGATGAGGTCATGTCTTTGGAAGCTTCTAATACTACTTGACCTAAAACATGTCAGACAGTGAGAAGACAGCATGTGTAAGTAAACTTCTGATTTCAGCTGTATGTTGTTACTGATATTGTTAATAATATCCATATTATTGTTGTCCAATATATGGCATGCTTGAATTATTATTATTTTTTATTATTTATTTCTTCTATACCCCCCTGCCCTTCCCCTTTTTTCTCATTTTAAAAACATTGCACCGCAGATGACTTCCTCATTCACTTTCTGAACTCACTTTCCATGAGTAATAGTCAAGTTGAAACCAAAGAATCAAAAACAAAAGTTATAAAGATCCAGAGGTATGGACCAAAATAATCAAAACATTAAAGCTTCTCAAAAGTAAAATCAAGCCGTCATGTTTTTTTTTTACTTTTTATATTTTTTATTAAGGCCTTATTAACATTGTGTCAGTACAGAAATCTAAACTTGGAAAACATTTTAAAAGAAAAAACAAAACAAAACAAAAAAACAATAAAAGCTACAATTACTTCTCCTCCACGTAGGTTTCAGTATATGAAAGCTGAACTGTATCTTTTGGACTTAGTATTTGTTGGATTTACATTTTCTTTATAATACTGGGGACATTTTGGGTATTTTATGTAATGTATTCTTTAATGACAAGGTTCAGGCCATTAAAAAATGCCATCAATCCCACAAAGCAAATAACATCCCTGCAGCCACCTAGACACTTAGAGCTGACTGACTTTGCACCTGTAACTGACAAAACTGTCCAAGAGATCGTCACCAGTCTGAGTTCATCTACATGCTGCCTCGATGTGTTACCCACTAAATTTCTAAAGTCTGTGCTCAACAGTTTGCTGTCACCAGTCGCTTGCATAGTTAATATGTCACTTCAATCTGGAACATTCCCAAGAGCTTTAAAAACTGCAGTTATCAAGACTCTCCCAAAGAAGAGCAGTCTTGATGCCACAATATTGAACAATTACCGACCAATCTCAAATCTGCCGTTTTTAGGCAAAGTCCTCGAAAAAGTTGTTTACCAACAGCTTATTAACTTCCTCCAAATTAACAACTCTTTCGATATTTTCCAGTCGGGTTTTAGACCCCACCACAGCACTGAGACTGCTCTTATCAAGGTGACAAATGACATCCGCCTGAACACTGATGCAGGCAAAGTCTCAGTCTTGATCCTGTTAGATCTGAGTGCTGCTTTTGACACTGTGGATCATGGGATCCTCTTACAGAGACTAGAGGACTGGGTGGGCATCTCTGGTACTGCACTAAACTAGTTCAAGTCCTATCTAGAAAACAGGGAGTTCTTTGTTGAAATTGGAAAATGTGTCTCAGATAAAATGTCCCTGAGCTGTGGGGTTCCCCAGGGGTCAATTTTGGGACCCCTGCTGTTCAATCTGTACATGCTGCCGCTAGGTCAGTTAATACGCAGCAACAATGTGTCCTACCACAACTATGCAGATGACACTCAGATCTATGTCTCACTGCAGCAGGTGAATATGGACCAGTGGATTCACTCTGCCACTGCATCCAACAGATCAGTGAGTGGATGCAAAACAACTTTCTTCAGCTAAACTCAGACAAGACTGAAGTCATAGTCTTCGGCCCACAGAAACATAGAGAAAGTGTCAGCAGTCACCTCCAGTCTCTTTCTCTAAAACCTTCAAATAAGGCTAGAAATTTAGGGGTAATAATGGACTCAGACTTGAACTTTAACAGCCACATCAAATCAATAACATCTGCTGCTTTTTACCATCTAAAAAACATTGCAAAAATCAAAGGTATACTGTCAAAGCCAGACTTGGAGAGACTTATCCATGCATTTGTCTCCAGTAGGTTAGACTACTGTAACGGCCTGCTCACTGGCCTCTCCAAACGGGCCTTAAAACAGCTGCAGTACATCCAGAACGCTGCTGCTCGGGTCCTGACCAGAACCAGGAAATACGAGCACATAAGTCCTGTGCTCAGGTCTCTGCACTGGCTTCCTGAAGCTCAAAGAATAGACTCTGCTTGTGAACAAGTCTATTCATGGCTTAGGTCCAAAGTACATCTCTGACATGTTAGTGCCATATGAACCATCTCGCACTCTGAGGACTTCAGGGACCGGCCTCCTGCTGGTGCCCAGAGTCAGGACTAAACATGGGGAATCAGCGTTTCAGTTTTATGCAACTAAAACCTGGAACAGTCTTCCTGAAGATGTTAGACAGGCCTCTACTTTGACAATGTTTAAATCCAGGCTCAAAACAGTTCTGTTTATCTGTGCATATGACTGAAAGGTTTTTATTTTTATTCTGCACTCTTTGGTTTTAATGTTTTAATGTCAATTTTATGATGATTATTTGTGATTATTCGTGTTTGATTTGTGTGGTTTTAATGTCTTTCTTATTCTGTAAAGCACTTTGAATTACCTTGTGTACGAATTGTGCTATACAAATAAATTTGCCTTGCCTAATGTGACAGGATTTGAGCCATAGAAGGATGAAAACATAACTTCTTCTTTAGTTTGTTTTATTAGCTGCAGCTCAGCCTTTTATTTATAAAGTAGGTTAACAAACACATGTATCAGACCTCTCCTGCTTTGTGTCAGAGGCACAAAGTACTTTCAATATTATCCTTCACCGCAATATTTCTCTGTACCAATATCTCATGCTTCAAAATGTGTTATGGTGACATGTGACAAGTGAATATTATAAATAGTTTAGACCTGTTAAACACGCTCATTATAGTAAGAGTGGGAGCTCATGAGTCAGCTTATCTGGTGCATCGGATGTCTGCGGTGAATTATATTGGAAACAAAAGTGGGGGCTATGTTTTCACATGTTTAGGTAATTTTGTTAACTTTACCACTTAACATCAGTTTGAGTATAAAACATTGAAATTGATATCTGCATTTCTTTTGGAACAGACATTTTTCCCCTAGACTTTTCCAAAAATTACATAAAGAGTTTAAAAGAAATGATGAAGGCTAAGCAGCAGCGTAATGAGTAAAGTCCACCTTTTTAAAACAGTGTACTCTTTAAAATGTTCATACCTCAAGTGCTGCATGCCCACGTATTTGACCTAGAAAAACACACATCCACAACAGGTGGCAGGAGCAGAGACTGAGAACAGCATTTATTTCCATAAAACAAAAACAAAATGAGGTCAAACTAATCCAGATGTGGTGTAGTTATCCCTCGCTATATCGTGGTTCACCTATCGTGGTCTTGCTGTTTCACAGATTTTTTTTGTGCAGTTTTGCATGTTTTTTTTTTTTATGATGAACGTGCATTGTGTTCTGCGTCCTGATTGGCTGAGGGACTATAGACCACTGTCAATCAATCTCCTCTGTGCTGTGTCTCCTGTACAGTACAGAATGCATTCAGCCAAATTTACATAAATGTTCAATCGACACTACAGCGGAGCGGCAACCGGACAAGGAGGCATGATCAGAGGGACTTGCCTAAGGACACAAGGACAGAACTTGGTCCGAGCGGGACTCGATCCTCCGACCTTCGGGTTGGGGGACCAACGCTAGAACCACTGGGCCACTGTCGGGGTTTGTAACCCCCGCAATAAATGAGGGACCACTGTATCACTCTTCTTCATCTCTCAAGTAACGACAAAACAACTTTGTAAAAATAAAAGTTCAAACATTTCGAGACTTTCTGGGCCAACTACAACCAAGAAATAGTCTTAATACATCAATTTATATGTCCAACCAGGATATCGACTGAACCAATATTTGGGGGCCGATATCCAATCCAGCTAATTCAATCGGTGCCAATATCCAATACAAGTATAGGATTGGTGTATCCCTAGAATGGACCATTTGTAAAGAAAAGTTTGAAAAAAATGAACATTTAACTGTAACTTAATATCAGCATCACAACAGTATGCGATGACTGACTCTTGTTCTGGATGTAAAATTCACATTAAAAGGTGCACTACGCAACTTTCTAGTGGGAGGGGTCTGCTACCATGAGATGCTATTATTTGGCCAAGGATATTCCTCAATATGGCATTAAGTGTATCCATATTGAATTTCATCAATAACAGATGTACTTATTGCTGAGAAAGATGCCTTGAAACACAAGCATTTTTACAGTAAGCAGGGTTGCCACTTCAGATATCTCCTGTATCTTGGCCTAGTGACCTGATTGTTTCCATGTAGATAAATGTCATACTGTGGTACATCTGACCATATGGCATTTGCATAGTTTGAATGGACTAGTAGTATAGTAGAGGTGGAAGATGTACTCAATTGTGTTACTTAAGTAATAGTACACATACCGGAGCAAAGAAATACTCAAGTAAAAGTATCACATGAAAAAAGTATCAAAGTACCAGTTTAGAAACATACTTAAAGTGTATAAACTAAAATTATTTCATGCAAATCTTTAGGTATTCTAAAGCTTCAAATGTAGTGATTTTAATGCAGATTTGTGCTGAATTTTGTTTAATAGAAACAATAAGCCTAAATTGATAATTTTTTCAGTTTTTATTTGCATACTTTTGTTTGCTCAAATCATGAACTGGATAAAAAAAAATAAACTCTCAGCCTTTTCAGCAGGTCTTAAACAATAAGAAAAAATACTTTTACTTTTCAGTCCTACATTTGAGAGCAGGTATCTGTATTTTCTGCTCCACTACATTTTGAAGTCAGTAAAAAGTATCCACTTTAATATTTACTTAAAAACAGAAAGCTAAAATTTGTATTCAAGTACAATACCATACTACTTTTACTTTGTTACACTGGTCATGTTTCCCACAACTGATTAACCTGTCAGAATAGTTATCTCTTTTCAAATTGGGTAATCTTTTGTATGTTGCATGAGAAATGTTGGCATCTCCACAGACTTTCACATATTAAAAGATTCTATTGACTCTTTATATTACTTTGGGAGTATAGGTTGGTAGAAAACATTTTGGATGCTTACACTGTGAACAGGAGAAAATGAACCATCTAATGTCTAGAATGGTAGACATCTTCAATATATTAACCAGTGCTGATATTTTAAAGTCTTTGTCACGTTAACTTCAACAAATGTTTCCCAAAGATTATCTGTAGTTCCTTCGCTCGAGTGAGTGGGCCAAAAAACTCTTAAATGTGAAAGACACAACTGCAATTTGATGACAGTTAATGTACTGATTTATATTGCCTTTAATAGCTAACTAATTATATGATCTTATTCTGAGTTTATGCTTCACAGTCATCCCCCTGTCACTCACTAGGAGCCTGACCAATAGGAAGAGTGGATGTGTCTAGCTGAATTAAACAGAAAAGCACTACACAAGTGGAAGATTGCAATTTTATTTAATATTTGTATATTGCTCACCTCTACTGTTTATTTTTAATGTGTTATTTTAGCTCTGGTCTCTCAAATGGTCAGTTCACTTGGGATTTAGCTTCTTTTGCTTGCTCCAAAACACAGTAGTTAGTAGAGGTTATTTGCTTGCAGTGAGTGGCCCCTTAAATCTGGATGGTTTTCACTTTTAGGACTCTCCCTGCAGTACAGACTTTAGTTCTCCATTTTCCTTTAGCTCTTTGACAATGTCCAGTCCTCCGACCAGCTCCCCCTTCACGTATAGCTGTGGGTATGTGGGCCAGTTGGAGTAGGTCTTCAAACCTTGTCGCACCTCTTCATCTTGTAGAATGTCAAACGTATCGTAATTAATGCCGGTCTCATTCAAAATCTCCAAAATCTGCCGCGAGAAGCCACACTTTGCTCCCTCCTTGTTTCCCTTCATAAACAGCATCACTGGGTTTTGATTGATGATGGTTTTCAGACGGTGCTCCAAAGAAACCGCTTTGGGACACGTGGTCGCCAACTCCCCTGATTCAGCTAATTCTTTTACGATATCCAACCCGCCGATTAGCTCGCCGTTCACGTACAGCTGCGGGTACGTGGGCCAGTTGGAGTAGGTTTTCAAGCCTTGCCGCACCTCCTCATCAGAAAGGATATCGAAGCTGCCAAACTGGATATCGTGATCTTTCAAAATGGCAACAATTTGCCGACTGAAGCCGCAGCGAGGCTCTTGGGGTGCGCCTTTCATAAACAGCATGCAGGGGGCACTGTTGATGAGTTTCTTTAGACGCTGTTTCAGATCCACTGGGCCCGGTTCAGCAGAGGCACTTCCACCGGCTAGAGACAGTTTCTGAACCTGGAGAAAAAAAAGGAAAATCTAATTAGGAGATGTAGAATTCCTGTAATATAAACATTTTACATGGTGCTATTAAGACTAAAGTAAGGCTGAATGCTTTGGGGAAAAAAGTGATGACGCACTGTTATTAGTTTTGCTATTTATTTTTTTGATGATAAGATTCTATTCAAAGTTCACAAGAGTTGACAAAAAGACTGAAATTTGAACTGACAAAATTATACAAGAATCACATTAAAGACCATGTTTATACACATCTAAACTACAGGGTTACCAGTTTGAGATTGTGCTGTTTGCAAAAGGAAATTATGCATTTTGCTAATTCTATCCATTCAAATTGTAATTTTAATTGTGACAGTAGCTCAGTTGGTAGTCTCCACTGATCCGAAGGTTGGAGGTTTGAATCATGCTCTCGCCATAAAAATCATTGGTTGAATGGTCAGATCCGCTGACCCACAGGTTGGTATGGGTCCGCAGCCACCTCACCCCCAGTGTCTGTGTACACAGGTGTCTACGTAATGTACCGTAACTTCACAGCCATAGGGCGCACCGGATTATAAGGCGCAGTTCAGTTACGGGTGCTTTTTCTGCATTTAACGCATAAAAAAGGCGCACCAGGCCTTAGGGCGCAGGCACGGTAAAACATGCAAGTTAGTTTTGCTTCCTTTGCCTTTTTTAGAGCACATACTGTGTTCGGTTGTGCTTTATTCAAGTATTTAGCAAAGTGCTCACATAATTTTTTTAATTAATTCACAAATCCATCAAAGTCTTCACCCTCTGTATCTGAAATGAACAGCTGCGCTGCTCTCTATGAAATACACCAGGTTCCCTCTCGTCACTATCAGAGTCCGCTTTGTTTGCGTACCGCTCCGCGTGAACGATGCCGACTTTTGCGAAAGCTCAAAAAACAGTGCAAGCAGATACATGAGCCCAAGCATCCACAATCCATTCACAAATCGTGGCGTAACTCGCCCGGCGCTGAGTCCCAGTCTTTGTAAAGCTGTGTTCGCCAACTGTCATCCATCTCTCCCACGATGTTCGCAACTTTTACCTGCGCCTTATGGTCGTGAAATTACAGTATGTGTGAATGGTTCAGTGGTTCCTTGATGTAAAGAGCGTCGAGTGTCTCAAAGGTGGAAACGCGCTGTATAAAAATATGACCATTAACCATCAATCTTGCAGATCCAACCATGTCACAAAGCTCTAAACAAGCGTATAAGGTGATATTTCGGCACCTTTGTGGGGAATTGTGGGCTAAGGTAAAGACATTGCTACCAATCTGCTCCAATGACCTCTCTGGCAAGGGCAGCAAGATTAATCTCAATCAAATCAGAATTGCAATATGAATGAATGCAATTAGCAAGTATCAAGTATCATCATTTCCTCCACAGACAACAAAATCTTCTGCATAAAAACTGCTAACCCTGTATTTTAGATCTGTATAGACATGTTTGTGGACATTTTGCCCCCCAGCTTTGGAACTCTCTCCCTCCTGATCTCCGTAACTTAAGACTCTCTTCCACTCTTCAAATCCAGACTCAAGACTCACCTGTTCAGACTGTCCAACCTTTCATAACCAATCACACATCTTTTATCAATCAGCTATTGTATTTATATGTATATGTAATTTTATCTTGTTCAGTGTCCTTGGGTGTTTTGAAAGGCACTTATAAATAAAATGCATTATTATTATTATTATTTTGTGTCAGATGCCCTCTCTGTGTCTCCATGAGATCTTACTCTGCATAAAAAATACCAAGCTTGTAATTTAGATCTGTGCAAACATAATCTGAAATATGGTTATTGTATTTGTTTGTCAGTTTAGATTTCAGTCTTTTTGTCAATTCTTCCGTGTTTATATGACAGAGTATAAGGTTCACTTAAAAATAATTATTCTGATTATTCTGGCACCACAAGAATAATGCTGTAACATTGACATTAGAAATTGTAACTTAATGAAAATAAAGTTGAAACCAGAAAAAGTTGTAATTTTCTGAGAATAAAGTCATAATTTTACAAGGATAAAGTAATATTTTTTCGTTTGTAGTAATAATTTTTTTTCCGCCTTAGAAAAAGCCTGCAGAGTGTGGCAATCCCTGGGGCTCATTGGGCAAGACACAGGCTGTGCTAACTACACTGAAACTGTAAATAGCTATTGTTTACAGTTTCAGCCTTAATGGGCCTACTGGCTAACTCCACTGTTCTCTTTGTTTTCTTTGGGTCTGAGGGTGAAGTTATATATGGGGGACAGGTGAGATCTAAGTCCCCCATTCAAGGACCATTTATTTTCTCTGGCTCAGATCTGAACCTCCGATCTTCAAAGGAGTGGTTAGTGACTTTGAGATAGAGTTCAGAGGAGCTCTCACAACAGTGTTGGTACATTCTCTTATAAAGTGGCTGTTTAGTTTCTCCAGTGTAACGCTCACTGCACTCTTCACTACACTCAATGGGGTAGACCACAGTGCTTTGTTTATGGCTCGCGGTTTTGAGACACCATGACGTTTTCAAAAGTCAGGAACAACATGCACTTTTGTTATGTGGGGAATAAATTGTGATAATCTAAAACATTGGCCAATCTAATACATAAATAGTAATTATCTTATACATTGGGGCAAACGTGGAGGTAAATTAAACAATGATATGTTGGGGAATTAGGCCGAAAGTGAAAGTAGATACACTCCATTGTCAATACTAATCCTATTAGAATAATATTTTTGCACACTGCACACATATTGACCTTCTTGGTGAGCTCTGGAGCGTTGGCCCCGTCCAGCCTGTCCACCTTCTCCCCTGCGCGGAAAAACACGAACGTGGGCACGGAGCTGATCTCGTACTTCTCCGAAACCTCCGGCACAGCTTCGGCCTCGAGCTTCACGAACGTGCTGCTCGCGTGCTGCGTCGCCAGCACGGCCATCACGTCGTTCATCTGCTCGCACTGCGGAGCCCACGCTGCTTGGAAGTGCACCACGGTCAGACATTTTCCAGATTTAGCCAAGATTTCCTCAAACTGCTGCTGCGACGCGGCTTCCACGAGATTCGCCATTTTTGCCTCTCTGCTTCCGTTGCCGCTGAGGTTACTTCCGGCTCGCTTCTGGTAGCTTCGGAAGTGTGTGCATGTTTTGGATTATTTTTGATAAAGAAACAGCCGCTGACACTGGATAAGAACGGGGAATATAGTGACTACTGAGGTAACAGATAATAGGCACATCGCAGATCTTTTTCAGCCTAAATAGCCGTTATAACACGTCCAAACACGTGCTTTTACGGCATTTTCCTGTAGCCTAGTGTTAGCTTCTGCTCATCAGCAGGTGGAAGCTAACGGCTGTTAGTTAGCATAATCGGTGGCTTCATAATCAGATGTGTTTATGTTCTTAGACTGATGCGAGATAGTAAAGCTCTTTGTTTACACCTTAGCTTAAAAGTCTCCGTATGTATTAAATTCGTGGTAATTTTGTGGTAAATTGTCAAAATAGGTTCTAAATGTTCTGTATTTGTAAATGTGTGAATCATGTTTTATTTAGTTTACATCAGTGTCGCAAAATAATGTGGCATTCTCATTGTTTTAATAATAATCCAAACATAATCTCTCATTTAGTTACAAGGCTTCACTGCTAATGACATTTTATACCCAAAGTATTAACGTTAATAAAGTCGCCTAGTATCTTTCACACTGTTTGTTAATGGACTATGGAACTTTTGTGGTGGGCGTCCTCGTCCGGTTTATTGACCTTATTCCGCCCACTTTTGCCTCTAAATGCGACTAAACCACAAGTTCTTTGTGGTGGCACTTCCGGCTAAGCGGGAATCCCATTAGTTTCAATAGAGAATCTTAGAAAAGTTTTGCCGCTAAAATGTGATATAAAATAATACAACCTGACTGACTATATAGCAGCGCCCACAGCAACTTCCAGAGTAAGGTGGATAGTATACTGAAGATGTTATAGTTTTGCTTACAACGTTCCACAGTATAGTATTAAAATTGAATATCTTTGTTCAGTAAAAGTACTTGACCTGGGTCTAGGTTCAATGCCATGACCTGGAATATTCCAAGTAAAACTATAACGTCTACATGGACTAAATAAGATATTGGATTCTTTACCAGAAAACGTGAAGGTTTAAGAAGACACCTGAAAACAGGAATTGACTGAATGCTACAAAGCAGATTAAAATATTTCTTAGGTTCAATCCCATTTGACAGACATATCTTTTTTCATCTCAACTAGTGCTGACACGAAACTAAAATTTCAAACTCAATTTCGATACTAAAGTATAGACTCAATACCAATTCTGATACCACGACAATAATTTAAAAAACACTCTTTAGACAATAGAATGTGATTTGTATCATTAAATGGTACCTTAGTATTCTCACGTTTCCTTATATCTGTCTAATCCCTCAGTGGTCCTTAGTGGTCCATGGGTGTATACTAGTCTATGTGTCTTATACTTGTTCTGATACAGCCCAACATCATTCTAAAGCTATTCAAGAAAAGTTAATTTCTGTCCTGTGAATGTGACTTTTTTAGTATCGATACCTGCTCAAATGAGTATCTAGTTTTGATACTAGTTTTAGTATCAATTCGGATCTGATTTTCCATTCTTTTGACAACCCTAATTCCAACACGATTTTGGAGTTTTTGTTTCTCCCCAGCTTTCTTATACTGTTCAGTAGTCCTTACAGGGTGTATGTGGTGTATTCGGTTATTTATGATTAGATTCACTGGCTTAGTGAAGAGGCTGTTATGAGTTAGTAGGAATAAGACTAAAATCACCATAACCGACTCCCAATCACTGGGTTTCATTATGACTTTTGTTTCACAGAATCATGATGGAGGAGCAGCCCACAGACATAGAGGTGACCGTGAAGACATTAGATTCTCAGAGCAGAACTTACACGGTCCGAGCTCAGGTAAAAACTACAACAACACCCCAAAATGCTGCTATAGAGGTTATGCAGATCACAGGACCACCTTTGGCACTTTTTTAGTGAGTGGCAAAGCTATATGGCAGTATGGCAGTGGTCCCCAACCTTTTTCTCACCGCGGATCGGTTAATGCTTGACAATTTTACTGCGGCCCGGGGGGGGACTCGCACACACCGCTTCTTCGCTCAATCACACACCACATGCGCCACATGCACGCGCACGTCACCTCTCGCTCACGCACCACACTGAATTAAAGCACATAGGAGCTAGACACACATCTCACAACATTTAAATATCCCTTCAAAATAAGATTCAGATACGCCACAATTACATTTATAAAGTGTTATTTTCACACAACCTTAATATTTCACATAGAGCTGTTTTTCCTTTAGCTTCTGCACGTTTGTATGCCCGCTAAGACTCACAAGCTCTCCTCCTCTCCTCGACCACTGCCCTAACGCGCTCTGACTGTTGTGCGGCGGACACACATCTAGCACAGATATAATAAACTCGCCGTTATATCAAATGGATTTATGTTGCGATTTCCTATCAGGATTTTCATTATATATCTACGGACAAGCTTATTATCGTATCATGAGGAGCAGGCAAAAGTCACAAGTCGGAGAAAATGCGGTCGCTGATAAATTATTTACTGTTTTTGTGCGGCCTGGTAGAAAATGCGTCACGGACCGGTACCGGTCCCCGGCCCGGTGGTTGGGGATCACTGCTATATGGTTAATGGTGAGTAATGACATTTTCTTCTGTAAAAGCTCCAAACACTAAATCTAAAAAGTAACACAGCTGCTGCAGTTTATGAACAAATATAAAAGTCTTAAAAAAAAAAATAAAATATTGAGTTTGTACCTGACTCTTCTACAAGAAAATCAAGTGACCAGTATAAAAGAGAAGATTGAGACCACAGGCACACTGCAGACACGCCTATCACTGAGACAGATAACAAAAATTATGCAATAAAAAAGCACAGAAATATGTTTTTCTGTTGTTCTGCCCATAGTTCTGCCTCAGTGTCAATGTTGAGGAACAGTTTTCAAATAAAATGATCTCACTACATCACCACTATAGCTTTGATTCTACATTATCTTTTAAAGACTTTCCTGTTTCCCCACATCATGGACAGCCCCTCTAATCATGGGTTTCAGTTTACCGTGATATGGTGCCGTTTTGAGGACCATGATATTTTGGTTTTAATAGCACTTTTCAAAGTTGCTTAAAAGAGATTCTCTCATCACATCACAAAGCATTATGGCATACCCCCTTTGACAAACAGCTCTCAAAATGATAATTTATTCATACTTCATACTTTATTGGTTTATTCAGTTGTGTCCATTTTGTTCTGTTTATTGTGCGATTGTGTTCAGATTCACATTCAGAAATAAAGTCCCAAATAAAACGGAACAACATGAACACAAGTGGGGAAACAATTCAAACCACAGATTGCAATCATCAAACTAAATGAGGCCTAATTGCTGCTGTAAATGTCAAATGTCTGCTTAAAGGTTATTCTTCTATTGTGAAGATCCCATTATGTAAATCCACTCGGATATAGCGGGAATGTTCTGCTTAAAGAGGGAGTATCATGCAAAATCCATTTGTATGTAGTCCATTTATATACTGCTGCAGTAATCTCAAATAAAGAGGACCCATAGAGTGCACACATTCAAACATGATCAATAACATTTATAACATTGTGTCCCATCAAAACATGCCTGAAGAGGTTTTAGATGTTATCCATGCATCTCTCCTGGACCCCATAGGAACCTTACAGTTGCCAGTGTGGGCCTGTACAATACTCTGCCCACACGCCTACATCACCCATGCTCCACACGATAAATATACAAAAACATGACACAAAACTACACAGCAACTTGACAGACCTGGTGCAATAAGCAGTAGTTTCATTAGAGGGATGCATGCTGATAAATATGTTATGTGTGAACATATACCCCAGTAAAATGCACCTTTTTTAAGCTACTTCTGGGTTATGAGCTTTTTTGCCGCAACCAATTCAACTTTCATTAAATATGATTCAGGTTTTGGAAACTAAATCTTCGAAATGTTTGTATTTATTTTTTTTTAAAGACTGCTCCTATGACTGCTATTGTCTACTTCACTGTAGAACTACAGAGGGACAAAATAGATGGAAATGACCAGCCTCCAGTTGATTTAGTCTGTTGACTTTAGTTTTGACTGTTGGGATGGCATACAAAAATAACGGTTCACATCCACAACTCTTGCACAAAAACTACTGTACACAGAGAAGTACTGCTAAACTGCTTCTTAAGTGTAAAGGTCAAACAGATCAGATCAAACAGTCCTGTCGCTCCCAAAACTCCAGCTAGCTCACTCACTTCTCCTTTCTGCTATTGTCACACATAAATGTTTATAATCTAAGAAAAAAGGTTTGCTGACTAATACAAATTTTGATCAACTGATTAATCGACTAAATGATTAAAGAACTACAGCCCTAAATGAAATATTAAGTATTTTATTTAAGTATTTTTGTTTGGGACTTCATAGCATTTCATGAGGCTAAACCGTCAAGGGTGTTGAGTGAATGTATAATGAAATGTAAAGCACTTTGGGTGTCTTGAAATTTGCTTTAGAAATTCATTGGTAAATGGTAAACTAATATGTTTGAAGTACAGTCTTCTGTGTTTTGTTTTGCAGCTGACAGTGAAAGAGTTTAAGGAGCACATAGCACCCTCTGTTGGCATTCCCATTGACAAACAGAGGCTGATCTACCAGGGCCGCGTGCTGCAGGACGACCGCACACTGCACGACTACAGTAAGGCACTAACAAGACTTTATATACTTATGTATTAGCGGAGATGGTCAGCGGAGCTCATCAGTCCTGCCCAGTTTGAAAGCATCGCAGAGGCTTCATAACATTGTAGTTCCAAGGCCAAAAATTTACAGAAATTACAGTCTTTTTGCCATGAAAAATTGGCAACTTTACCATCTGAGAAAATCAAGAACCTTATCCAGGAGTACCACAAATGACTTCAAGCTGTCATTGATGTTAAAGGGGGCAATACTCTGTATTGAGAACTGAGGCAAGGCAAGGCAAGGCAAGGCAAGTTTTATTTGTATAGCACAATTCGTACACAAGGTAATTCAAAGTGCTTTACAGAATAAGAAAGACATTAAAATCACACAAATCAAACATGAATAATCACAAATAATCATCATAAAATTGACATTAAAACATTAAAACAAAAGAGTGCAGAATAAAAATAAAACCCTTTCAGTCATATGCACAGATAAACAGAACCGTTTTGAGCCTGGATTTAAACATTGTCAAAGTAGAGGCCTGTCTCACATCTTCAGGAAGACTGTTCCAGGTTTTAGCTGCATAAAATTGAAACGCTGATTCCCCATGTTTAGTCCTGACTCTGGGCATCAGCAGGAGGCCGGTCCCTGAAGTCCTCAGAGTGCGAGATGGTTCATATGGCACTAACATGTCAGAGATGTACTTTGGACCTAAGCCATGAATAGACTTGTACACAAGCAGAGCTGCTTTAAAGTCTATTCTTTGAGCTACAGGAAGCCAGTGCAGAGACCTGAGCACAGGACTTATGTGCTCGTACTTCCTGGTTCTGGTCAGGACCCGAGCAGCAGCGTTCTGGATGTACTGCAGCTGTCTTAAGGCCCGTTTGGAGAGGCCAGTGAGCAGGCAGTTACAGTAGTCTAACCTACTGGAGACAAATGCATGGATAAGTCTCTCCAAGTCTGGCTTTGACAGTATACCTTTGATTTTTGCAATGTTTTTTAGATGGTAAAAAGCAGCAGATGTTATTGATTTGATGTGGCTGTTAAAGTTCAAGTCTGAGTCCATTATTACCCCTAAATTTCTAGCCCGATTTGAAGGTTTTAGAGAAAGAGACTGGAGGTGACTGCTGACACTTTCTCTATGTTTCTGTGGGCCGAAGACTATGACTTCAGTCTTGTCTGAGTTTAGCTGAAGAAAGTTGTTTTGCATCCACTCACTGATCTGTTGGATGCAGTGGCAGAGTGAATCCACTGGTCCATATTCACCTGCTGCCAGTGAGACATAGATCTGAGTGTCATCTGCATAGTTGTGGTAGGACACATTGTTGCTGCGTATTAACTGACCTAGCGGCAGCATGTACAGATTGAACAGCAGGGGTCCCCCTGGGGAACCCCACAGCTCAGGGACATTTTATCTGAGACATATTTTCCAATTTCAACAAAGAACTCCCTGTTTTCTAGATAGGACTTGAACTAGTTTAGTGCTGTACCAGAGATGCCCACCCAGTCCTCTAGTCTCTGTAAGAGGATCCCATGATCCACAGTGTCAAAAGCAGCACTCAGATCTAACAGGATCAAGACTGAGACTTTGCCTGCATCAGTGTTCAGGCGGATGTCATTTGTCACCTTGATAAGAGCAGTCTCAGTGCTGTGGTGGGGTCTAAAACCCGACTGGAAAGTATCGAAAGAGTTGTTAATTTGGAGGAAGTTAATAAGCTGTTGGTAAACAACTTTTTCAAGGACTTTGCCTAAAAACGGCAGATTAGAGATTGGTCGGTAATTGTTCAAATATTGTGGCATCAAGACTGCTCTTCTTTAGGAGAGGCTTGATAACTGCAGTTTTCAAAGCTCTTGGGAATGTTCCAGATTGAAGTGACATATTAACTATGCAAGCGACTGGTGACAGCAAACTGTTGAGCACAGACTTTAGAAATTTAGTGGGTAACACATCGAGGCAGCATGTAGATGAACTCAGACTGGTGACGATCTCTTGGACAGTTTTGTCAGTTACAGGTGCAAAGTGAGTCAGCTCTAAGTGTCTAGGTGGCTGCAGGGATGTTATTTGCTTTGTGGGATTGAATGGCATTTTTAATGGCCTGAACCTTGTCATTAAAGAATACTGCAAACTCATTGCACTTGGATATGGAAATTAGTTCTAATGGCAGTGGAGCTGGAGGGTTTGTTAATCTGTTTACTGTTGCAAACAAGACACGAGAGTTGTTACTGCAATGTAACTGAGGCATGTAAAATTTTGATCTGAGTCATTTGGGTAGTTTCTGTTGTCATTATGATTTAAAAAAAAAAAGTAAAAAACAGTTGCTTGATAATAAATGGCTTCACCATATTCCCATGTGTTTACATTTGGATTGGACAAAAGGGTTACATGTTGCTAAGTTTGTTACAGTGGTTGTTTCAGAAGCAGTTATAAAACAACACTGTTGGTAACAACTATATGAAATCAAATACATCAAAAACTCAGGCCCAAGTGGAAACAAAATGGCACAATTAGGAATTATGTTAAAATCTTGACTCTTTTTCGAGGGCCAGTCTTGTATCTCATCTTGTGGAAAGTGTCTTGTCCCTAATTGATTGTCAATGAAATGTGTCTCATGCTTTTTAGTTCCACATTATAGCTGATTAGACTTCTGTGGAGCTGTACAAATTTGTTCTCCTTTATATTGAAAATATATGGGAACTTTATTTTCAGATCCCAGGGACTGGGACACTTGGAACTGTCAAATGTAGTGTTAAGAAGGCATTTTAGTGTAATAAGAAATTACAGCAATCTGACCAGAACTGAAGAAGTGATTTGGATGAGCAGCAAATGTCTTCATTCTTACAATTTGTCCAGTTGATAGATTTAAACTTCGTCTGTTGCTATGAATCAGACCTGGACGACTGAGAGATTACACAGACAAATGACAGATGAGACAAATGACAGATGAGACAATGTACAAGGAGGAAGTCTTCAGGGAAGTGTGCTAAACCACATTCTGTCAAATAAATTATTAAAGTGGAACTAAAAATGTAATCCTCTTTTTTCACTCTATAACTCTTTATTTTGTTTTAATCTTGTCATTTTCTGTTCCAAGTAAATTTTGGCAACTTTAATGAAAACTATAGGTCAACTTGCAACTTTTTGTTCAAAATCATCTAAATCTAAGTTTGCCTCCAATAACTTCTGCAATTTCCAGTAATTGGTGACATCACACTGGACCACGCACATTACAACCAGGTGTTTCTGATTACAGACACCTGGCCGCAGGGGTGGAGTTTAAAATGTGGATGTCTGTTAGACCAACCACATTATTCCTTATACCTCCAGACCCCGCCCCTCCTTTTCCCTTTAGTCCACCAGGTACAGCCCAGTTTAGCAGCTCTATTTGAAATGCGGTTTTGGGTGGATTTTAGGCATTTAGTTCCACTTAATAAAATGAACATGTATCAAAAACATGTGGGATTGTTCGATTAGTCTTTATATTTGCCCCTAACCCATATTTATGTTAACCTTATTCATACTGCCCCCTATGACCACAGTCTGAACTCCCCTCTCTTCTTAGATGTTGGAGGTAAAGTCATTCACCTGGTGGAGAGAGCTCCTCCACCCGCCTCTCAGCCTGGCTCCGGCTCTGGGGCCTCTCCTGTTGACAGTGCAGGCTCCTCCTCCTCACAGCAGGGGGTACCACAGGGACCCCCACATGACCGAAATGCTAACAGCTACGTGATGCTTGGGACGTTCAACCTGCCAGTCAACATCATGGATCCGCAACAAATACAGGTCAGAGCCACAAGTGGAAGTATGGGTGGGTCATATTGACAAAAAACAATTTCTGTATATTTGTTTTGCATTATTTCAATAACATTATTCAGACAATATTTAGCTATGCAGCAAGAATGTGTGTGTATGTTTAAGGAATGTGCTAAAAATGCTTGTTTCAATGTCTTAGTTGCAGTTAAAGTATTGCACAAACCGTGAATGGACCAAATAACAGCAAAAGGGCAAAATATCTAGAGATCGACTGATGTAGGTTTTAGTACCTATATTGTTGTGTTATTGTTTAGAAGAGAAACAGATGGCTGATAAGCTCTCCTGATATTTTGGGGCCAGTGTGTTGGATTTTCCCCAAATTATGCAGTTTACATTTACTACAAACTCACCCACAGTCCTTTTTTACACAAACCTATAAGAAAGCTGTGTAGTCACTGTTTGTGCTGTTATCTCTTTGCACAGTGTTCAAATAATAGTTTGTATAAAGAAGTGGACTAAGTGAAGTGTGACGCCATCCACATCGTTCGACTCCATTCAAATGAACCTCATCGAGATGAGCAGTTATAGGGGACAGTTTGGAGCTGAGTTCCATATTAGGAATTCTGGCCACAAGTGTCATAACAACCAAAGAGCCAATCCACACGCACCACTGATTTAGACTGGGTGGAGTGGGTGCTTAGCAGCACTGTCAATCAAACCTGTTGCCAATTGTAGTGGCAGCAACCTAGGGAAAAGAAGGTACCTGATTTATCTGTTATTAATGTTGATTTACGGATACAATCGTGAAATAAAAATATCAGGATCATGTAGAGCAGGTCAGTATGAGCATTTAAGAACATAAGAACAGCAGTTGTTATGGAGAGAGGGGCGACAGTTTTTCAGTGTAAACTGAGGAAGAGCGCTAGTGAGCAGTCCAAACTGTCAGGTATGAAAACAAACTAAACCTTGATCTGAAAAAAGAATCTATTCAGATAATCAGATAAAATAACAGAAGACCAGATCAACCTCATTTGACTATTACGGCTAGTGGGTTAGCTATGTCCATTTAGAGATACAGTCTATGGTTCAAATAAAGCATTGTGTGTACTCTATAGGCAGCAGGCCTGTGCTGGACAGGCCGATAGCCAATTTATTAAAAAGTGGAAATATTGGCCTGATACATTGGTCTGTCTCTAGAAATATAATTTTGTACTTGTTTGGAACATTGCATTACTCGTTGTTTAATTAGCTCTCTGTCATTTTCAACAGTTTGATTTAGACCATATATTGGATATTCTAATTTTGCATTTCTTCAAGAGCTATTCCGATATTATAACTGTTTATGATATGTCTTCTACCTCTAGTCACAAGACTCGTATGATTCAAACTGTAACAATAACAGCCAAGAATCCTGCTGTAACCTTAAACAGTTACAAAACACTGATGTTTCATACTTGATCATATACCTGATTTCAAACCATGACTTTGGAATATAGTTTGAACTTTGAACTTTTAGCTCCGCCCACTTAGTCCCTTCTGCTGCTCCATATTGCACCATGACATGGACAGTGATGGACAGTTGGTTTTGTCATGTTGGTTTGTTACGTTTGCACTGGTAAACAAATGGACCCACTACAGATAGTTTCTGCTGCAACGGGCCCAGAGCAAAGTAATAACACTTAAGTACTGTCTGAGGTCCAAGCCCTTCCCCAAATATAATTTACATGCAAGTCAATCTGTCTGGCCATTTGGCCTTCTTAGCTCAGAGAGGTAACACCTTTACTTTAGCATCTGAGTACAGATAAGGATGATCAAGCAATAGACATGTGAAATCAAACAGGAGACATGTCTATGCAATCCCTCAGTCGTCCAGGTCTGATCCATAGACCATCATCCAAGCCTCTTCTTCACTGTGTCCACCAGTAATCTGGCCAGATTACTGGTGGACACTGCCTTATATTTGCCTGAAGGAAGGAACTAACTACACTGAAACTAAAAACAGCTATTGTTTACAGTTTCTGTTTGTAGGTTAGTTATTAAGTGTATTAAGTATTAAGTGCACTAAGTGTGCACTGTGCCTTTGTCATACTTGGCTTAATCATTCAGGTCCCTAATGGGTTGTCTTACAACTATTAGCATCCTATCTAGCTCTGTTGTTTTGATTTGAGTCTGAGCGTGGATTTATCGTTAGGAGATAGACGATGTCTAAGGCCCCCTTCTGTTAAAGGACGGATTCTCTTTCTTAACAAAAATGGCTTCTTTGGCTGGCTCCCCTCTCAAACTATTTATTTTCTTAATCAAAGAAAGGTGACTCATTCAGCAGTCATGTATCTTATCAGGGATTTATTTTATTTGAATGAAAACCGAGAGCGTTCACATAGCAAATTGAACATGTGTAATGTTTTTATTTCCGCAGATGTCTGTGCAGCAAATGGTGTCGGGGATGGGTGAGAGCGCACGCCATGCTCGGGTGACCACGTCTACCGGGGTAATATATGCCACCAGTGTGACACACAGTTATTTTAATTACATGTTATAACGTTGTTCCTGACGTTCCTGTTGCTCCTGTCGTTCCTGACATTCCTGTCATTCCTGTTTTACCTGACGTTTCTTTTGTTCTTGTTTTTCCTGTCGTTCCTTATGTCCTGTTGTTCCTGTTGCGTAGAGCAATGGGTCGGTGAACGTGCACATTGACATGGAGCAGCCAGTGCAGAGTGAACCGAGACTGAGGCTTGTTTTGGCTGAAAATCTGCTGCGAGACGTCAACGAGATGATCAGTCGAATGGAGGTGAGAAGGCGGTGACAATTTCATTGACCAAAATATTAAAGTCTCTGTAAATGATTGTTACCGTCTTAAAAACATGAAAAACAAAACTAGTTTATTTTAACAGTTTGCAGTGGTCCAAAGTTATTCCTCACTTACCATATGCATTCAGAGCATCATAATTATTCACCGCGATGAGTTTATAAGAACTTTTCACAACTCTCAGAGACCAGAGCGGAGCAGGCGTATCAGTAATGCTAACACAATTAGCATGTTAATGTGCACTTCCTGATTGCTCACTAAAACTATGACTAAAAGTCTTGTTGTTGACTTAATGCAACTGTGTGTAACACTGATTGACACTGATACTGATTTTGATACTGATATCAATTGTAATGCTGATGTATTCTTAATTACAAAAACATTTGCCATACATTTTTGTTATAACTGAAATCCAGTTAGTTCAAACCTAAAATGACTCTCTGATCTGAATGATTGCCACCTAAACCCCAGCACTTGCAGCCAATGATGAATCAGTGATAGTGCAGCCTCTGCAGCTCAGTGAGTGAACTCCGGAGGTTCTGAGCTTTCACATGAGGCCTGTCCATAAACTGACAATGAGAAAAACTTGTATGTGTCCTCTATCTGCAGGTTAAGGCTCTGGCAACCCAGGTTCAGTTGTGCTTGTTATAACCATAGTGCGAGCAGAATACATACAGTTCTATTAAAGTACTAATATTTTTGTCAAATAACTAATCGTAAATGAATAAAAGAGAAAGTGGATACTAGATCCAAGTTCCTCTTTCCCACAGTTCCAAACTGAAAGCAAAACTCAAAGTCCAAGATGGTTTTAATTAACATTGACTAAAAAGACACAGATGCCCTGCACAGTCCCCTCTTTTTCCACACTCGGACCTCCACCAGAGGCCTGGGAGCTTGACGGTTCTGCGCAGTATCTTTGCTGTTCCTAGTACTGCACTTTTCTGGACTGAGATGTCTGATGTTTTGCCTGGGATCTGCTGTAGCCACTCCTCCAGTTTGGGGGTCACTGCCCCGAGTGCTCCGAAGACCACGGGCACCACTGAGGCCTTCACCTTCCAGGCCTTCTCTGAGCCCCTGGTATTTCTCATGCTCCTTTTTCCTGATGTTCCCATCGCTTGGTACTGCGATGGCCACCACAACGGCTTTGCTCTGTTGTTTATCCACCACCACTATGTCCATTTGGTTCGCCATCACCATTCTGTATCTGGAAATCCCACAGGATCTTCGCCCGATCGTTCTCCACTACCCTGTTTCTGTACACTATGCCCGCCACTTGGTTATGCCGCTCCATGTATGCTTTCCCTGCCAGCATCTTACACCCTGCAGTTATGTGCTGGATTGTCTCAGGAGCCTCTTTGCACAGCCTACACCTTGGGTCTTGTCTGGTGTGGTGTGGTAGATCTGGGCCTCTATCGCTCAAGGCCTGCTCCTGTGCTGGATGAGTGCCTCTGTGTTGTCCTTCAATCCAGGTAGGATTTCTTGATATCACCCACTTCAGTGTTTCCGGTGGTACATCCCATGCAGCGGCTTGTCCTTCCATGATGGTTCCTCCAGCTCCTTTTCCTCTGCACTCCACTGTCTGAGACATTCGCTGAGTACGTCTTCTGTTGGGGCCTTGTTCTGGATGTACTTGTGTGTGGATCTTGGATGTTTCATCATCATTTTGGACTGTGGCTCTCACACTCACTAGTCCTCGGCCTCCTTCCTTACGGCTCGCGTCCAGTCTCAGGGTGCTGGATTTGGCTGATGGTGATGGAACCCGCCATGCATGGTCAGGAGCTTTCGGGTCTTAACATCTGTGGTCTGTATCTCCTCCTTTGGCCAGCTTATGATTTGGTCTCTGCAGGTGGTTCATTCAGGCCATGAACTTATCTTTCAGGTGAGCTACTAGTTGCTTAGCCGTAAGCTTGGACTGCAGGTTTTGAAGTATCCATTTTTCCCTCGCCTCCTGTTCATGTAACCCCTCTGACTAAGGTCTCTGGAGTAGTAGCACTCCAACAGAGCCTTGTTCTCGCATCTCGCCCATCTCCACCTTTTTCCAGTAGCCCATTTCTCAAGGTGCTCTGGTTCCCCAACAGCTGACGCAGACCTTGTTTGAGCTTGCATCTCGTAAGTTTCATTCGCACTCATCATTGTATGAGGTAGGCAGTAGGTTGAAGGGTCTTGCCCAAGGACCCACACTGGTTGTTGGTAATTACTCATTGAGGGTGGGGGGAGGGGGGATTTGAACCCAGGTCCCCCATGTGAAAGTCATAAGACTTACCAGTTGAGCTATATATATGTATGTATGTATGTGTATGGATGTATGGATGTATGGATGTATGTGGATGTATGTATGTATGGATGGATATAGATCCTGTGGGACTTCCAGATACAGACTGACAGAATGGTGATGGCGAACCAACCGGACATAGTGGTGGTGGATAAACAACAGAGCAAAGCCGTTGTGGTGGACATTGCAGTACCAAGTGATGGGAACATCAGGAAAAAGGAGCATGAGAAACTAGAGAAATACCAGGGGCTCAAAGAAGAGCTGGAGAAGGCCTGGAAGGTGAAGTGGTGCCTGTGGTCATCGGAGCACTCGGGGCAGTGACCCCCAAACTGGAGGAGTGGCTACAGCAGATTCCAGGAAAAACATCAGACATCTCAGTCCAGAAAAGTGCAGTACTAGGAACAGCAAAGATACTGCGCAGAACCCTCAAGCTCCCAGGCCTCTGGTAGAGGTCCCGAGCGTGGAAAAAAAGAGGGCATAAAGACCACCCGCTGAGGGTGAGGAGGAAATGTGTGTGTATATATATATATATATATATATATATATATATATATATATATATATGTATATATATATATACACAACATATATATATATATATATACACACACACATATACACATACATATATATATACTCACACACACGTATATATATATATGTATATGTATATATATATATATATATATATATATATATATATATATATATATATATATATATATATATATATATATATATGTATATATATATATATATATATATATATATATATATATATATATGTATATATATATATATATATATGTATATATATATATATATATATATATATATATATATATATATATATATATATATATATATATATATATATATATATATAAACTATAACTAAATACGGACTGAAAAAGATACTGTAAATTTCGGACAATATATTCCACACCGGTTAAATTTTAAAAGAAAATGCATTTTATACGTACCGTATTTTCCGGACTATACATGAGTCTGGAGTATAAGTCGCATTAGCAAAAAAATACGCAATAATGAAAAATGACAGGTATTACAAACACAACAGCATCATCTAGTGGGCAAACAAGTGAATTGTAACATGTATAATCAACTGTTACATAAAACATACGTAAACACCTACATGAAACATTGACAGCGAACTGAATATGTGTAAGGAATGTTAAAGTAAGATATTAACAGTTAATCAGATAACTAAAGCATAAAAAACAAGCTAACACATTTACTCTTGATCTCACTCCAAATCACTAAATCCATTGAATTCTTCATTCTCGGTGTTGCTTCTGAACAACTCCGCCTGCTCCGGAAGATGATGAAGCACTACTTGTATGGCTGCCATACTGGTACAAGCCTAGAGTACCCTTGCACAGGTGTCAGTGTGACAATAACGAAGATGCGAAATTATATATTCTAATAATTTCACATATAAGTCACGTCTGAGTATAAGTCGCACCCCCGACCAAACTATAAAAAAAGGTGCAACTTATAGTCCGGAAAATACAGTATATGAGCCGCATTTGAATATAAGCCGCATGTTACATTTGTGTTAGTTTTAATTTTTAGACACGCTTTTTTTCAAGCTGCACCATCGACACAGGATGAACATGCCTGCAGGTTTAGAAAATAAAACCGCACCAACACGGGCCATCTGCTTTTATTTCCTCTAAAAGCCTTTGTCATTTTTTTACATTGACTAAGTTCTTCCCGCTACCGCCTCCAACGTTGCACCATCGGTTCATTAATGCCAAACTTGCAGTGGCTCTATTCCTTCTTTGATGCCAGATCCATTGCCTTGAAAAGGTGCATCATATGCATTTCTTCCTGTGTTTTCCATGATGAACGTGTGTGCATGATGAGCAAAATGATAGTTCAGAATCAAAACTAGCGTATTCTTCAGTACATACTTTTTTTCCCACGTCTGTCTCACTTTTGCATTTATTGGTAGTGAGTTCCACCTGGTGGCTGTTGGCCAGTAAAAATCTCTAAATTAGCGGCACCATTGTATAGGCCACAGGGTTCAAAGCGTGGGAAAAAAGTAGTGGCTTATAGTCTGAAATTTACAGTTATTTATGTCAAAAGACAAAAACTATATTTTAGTTTCTTGTCAAATTAACCCTGGTCTTATGATTAAATCTGAGCTGTGTATGACTGTGTTTACTCAGCTCTCTCTGTGATGCTTTTGTCCTGTGTGTTTAGAGCCGCTCCAGTGACGCATCCTCTCAGACAGATGCCGCTGCAGCGCCCTCTTCAGGCTCCTCTCCTTCAGTGCAGCCCATGGACACATCTCCTCCTGCCTCCACCCCCCCTCCTCCTCCCTCCTCCACAGCTCCATCTGAGGGACCCACACCTCAACCAGGGCCCAAGTGAGACGCAAACTGTTCACATTCAATAATCATTAGCCAAACTCAAACCTATTTATCTCAGAAGTTATTAATTTAATTCTGAATTATAGAAGAATTTTTGCGAGATGATGTCCCAAATGGGGCTTTGGTATATAAAATCTAAATTTCTGTTGGTATATGGTATATTTTAGCATTTTGTACAAGCAAGGACACATTATATTGACTAATTTATTAAGTCCTTTAGTCATTTGTGCAACTAAAAGAGGAATACATGTTAAATAATAGAAAATATATTGTGCTTTATCTTATAATGCATAGATAACCCCTTCATTTAAATAAATGTTCATCCTTTTTGCACTCGTGTCATACATAAGTAATAATGTCCTTTTCTCGACCCAAAGCCACCCCAGCCCTGCGGAGCTGGCAGAGATGCTGACGGAGCTGAGAAGGGTGGAGGAGAGACTACAGCCATTCATCCAGAGAGCGCACACTATTTTGGAGACAGCCACCAGCACAGAATACAGCAACAACACGGTACAGTTCTGTCTACATATACTTCATCTGTCTGAAAACAACACCCCTATTTAACGTACAGGGACCAAGCCAGCAGCATATAAGGCCTCCACACCCAGCTCATTTAAACGTGAGGTGTATTGACAAAAATGAATCTTTTTTTCTTTTTTTTTTTTTGGCATTGTCTCGATGACAGACAACATTTGAACAATTCTCCCTTAACGTGCTAAATATGCCTGTGAGTGTAAATGGATCATACAATGAACCACAAAAGTGCAGATTGGTCACTTTAAGCTCTCATACTGTGCTGTTTTTGAAAAAGTTGGTTTGCATAATATAAGACTTTTAACTGTTATTTTCTGAGCGGGACCTTCATAAGAGAAACCTAACTGTATCACACAAGGCTATAGATGTTTTGTAAATTGTTCGTTCTTCATATAAAAAATCATAATGAATTAGTCTTATATAGCGCTTTCCCAGACAAAGTCAAAGTCGTGCATTATTCATTGACTCCACACTTGGTGGGGGTAAGCTACTATTGTAGCTACAGCTGCCCTGGGCCAGATTTACGGAAGAGAGGCTGCCAATCTGCACCACTGGCCTCTCTGACCACCAACACTCATTCTCACACTACATTCATGCTAGGCAATTTGCTAGAAGTGTGCTTCTGCTTAAAGGAATATCAGCATGCCCTAGAGCCACTGTTGACCCACTGTGGCACCTGTTATTCCCAGCTGTCTCCCAAACAAGTACTAACCAGGCTCAGTCCTGCTTAGCTTCAGAGACTTGACGAGATTAGGCATTGACGATGTGGCTTTTACTTTAATCATTTTGTATTTCCACTGCAGGAGAGAGAGGAGGACCAGCGCGCGCTCACCCTGACCTGGGAGTGTTTACGTCTCCTTGGAAATGCTCTGGTTGCCCTGAGTGACCTGAGGCTGAACCTGATGAGTCCAGTGCCCAGGCACCTTCACGTGGTGCGGCCCTTCTCCCACTACAGTGCCCCCTTCAGTGCACCTCTACCCGGAGCAATGCACCCACCCATCCCTCTGCAAGTACGCACCTCTTATGTGTCTTAGGGGTGGACAATATTGACTGAGATTAATGTCTTTTTTTCTTGATAATAACATTCAGACAATATTTTAACAGTGCATCTGGAATGTGTGAAAAGTGCCAGTAAATGTCTTGGTTGGGGTTCAGGTATCATACAAAACATGAATGTAAAATGATCCTCAAAATTGCAGAAATGTCACTTTATACTCTTGTTTGGATGATTACACGAGACCTTTCTGCTCATTTAAAAAAAAATAATTTTAAATTAAGTTTTATTATTCAATATACTTGATACCTTAATGTCGTTTTGGCAGTGCCCGTCACAGCCATTTTAGTCGACTACAGCCCTAATGCTATAATATTGGTGTGACCCTAATATTGGTTTTGTACCTAATAACATGTTATGATCCTGGACAAGCTGCATATGTGTGCTGCACTCAATTTTGAATTTAAAACATAAAGAAATTGTCTGATTTCGGTTACAATACTTATTAGAGGTTAATGTATAATTTATTTACAGCTTTTCTGTTTCGTACCCCAAACATAAACCTTTCCCAGTCACAGAGATAAGAGAAATAAGACCAAACATTTTCATTTATTTCTTTAAGATCTGTTTTTGTAAAATTGTTAATAAATTCTGTGTTTCTGTTTCTCCCCCACAGATGAACTTGGGTGCCACAGTGACTGTCGCACCCAACAGCACTGATGGACAAGCCCCTCCCCCTCCAGCGACCGGCCAATCGGAGCAGGCAGGTCAGGGACAAGCCCCTCCCTCTCAGACTTCCCCGTCCAATCAGCAGGCTGGACAGGGGCAGGCTGGTGGCCCCCGGGTCATCAGGATCAGCCACCAGGCCGTGCCGCTGGTTCTGATGCAGATGAACGCGGACGGTGTGTGGCCCCTGCAGCCGCGAGCTGTTCACGCTCTCAAACTTGTGCTTTAAATATGTACTTTAAATTGCAAACATGAGCTTTAAACTGTAAATTGTAAACATGTGCTTTAAAGGACACATATTATGCTAAACTAACTTTGTGAGTTTTGAACCATGTTAAGGTTATTTCATCATCAAAAACATACCTAGAGTTAGACTTTTCTTTTCACGCTGGTTTGATAAATCCTGTTTAGTAAGATGGTGCGCTCTGAGCACTAAAAAAAGAACACACTATTTTAATTTCCCGGGATTGTTACGTCACAGGTAAACGCCCACAGAGCAAAATGAGTGTTCCAGCTGTCAAATCGGGTTACAGCTGCATGCGTACATTAACATGTCTGAGGATGTGCTAACCCACTAACTCTCCGCAGATGTCAACCTAACTGTCTGTGAGAACATAGATGCTATTGCCTGAAGATAGCCATTATTTTAAACATGAAATGCCAAAGCAAAGATACTCAAGAGCATGTTTAAAGGCCAATAACTATAAAAAGAGTGCATATCTGTTTTTTGACATGTGACATGTGATTTTAAACATGACAATTTCTGTGTGTGTGTGTGAGAGGAGGCAGTAGAAAGAACATGCATTATAAAGGCATGGGGGGGTGGACTATAACCATACTCTCTCATTGCTGCCTCAAACCTTTGCTGTCGGTTCTGTTTTCACATGTTTTTTTCTCTGTGTAAAGATCCAGGAGATTCTAAACCCTTCTTTATCCTGTGCTCTCTGCAGCTCCAGGACCTGGACCAGCCTCCGGGCCACAGATGCCAGGGCAGCCAGGTAACCAAAGCTAGTCCCTTTTTTTTGTGTAGTTTTCAATGTTTTAAGGGCCTGTACACTGACTCAAAACACAGACAAGGCATATATATAATATAGTTGTTTAACCATCTAAGAAGTGCAGCATTTACCACATCCACGGAGGCTGCACAAGAAGCCAGCTATAGACCTTTGAGATGCTACAGGCTTTTTACACCAAAAGCGACAGCAAATGTGGCTGAAGACATTCCAGAGCAAAGACTCGGAGACACTCCAGAGGAAATACTGTGAAGGAATGGCCCATTTTGGCAACAGCCCAAACAACAGAGCAGTGAGAATGGGAATCTTGGAAGAGACTTTCCTGTCATGTTCACCTGGTGTGATGGCCGAGCTGCAGTGCCTCAGGACATAAAGGAGGGACACCTTTGTCTAGAGGACTATTCCTCTCCTCAAACTGCTCTGGATCTGATCTTTGACTGAGTCACAAAGGCGATTGAGTTGAATTTCCCCACAATCAACAAAGTATCTCTCTGTCTCTATCAATCACAATATTATTTCACAGAAAAAAAAATTGCCTTTATTAACGTAAAAAATGTATGTTTCTATAGTGTAACGAAAATATTTATTAACAGTATAACACCCATTCCAATTAAATATTACAGGACAATGTCACTTGTAACTCTGCTATATTTTCTCCTTGTCTCTGTTCCTCTCAGGACCACTCCCTCAGGACTTTATGCGTAACCTGATGCAGCAGATCAGTCAGTATGCCGCAGCCGTAGCCACCAGTGCTGCTACTGCTGCTGCCACCAGTCAGACAGCACCCCCTACAGCTGCTCCGGGGCACAATACCACTCCCACCACCACCCCTGCTCCTCCTCCTCCCTCTGCCCAGGGAACACCTCCTCAGCCCAGGGTAGTGTTTGGCAGACCACCCTTCCCTCCCAACATGCCGCCTCCGGCCTTTGGGACCAGGGGAACCACCATCAACGTGAGGGCTGCGATGCCGGGACAGCAGCCTGCACAGGTACTAAACTGCGGACTGAAATATGTAATGTTCATTCATATTGAGGGATCTTACAAGGATCAGGATTCCACTTGGTGATTCTGGCTCAATTTCAAATGTTTAGAAATCTCTTTTTCTAAACATGGGCCGGGCACCTTTCTTTAGACTCTAACCTGTTTTTATATGGATTCACAGTTTATATGAAATATTTCTTTCTTAATTCAAGAACTTTAAATGTGTAAAATGTTCTGTGTTTACAAAGCTGCCACTCTGCAAAAACATTCTTGAGTTTCAAAGCTACCGTCTGTTATTAGATTGGCCTGTTGTATTCTCACGTTTCACCACTAGATACTATCTACATTAGGGGTGTGCTAAAGTATCGATATTATTAAAATCGATACGGTATCGGTTCTTTGTTTCCTAGTATCGATATCGATATTCCCCGCAGACGTTACTCTTTACGGGGTGAAGAGAAGCAAGAGAAACGAAAATGTCAGAAAAAATGTTTCAACGCCTTCCTCCCTCTAGTTAGAAACATGCATTAATCAAAAAGCACTTCATTATGTTTTTTAATCTTCAATAAATGGAAGATAAATGCACCATTTAATTGGGGTTGGGTTGACCATTTAAGTAAGGTTGAAGGCCTTTATTTTTTTCTGAATCGTATCGTATCGATTTGAAATATATCGTTTCGAATTGTATCGTATCGAAATGGCACTGTATCGAGATACGTATCGTATCGTGGACTGTGTATCGAGGTACGTATCATATTGGCAGCTTCTTGGTGATACCCAGCCCTAATCTACATTACTGATGTCTGATAGTGTGCCAGTTTTGGCCTGATAGAAGAAGATCAGGGAGCACACGTGAGCCTGAACAAAGGCCAGGGGAGGCCTTTATTGAAAAAACGACATCGTATTGAATTGTCTGACACTTAAGGAATCACACTTCTAAAATTTTGTTGTAAACCCAGGTTGACTAGTAATTATCTATGGGTGGTAAAATCCTCAAATGTTGAACCTAATAATTTCACACAAACTTGACTGTATACTTGGATGTCAGCGTTCATCCTGGTTAGTCCTGGTTAAGTGCTGATTTTTGGTTCACAGGCCTTTAACCCTGCAGCTCTGAACCAGATGATCAGTGGACTGGTGGGACAGCTGCTGCTGCCTGGACAAATGGGTAAATCAACTCACTTAACTTGCCTTGTACAATTTAAGCAACAATTTAAGGGAACAAAGACTAAATGTAGGAGATCATTTTGAAGTTGTTTAGCTGTGAGGTTTGCTCCAATGCGCATGGAACACTCTTGTGCTTAACCAACATTCTTGATGCCCTTTCTCATTTCACTACAAAACAAAGCTGCCGATGGGTACAAATATGTAATCTTGAACCTAGCACTTTCTGTTCTTTTGCTGATTTTATTTATTTGTAAAGGGACATCACATATTAATGAACATTTTACATGTAAATGTGTAAGGATTATACACAGATTATAACACACACATTATAAACAATAAAAAAACAGTTTATCTTAAGTTAGACCAAGAACCTCTCCATATTAACCACTGTTTTAGAGCTTTAGAATATACTTTAAATCCTCTCTCCTCTCATCCACAGCCGGGCAGACGGTCACCTCCTCCTCTACCTCCTCCTCTACCTCCACCTCTTTCTCCTCCACCACCTCCTTCTCCACCTCCACCTCCTCCTCTGGCTATACTGGTGCAGCTCAGAACCAGGCTGACCCTCCATCCGCCCCCTCCGCACCCCCTCCTCAGCCCCAGGAAATGCCTCCAGACCTGGGCCAGCTGCTGGGCTCTCTCCTGGGCATGGCCGGAGGAGCCGCGGGGCCCATGGGTGCTCCCTCCATCACAGTGACGACCTCAGGGGTCCCAGCCTTCATTCAGGGTGTCAGCGACTTCATGCAGCATGTGGGTCCAAAAGTTAGCTTATAATCAACCAAACTTACAATACTGCCTTGTAAAGACCCTTTAAAAATGTGTGAACAAAAACATTCTGAATTGCGCAATGATGGTAACTGAAGGCATAAGTGAAGTCGAACAGCTAGAATTAGCAGCAGAATATCACAAAATATGAAACATTGAGGGTAATTTGGCAAATGAAAACACCTCAAATACATAAGTAAAATATAATTGCACTGTTGAGCCCACTGTAGTTATATCTAAAGAAATATTACACTTTTAGTAAAGTTCAAATACAGTTTTGAGACTGATGGGATATTCATGGCTTTAAAACTTCTCTTTACCTTCGCTATTTTTTGCTGTAGATCTTAAAATTATGTGTCTGTCCAGGCCTGAGATGAGAAATCAAAATTTTTACTTCAGCAGAGGGTGCAGGGCTATTATAGAGTTTGTCTAATTCAGATAATACACAATTACAATTTACAAAGTTTTCCATAAATGGCTTTGCACTGCTGCTTATGATGGCACAATCACTGACTGGTTCAGTTTACTCCTTTTCTTGCTACTGTCTCTCTCAGGCGTCCCAGCCGGTGTTCCCCCCTCCCCCCTCTGCTGCCTCTGGCCCAGCCCCCACAGCGCCTCCTGCAAGTGCCCCTGGTCAGAGCCCCGGAGCAGAGGGCCTGAACCCAGAACTGTTCACGGGGATCTTGGGCGGAGTGCTGAGGACCATGATGGGTTCTTTGGGACAGAACCAGAATGACACAGAAAGCATTGCACAGTTTATGCAGCGACTGTCCCAGGCCACCAACATCTTCATCAGCCCTGAGGACCCCTCTGGTTAGTCCTTCTGAGGACCAGGAGCCAGAGTCCTGTGGCAATTATGTGGTATTTTTTTAAATAGAACTAGGAAGAACAGGGAAGACCTATTTTGAATTTCTGACACAATTTGAAAACAGAAGCATTTGAGAATGGAGACTGCTTAACTAAGACTGGATTTCTGGAGATCCTAACCACAGTTTTTAGACAGAATAAGACCCTTGAAAGTCCATTATTCCACTATATTTATGAAAACAATGTAACTGTTAATATCTGGTTTCGTCCTCACCTGGTCCTGTTTAAGACTATGGTTAGATCTTAAATCTGGAGTCCCTGATTTATAACCCTATTTAAAACTCATCCGTAGCTCTCAGAAACCCTTTGGCGCATTGTCCATATTCACATGCTTTTTCAGACAGAAACTGGGTTGGCCCACCCAACCTCAGCCAATCAGAGCACTGCTGTTGGCTCTTCTGGGCTGACGAGAAACAAATATCCTTTATTATTGGCTACAGACAGTGTGCAGTGGTCTCATTTTGTCACATATTGCTGCTTTTACAATTTACTCTTTTGGGGAAAACAAAATTTACTCATTTACAAAAAAATATTGTGTAGCTCAGCTTTAATTTGGTCCTATTTTGTAAAGTTCTGTTTTAGATCCTAAGAAACATACCTGACATTTTAAAATTCATAAATAGATAAACATTTGACTTTAATAGATCCAATTAATCAATGCACCATGATGTTGTGTGTCCTCAGGTTTCTTTGGAGAGCTCCTGATGCTGGTGTGTCAGACCTTCACCATGTCTGACCTGGTTCTGCTGCTCCATGGACAGCACCAGCCTCTGGGCCGGATCCAGCCTCAGCTCGCACAGTTCTTCAGACACAACTACCTGAGCGGCCGCGAGCCCACCGAGCAAAACATAACTGTGAGTAGCTGCCAGCCTCCCCTGCACAGGTGAACTATTTAGGGAGGTGATTTAGAAGAAGATCTGGAAAAGTAGCCAGTACAATTGATGGAGGAATTGTACTACTGTACTGTGCCTGCCCCACACTGCCAGCTCAGTCCTTGATATATTGGCCTGTGTCATCAGAGGTATAATACTCCCTACAACACAAGTATAGGCAGACTGGACTGCACTAGACTGGACTGGGCAACACTATCATAGTGTGTTGAGGGTTCATATGTCCCAGGCACTGGGCCCTGTATTGATGTAAAATAACTTCTCCTGAGCCTCATGCATCTTATCTTCAACTCTCGGACTACTGCAGGTTATTCGACAACAACGGGTTGTAAAAGGAATAACATTGGCTCTCCGAGATAAGGTCTGTGGTAATGTTATTTTTTATTTTTATACATTTTTCAGGAGGCTGCTGAGAGTTTAATAAACGAACTGGAGGAATACATCACTGAGAGCTTTGTAAGTAGAGCAAGAATTTAAAAGTATATAGATTTATATATATTAGATTTTTTTGCTCTTGGAGTACACTTTGGATTCAGGAGCTAGGAGGAGGAATTTTCAAAAATAATACTATATTCAGCTTTTAACACTGAGCACCTGATACTATATGGTGGTTTTCAGAGAGAGTCGTCAGCATCGGTGCTGGAAGGAGTCGACGCCACTCAGACAAACATGTTGTTCTTCAGACAACAGCTGAGACAGATCGCTACACACATCCTCCACTGCACAGGTACAACACGCACACACGCACACACACACACACACACACACACACACACACAAACGCACACACAAACGCGCACACACACACACGCTGGTTTGGTTTCCATGTTTCTATTTAGTGGCACTATCTGCAGCTTATGGAAAATGTGATAAGAAATAATGAATGCTAGGATCTTAAATATGCTTCCAAATGTGTTCATGTGTAGCAACGCTCTGCCTGACTTTCTCATTCACTCGCTCTCTCTCACACTATCACACAAGCCCATATATGGCGGTTTAGAGGGCGTTTCTTAGTGGCTGCTTAAAAAACCCTTGTGAATCTGGTGTAAGTGACTCTTTGTGTCTTCTAAAAGTGGAAGCTACAAACACGTTCTAAGACAACATTAATGCATGAGGCCTATGGTTTTGAATCATTGAGTGTCAAAGTATCGTTATCATATCTGGATGAGTTTATCCTTATCTCCCTCTGTGGTTATTGTTGCAGATGAGTCTTTCGGGCCCCGGCTGCTGCAGATGTGTAACTCTGCTCTGTTCCAGTGTTTGGCTCTGAACCTGTTCTGTCTGAGAGGAGACCAGCGCGCCCTCACTGCCGTCATCAACCACCGCATCGTTAGTGCTCTGTAACACTCAACATATATGTGTGTGTCTAAACACATGTGTAACAGCTGTGTTCTCCACAGAGACGCATGTCCAGTGACATCAGCCCCAGCCTGGTGAACTGGATGACCAGTATGATGAGCATGAGGCTGCAGGTGATACTAGAGAACATCCCTGTGCCCTCGGAGCAGATCCAACAGTACGTCGTCTACACACAGGTCTGTGACATCGGCATTTAAAAGTCTCAATATTATCAAGGGCTGTTACAATATATTAAGTAATAAACTTCTTTGATTAAATGCTTTATTTAATTACAGCAACTGTTAGACCACATAGATCTTTTGCTCCATTTCAGCCCTAGGCAAGGAGCTTAACTCCTGCTGAGCCTCTGTGATGGCTGCTGTGTCTCGTGTGTCTCAACGTTCATGAATATTAAATGTTTTCAGAGAGATCATCCTTCAGCCTCAGAGCCGTCGGAGCAGGGCCCGAGCGCCACGGTGAGTTTAAATGGGACTGAACCAGGACTAGAACTGGACTAGAACCAGGACTGTAACAAAAACTATATCAAGGACAGCAGCAGGACTAGAGCTGGAATAGAACAGGACTAGAACCAGGACTAGGATAGGATTATGAATAGTACTACACTGCGTTCCAATTCATTATGCAAATTATATTTTTCTCTGATTTTGCCAAATTGTCAATATAAATCACATGTCATCATAATTTTCAAGTCATCAACCTTTAGAGTACAACCTGTATGTTATTGAACAAACCTTCCAATGATTCCAACAGTATTTTTTCAAAAATAAAAACTTAAAATGCACTGTTCCAAATTATTATGCACAACAGAGTTTCAAACCATGTTATTGTTGTAAAGAACTGAAAATTGTCATTTATTTTTTAAACAAAAAAAATAAAATTATCATATTACTGAAATCAAAAGCTATTTCAATCCAAACATCTTAACAGTTTAAGTTGTATTTTAACATAGGACCCCTCATTTGATAGCTTCACAATTCTTGCATCCATTGAACTTGTGAGTTTGTGGAGAGTTTCTGCTTGAATTTCTTTGTAGGATGTCAGAATAGCCTCCCAGAGCTGCTGTTTGGATGTGAACTGCCTCCTGCCCTCATAGAGCTTTCGCTTGAGGATGCTCCAAAGGTTCTCAATAGGGCTGAGGTCAGAGGAAGATGGGGGCCACACCATGAGTTTCTCTTCTTTTATGCCCATAGCAGCCAATGATGCAGAGGTATTCCTTGGAGCATGAGATGGTGCATTATCATGCATGAAGATGATTTTGCTACGGAAAGCACAGTTCTTCTTTTTGTACCATGGAAGAACGTGGTCACTCAGAAACTCCACATACTTTACAGAGGTCATTTTAATAATAATAATAATAATGCCTTGCACTTGTAATGCGCTTTATCAAAGCGCTTCACTGAAGTCATTATTCATTCACTCCACACTTGGTGATGGTAAGCTGCTATTGTAGCAACAGCTGCCCTGGGGTAGACTGACGGAAGCGAGGCTGCCAGTTTGCGCCATCGGCCCCTCCGACCACGCACACACCACTTTCATACTAGGCAATGTGGGTAAAGTGTCTTGCCTAAGGACACAACAACAGAACTTGGTCTGAGCTGGACTCGATCCTCCGACCTTTGGGTTGGGAGACCAACGCTCTAACCACTGAGCCACTGTCGCCCCGACTCTTTAGGGACTCTAAAGGGGGCAGCTAGCCCTCTTCCCATCTGGACCATCCAGGGTTGCACAGCCCTCATCAGTGAACAAGACTGTTTGAAAATTTGTCTTCATGTATTACTGGGCCCACTGGAGCCGTTTCTGCTTGTGAGCATTGGTTAAGGGGGCTGAATAGAAGGTTTATGCATAACTGCAAGCCTCTGGAGGGTCCTACAACTTCTTCAACTATTTCACACTTTTCGGCACTAGAGAGATCCTTTTTCTTTCCCATATTGCTTGAAAAGGATGGTCTGCTTATTAGCGTGGAATGTTCTTCTTAAGTAGTTTTTCCTTTAATTGGACTTACCTGGCTAATTTGCACAGGTGTCTGAGATTGATTTCACTGACCCAAAGAGCGCTGAGGCATAATACCATCCATGAGTGTCACTAGAAAACAACAAACTTAGCCTTTATGACGCTTAAACACATGCATAATAATTTGGAACACGTTGTAGAATCTGAACTAGAAACAGGACTAGAATTTGGCTAGAACTGGATTAGAACTGGACTATGAAGCACTAGAAGATAGCTATAGCACCATGGTGAGTTTTACTGGGACAGAAACAGGTCTATAATCCAAGACCAGAACTGGATTGGAACAGGACTAGGACAGGACTCTAACCAGGACTATAACAAAAACTACAACGGTATTACAACTGGACTAGTACCAGGACTAGAGGTAGGACTACTAATTGGGATTTACCGGATTATAATCTGATTATAACTGGACTATAACCAGACTAGAACCAGCACTTAAAACGCTCCTCATCTCAGACTGGTGCCGCACTGACGTGTGAAAACACTTTGCACTGACGCTTGAAAATGGTCCTCATTGTCACTGACACTGCACTGACCTTTGAAAACACACCCCGCCACACTGATTGAAAATGCCACACTGACGCTTGAAAATGCTCCTCATCATCACACTTGGCCTCATCAGACTGACGTCGCACTGATGCTTGAAAACGCTCATCATCAGACTGACGCATGAAAATGCTCCTCATCATCATTGACACTTGTACTGATGCTTGAAAACGCTTTTCATTGTCAGACTGGCGCCGCACTGACGCTTGAAAACACTCCTCGTCGTCAGACTGACACCGCACTGACGCCTGACAATGCATGAAAAAAACTCATCGTCAGACTGGCGCTACACTGATGCTTGTAAAATGCTCCTCATCGTCAGACTGGCATCCCACTGACACTTGAAAACGCGCCACAGAAACACAATACGGTCTAGACTAGACCATAGACTTGCCTGTAACCTCCACACCCCTGATGCTGCAGTCTGAATGCAGTATAAGAGTAAAGTTATTTCAAAATAATACTATGTTACTTAATAATTATAGAAGTTCAATGTAGTGGTTCAGGAAATGATGCAAGAGTAATAAATTATTTGGGAAAAGTGCTACTCAAGTAAGAGTAACTTAAAGAGTAACTGTCAGGACATAACGTCTGATTCATAATTTGAAGTGAATGTGAAGGACAAAATATGAAATAATGCACAAAATCTGTTGTTCTTTTGTCCAGGCAGGGGACAATCTGTCTCCAGCCGCCGCCACCACAGCAGAGGAGGCCATGTCTGTCACTGAGGAAACCATGCCCATCGCCCGGGAAACTGCACCATTGTCACGGGAACACAAGCCTTTACCGAGCGACTTGGGAGCGACCGGAGGGGCTGGTCCTCTGGGGGGCGCTGTGCCGCTTGGAGCAGAGGGAGGGAGAGAGGAGACAGAGGCCTGGGCTGCAGCTGTACCTCCGGTGAGGGACTATAGGAGCATTTCATCTGGGAAAGAACAGTTTAAAGTGCACTGGACAGATTCATATATTTTTTAATGATTTGATTGGTGAGATAGTTCCTGTGGTAAATATTTATCATAATTTATCATTTAAGTGGCAGTTTGTGAAAATCAATATATAATAAAAAGTAAAATATGGGAAGAAGCTCTGAGTTTTAAAACAGATTCCCTCCACCTCACCTGTCGTGACATTCAAAATCCAAAGGCAATAATATTATTAGTCTAATCATAACTACTCTTCATGGGACTCCCTAAATATCTATGTTGTGGACCATAGACTGTTTATATAAATGGACATAGATGACTGCATTTTCTCTCTGTTTACAGGAGTGGGTGCCGATCATTCGCTGTGACATGATGACTCAGAGGAAGATCAAGTCCCAGCCTCCTCTGTCTGACGCCTACCTGCAGGGCATGCCCGCTAAGAGGAGGAAGGTAATACCACTGCTACTAACGACTAGGCAGCTATAGCTAGCTCGCTAGCCCTTGCATTCCAAATAAGGAGTGAGCATGGGCACGATCTGAGCCATTAACTCTGGCTCCAATTCACTTTCTATTGAAACTGTGGCTCCCCTTTGGCTGTTGTCAGGCTCGTCATTCTGACGAAAAATGTTGGTTTTAACCTGCTCTACATGATCGCATTAGCAACAGGTTTGATTGACAGCTTTGCCAAGTGTTATGCTTTCTGTGCTGCAGACCGGACAGGGCAGTGGCAGCCTCCTCTCTCTCTCTGACGCAGTGTCTCAGGCCGCTCGCTCCGCCGGCGTCCGACCAATCACCACCTCCGAAAGACTGCAGCATGACCTCGAGACCGATGAGCTACGAGAGGCCTACTCTGAACAGGTGAGGTCAAAGGTCACACTCTGAACCGCATGTTTTTAAATAGATTATCAAAACAGTAAAGGTTAAAATATGGAGACTTCTACATAGTAATTTATTTACAAATAAAGCAGTTATGAAAATCAGAAATTTTTTATTCTTTTTTGACATTTTAATATAATAATGCCACTCTTTGTTATAAAAAGGTGTTTTCATGTGTTTGAGTCTGTTTAGTCCAGGTAATGATGCCTCATATATTGCATATCTTTGGTTCCAGGTGAAGTATGATTTGAAGAAGAGGATTCGAGAGGACCCAGATTTCAGCTCTCAACAATTCCCCAACTCACACAGAGCTTTTTCCCCGGACTCCTAACATTTATGAATCCAGGCCTCCGATTGGTCGCCTTTAAATGATGTCATCACATTCTGAACGTTCAGTGTTTTCTGTCAATATGAATCACCTAAGGTCAAATCATTTTCTTTCAAAAGCATCAAAAATTATTATTCAGTCAATTGCAATTGTAGACTGGTGAAAGGGGATTAAAGGTGCACCCTGTATTATTAATGGTGGTTGCTAGTTTCTAAGGAGATGTTATTGCTGTGCCTGGAATGTTCCACAGTATGGTATTAATCTTGTATACCATTCATTAACCCAAATTGCATGTAATTTTATTGGAAACATGCATTCTCTTCTCCACAGATCTGACCAGTAACTTGGCCTCTTTGCATTACCTGCTAAGGAGACTTCATATTCAACACTGATTCCGATACCACAATGATAATAAAAACACACTTTTTTTAGACAATAGAAAGTGATTTTCCACATTAAAATGGTAGTACTTTTATTTCTATTCCCATGTGGCCTTACATCTGTGTAATCCCTCAGTGTCCAGGTAGGTTCACTAGTCCCTGGGTGTAGTCACTAGGTCCATGGGTGTATACTAGTCTGTCTTATACTTGTTCTGATACAGCTCAGGATCATTCTACAGTTGTTCAAGAAAGGTTCATTTCTGTCCTGTCAATGAAGCTTTTTTTGGTATCGATATCTGCTCAAATGATCTAGTTTCGATACTAGTTTAGTATCGGTTAGTATCTAATTTGACACTTTTGACACCTCTAAAGCAGTAACATCTCCATGGAGACGAGTTATTAGTAAGTTTGTGAAGCCAATCAAAAATAAATCAACATTTGTTGTAACCATGATGCTTCAGCCGTAGCGTCACACAGGCCCCTCAAGCTCATCTCACACATTTTAATCAATTTGTCCTTCCTCCTCACCTGTGCCTCTGGGTCCTGGTGCAGTTCAGTGCTTATTTATTTTAAAGGGCCCATATTACGCTATAATCTGATCTGTGTTATGTTTCCTCATCACAAACATACCTGGAGTTGTGTTTTGTTTCATTCACATGTTTAACACAAACCCTGCATATTTAGGAGTTCTTCTCTGTTCCACCTTCTGACCTGGGATATCCAATCTCTACTGAACTAAAGGTCAAATGAGCTGTTAACTTAAAACTACCACTATATGACATCACAAGGTGCAACAGAGCATTTTGATCTTTGGAGACCACTAATGTTACTCAAACATGTGTGAATGAAACAAAACACAACTCCCAGGTATGTTTTTGAGGAGGGAACAGCATTATAACATTACTTAAAGCTCACGAGTCAAGTTTGTGTAATATAGGAGCTTGAAGCTTTCGTCTCGTCTCAGCCCTCCTGTGTCCACGAGCCCATATTTTTGTTTGATTTGACTGATTTTTTTTCTGTTTTTGTCTTTTTCTCACAAATGCACGAGTGGACTAATGAATATTTGCTACATGAATGTACAGTACGCAATAAAACCTTGATACACGAAGACATTACATTTATTTTGCGGAATTATAGAGGTATCATTTAAGTACTTGCTTAGACTTTCAGACACAAGATCATTTTGCTTGAAACAAAGATAATAACTCTGAGTTAACTATTTTCATGAAGATCCACCTTTTTGGCTATTAGACTATGTATATGGTGCCATTTTTCAGCTCTATTTAAAATGTGGCCGTGGGTGGAGTTGAGGTGTTAATATTTTTTGCACTTAAGCACGAGTTTTGGAAGTTCTCCTGTTTGGGATGGATGGAAAAATCCAAAATCCTCAGCTTCTCAAGCAAAAAGTTTTGAATACATGGTAGTTTGTTTTGTTTGGAATTGTTACATCAAAGTAATGTGAACATTTGGTCTTAACTGCTAGTAAAAATTATGTGAGAGTCTATTCTAAAAAATACATTTTATTTAACCTGGCTCTAAACGATGAGCAACAGCACATCCAACACAGATGCCAACTAATTTAGCAAAATAAAAAGCTTTGAGGGTAATGTGATGAACTGTCTGGGGTGTAGGGCTGCGTGTGGGCCTATGGATGTGTATATGGCTGAGTGTGGGCCTATGGGGGCGTGTAGGCCCATGGGTGGGTGTGGGGCTGCGTGTGGGCCCATGGGTACGTGTGGGGCTGCGTGTGGGCCCATGGGTGCGTGTGTGGCTGCGTGTGGGGCTGCGTGTGGGCCCATGGGTGCGTGTAGGGCTGCGTGTGAGCCTATGGGTGCGTGTTGAGAGGCACAAGTTAATCTAAAAGAAACTAATAAATGATGCAGCCCGAGTTCACTCCCCAGCTCCACGTGCACAGCGCAGACAATTACATAACACGGCCACAAGAGGGCAGCCAGCAGGGGCCTGACCAGGGTGGAAAGTGACCAATTATACTGACGTTACTGTAATCGAGTAGATTTTTTGGGGTAAATGTACTTTTTATGAGTAGGTTTTTTACATATTTGTACTATTCAAAACAACGTTAAGTTTACGTGCTTCATTAGTCAAGTTTAGACTGTTGTAAAAGTGTTTAAATGTCCATTTTTCAGATATACTTTTCTTTTACAAGTAAAATTTTGGCAGCACTGCTTGTACTCAAGCGAAAGTACAATTGCATGGCTAAAAATATACGAGTATAAATTTTGAATTCTCTTTCCACTATTGATAACTATGTAATGCATTACTGCCCACTTCTGGCAAAGAATCACATTGCACAATATAATATCAGTCTTCAGCTCATGTGAGAGCTGTTTACATTAGATAACCTTCCCTCATCAAAAACATCCTGAAGAGGTTTCATCATACTTGCATGTTTGCGTAATCTAGAAATCTCTCACAGCCAATTGCAAGGAGGGTTTGAACATTGCCTGTAAGATTCTGTGCCTACATCACCCATGCTCCCACAAGACAATTCTCTATAAAACATGACAATACTGTACACAGCAACTTGACAAACGTGATGTGCAGTAGTTTCACTAGTGGGAGGCACACTGAATGTGTTGATAGTGCTCTGAAGGGGGAGTGACGAGTGAGAACAAAGGGAGGGGAGACTCATCAAAAATTAAAGAGAAACTTATAAAACATGTTAATGCGTTATTATGGGCGTATATAGCGTTTTCAAAACAAGAGGAATCATGGCTATTTAAATATGTTATGCGTTCGCTGTTACTTCCTCAGAAGTGTGATACCACTTTGGAAGTTTATTTTCTCAAACTGGCTCCACAGCCTGAGGACCATAAAGTGTGGACTTCCTGTTTTACATCCTGCTTAAGTCACATGACCAAACTAACCCAACATATCAGCTTTATCCACACCAAATAATAAAAAGGTTAAAGTAAACAAGTTAATGTCACATGTCTGATTGTAATCTGAAGAAACTGCGTGTGTGCAGCTCCTTCACTTTAATGGGATAACAATTTAAAGATAATCTGTTTGTGAAAGGAGCGGTTTCATCGTCTCACACTGTACTAACTTGGCACTGGGCTGAGGTAGTTTCTTAAAAAGGCACGAATGTGAAGATGTATTTGGTTCAATTTGAATACTTACAAAGTCTTCCATCCAAAATGTTGAGACAATTTACACAGGATACATTTCTGTGACAAAAATCATTCAAAGTAAAGCTTATTATTTATTTTATTGGTCTAATAATAACTATTGCATAAATTAGACAACTTTTGGCCCTTAACATTATGGTTGCTAGGTAACATACCTCTATATATGTCATATCTGCTGCCTGTCCACAACCAGGAAATTTAAAAACAAGGCAAGATTTTTTTTTATTTATTTATTTTTTTAATAATAACCGTTTTAGTGAAATGAGTAGTCTTAAGCGTCATAGGTGCACTAACTAAACTAAACCTGGACTAAACCATAACAATGCAATTAAAGGATGTTTTCAATTTGATATCAAAGACCATTATATTTGTGTGGCTTTTGACACAGCGATGGCACAGTTACCACAAATACTTGAATATTCTCATTAATAGAGCATGTAATTCACACACAGTGACGCAGGCCCCATAAATGTTATTACAGCAGCTGCAGTTTATAAATTAACAGCAGATATATAAAGTACAGAACCCATGGAAAAGATCAGTTTATTCGTAGCTCTAGAGAAAAGCTCCGGGAGGTTTCCTGGGGTCTTTCAGGTTTCTGAATCTATATGCCAGCCACACGCCGAGGATCTGCAGAAGAGGGACAAGACCTGCTTTAAATACTGCTCCCGTCCCCCCGCTCCCGTCCCCCCCGCTCCCGTCCCCCCCGCTCCCCCCCGCTCCCCCCCCCCGCTCCCGCCCCCCCCGCTCCCGTCCCATGTTCTGACCTCGGTGAAGCTGAAGAAGAGTCCGATTCCTCCAATAAACCTCAGGATGTCCCCCGTGTAGCGAGTGATGATGTCTGAGCAAGGCTGACAGGAGAGCGCCTCCTTCAGACAGCTCTAAAATAATACAATACAGATAAGACAGGAGCAGAGCCAGAGGAGAAGAGCCAGAGGAGAAGAGCCAGAGGAGAAGAGCCAGAGGAGCAGAGCCAGAGGAGAAGAGCCAGAGGAGAAGAGCCAGAGGAGCAGAGCCAGAGGAGCAGAGCCAGAGGAGCAGAGCCAGAGGAGCAGAGACTCTCCTGTTCAGATATTCTTGTATAATTTTTCCTTACAGCTGTGCAGGTGGAGTTGTTGATGTGAGTGAATCCGCAGCAGTTCAGAGTTCGCTCCACGTCTCTCTGAGTTACCTCTGACCTGTTCCACCCCACCTCCAACAAATGGTCCTGCAACAGACAGTCCAGGTTCTAGTTCTAATTATAAATCAATTACTACTTCCGGCGCGCTGGCTAAACTCGGCTCTCTTAACAATCTGATCCGGCCCATGGCCCATCTCCTAAAGATTTAAAAATTTTGGATGAGGGGTAGAGAGGTCTTACCTGTTGTTGTTTGTTAAGGGTGAGACAGGCACAGGACACTGAAAACTGCATCACAAACACCACAAACAGGATGAGCATGTACTGGGGGAAGAGTGTGAAGGAAAGATCCACAAAGGGACCAGGTTTACACCCGGTTTAGACCCACTTGAGTCCAGATTTAAAACTGGCTTAACCTTTCTCAAGCACCCACTTTGGGCCAACCCACTACCCTCCTACTTTAAATCCACAGTTTTAAGGATACAAAGAAGAGGAGGATCTGGTTGTGTCGCAGGGCACCGCACAGTCCCATAAACGCCACGACGAACAGGAAACAGCCGACGCCCATAATCCCGCCCACCACCCGCACACTGGACACCAGAGCAAACAGACTCCCCCAGCTGGCCACTCCCAGCAGCAGCACGCTCACCAGCTGTGAAGGGAGGGATAGGTTAATACTTTATTTGGTATAAAACAATATGCACATTTTAAACGTAAGCCATTATAATACTGCTTTAGTCTGTACAGTCTGTATATAGTGCTTTATAAACTACATTCCTTAGTATTAAAATCAAGTTGAACTGAATACTAAATAATAAAAACGCTCTTTAGACAATAGAATGATTTTCAACATTAAATGGTAGTACTTTATTTTCCATTTCCATGTGTCCCTATATCTGTGTAATCCCTCAGTGGTCCAGGTAGGTTCCATAGTGGTCCATGGGTGTATACTAGTCAGGAAAGGTTCATTTCTGTCCTATGTAGCACCTTCCTGTGGTCATCCATCCCCAGGACTAACCAGGCTCAGCCCTGCTTAGCTTGAGAGATCTGGTGAGGGGTTAAATTGCAAGAGTAGCATCCTTTATACAGGCCAGGGCATCATGTTTAACTGCACTTCATCATCGTTGTTTAACTTGTAGATTTGCGTGTTTTTATTTTGACCAGTTCAAAGTCAGATTTAAACAGAAGCTGCTGACAGAAAGTGTATTCATCACAGTCTGGAGCGACACAGGGTGACACGGGCACAAACTTTCCATATGTGAAGACAAGAGTTTACACACAGCAGCTCACAATCAGCCCACATTACTGCACAAAAACAGACAGACAAACAAACAAGCATAAACGCAGAAACAAACACACACACCCAAAAAACATGCAGACAAACACACAGACTAGGCAAAACTGCAAACTGCATCAATATTCGACTTCAACACTAAGTATGCAAAACCTGAGCTTTAACTTACCACAGTCACTTCTTTATAGTTACTTTCAGAGGTGGGAGTACTCAGTTACATTTAGTTGTTTTTTAAAATAATTTCTAGCAGTATACTTTTACTCCTACTTCAGTAATGTTTTACTGAAGTAACAGTACTCTTACTCGAGTAGTATATAATACAGTGTACAGTACTGTTGAGTAAATCCTCTTTCCAGTGAGTGAGTGAGTGAGTCTTAAGTGACTTATTTTGACAATATGAAATGATTTGAACATTGTGTTTCATGCAGCTCCTTCAGATATGATTTAGTTTGGCTCATTTTTGTGTCTGTTTGAAAATACTATATTTTGTGACTTATTTCATGTTTTCTCCTTAAAATTACATTCACCTTAAATTATAAATGAGATGTCAGTTATTCTCCAAGTTCCTCTTCCTTGAGCAGTACATTTTTACTCGAGTTATTTCTTGGACCACTACTTTGTCCTTCTACTTGAGTAATATTTTTGAGGTAACGTTTACTCTTGAGTACTTTTATTTTGATTTTCATAGTCAGAGCTCGAGCTCCCCCTCCTCCCTCTTTCTCCTAAACCCACATGTGCATGTTTATTTAACCTGCCTTTGTTCGAGGCACAGCCAGCCTTAAGTAAACTGATGGGAGCCTTTAGAAAAACATAAACTACTTTTCTTCGAGCGTGCAAAAGCTATGGAAAAGCTCAACTTTACAGGAGAAACCAACTATGCACTCCTAATCAGGCCCCTGCGCCGCACCAGGCCCCTGCGCCCCACCGGGCCCCTGCGCCTCACCAGGCCCCTGCGCCCCACCGGGCCCCTGCGCCTCACCAGGCCCCTGCGCCCCACCGGGCCCCTGCGCCCCACCAGGTCCCTGCGCCATACCAGGCCCTTGCGCCACGTCAGTCTCTCCTGATCAGGCCCCTGCGCCATACCAGGCCCCTGCGCCACACCAGGATCTCCTAATCAGGCACCTGCGCCACATCAGCTGCTGCACCTCCACTTCACTTAAACTGCGGCTTTTTTGCCCGAAGAAAATCTGCTTAATACGCATATTATCACGTGCAAAGTTTTGAAAAGCAGCTGTACTCACCACATAAAGCACGTTGAGCCCGGCCAAGCTGTGTTTGGTGCAGTAGTAGCCGCACATCATGATGACACAGAGACTGGCGTGTGCATACTTCGAGCTTCTGGTCCGCGGAGGAGCACACCGGGAGGGGCAGGGCCAGGTGTCTCAGGTCTCTGCCGTGATTGGTCAGTGCTGTCCTCTCAAAGAACGGAGCTGAGCAGCGGACCTCTGCTCAGGCTCCGGAAGTAAGTTTTCGTCTTATTTTCATTTCCATTGACTTTTCGACAGATTCTGATAGACAAGACAAGTTTATGTGTATAGTACAATGGGTTCACAAGTAACAAGTAATTCAAAGTGCTTTACAGGATAAGAAATCACAATACAGCAAATTAAAACATAAATAATCATCATAACATGAACATTAAAAGAGACGAGGCTGAATAAAAACCTTTCAGTCATATGCACAGCTATGACTGAAAGGTTTTTATGGAGCCTGGATTTAAACATTGTTAAAGTAGAGGCCTGTCTCACATCTTCAGGAAGATTGTTGCAGGTTTTAGCTGCATAAAACTCAAACACTGATTTCCCATGTTTAGTCCTGGTTTAATCCTGGTTTAGTCCGGGTTTAGTCCTCAGAGTGTGACATGGTTCATATGACACATGTAGGAGATGTTCTTTGGTGCTGGTCCATGGAGAAACTTGTTCACAAGCAGAGCTGCTTTATTAAAGTCTATTCTCTGAGCCACAGGAGCCAGTGCAGAGACCTGAGCACAGGATGCATGTATGAAGTACTTCCTGGTTCTAGTCAGGACCCAAGCAGCTGTGTTCCGGATATACTGCAGCTGTCTTAACGCTCATTTGGAGAGGCCAGTGAGCAGGCCGTTACAGTAGTCTAACCTACTCGAGACAAATGCCTGGATAAGTCTCTCCAAGTCTGGTTTACACAGTATACCTTTGATTTCCTATATCTATAGATATACCTGTTCTACCTATAGGTAGGACATATAGGTAATGTCCGAAAAATACCTCTTCCTTGTTCTACATAAACTGTGGTAGTACCTGTACATCTTTTCTCACATCTCATAATGAACCTGGAGCTTTGACTGGCTCCATTCCTGCTCAGCCCTCTGGCACTCCCTTTTCTGTGCCCTGATCAAGTCATCTTTCCTCCATGGCGCTTTCTGCTTATCTTTAATCATTTTAAGTGAGTTCAACGAATCATCAACATTAGAACATGAGGCATTTTCAAAGTGTATCATTTTCATGAACAGAGCACCTCTGTTATAATTTATGTGTCTCTTTTGAACAACTGCAGGACAAGCCACTGGTTTGGGAATAACAGACAGGTCAAAGAAGACACAGAAATTGTCAGACAAAGCAGCAATCACCACACTGACATTTGAAATATTTAGTTCTTTTGAAACGAGCAGAGTGTGCCCTCTGTTGTGGGTGGGAGGGCTTTTGGTGGTGAAACATGTATAGTTTTGTAAGGGGTGGGGGGAGCCATCTTAATTCCTGATCTAATGAGGCTTTCTAGATCGTTGAGAAGGGCCACGGGTGAAGGTGGGGAGAGGAGGAGAGTGGAGAGTCCCTAGAGGGAGTAGATGTAGCAAAGGGGACCCAGGGCTGGTCTGTGGGCAGGAGAGATGATGGGGGTGCTGCTGGGTCTGAAACCTCTGCTAGTCCTAGTTCAGTCCTGGTTCAGTCCTGGTTTAGTCCTTTTGAAGATGGACTAAATCAGGACTGAACCAGCACAAGGACAGTGTTTAGTGGCACCAAGATGTGATTAAAGAGAACTGTACTGCAGATATGCAGCAGATGGCACTGTTGAGCAAAGATGTGAGCAGAAAGTGGAGTAGAAATTAGACCTAGTTTAGGCCTGGTTCAGTCCTGGTTTAGACCTGGTTTAGTCCTGCCTTAGACCTGGTTTGGACCTTATTCAGTCCTGGTTTATTCCTGGTTCACCCCTGGTTCTGTCCTGGTTCAGTTTTGGTTTAGTCCTTGTTCCGTCCTGGTTTATATCTGGTTTAGACCTGATTTAGTCCTACTTTAGACCAGGTTTAGACCTTGTTTAAAACTGGCTCAGGCCTGGTTCCCTCCTGGTTTAGTCCTTGTTCACTCCTGGTTTAAACCTGATTCAGTCCTGGTTTAGACCTAGTTTAGATCTGGTTCCCAACTGGTTTAGTTCTGCTTTAGATCTGGTTTAGACCTGGTTCAGTCCTGGTTTAGTCCTGGTTTAGATTTCGTTTCAGCCTGGTTTCGGCCTGGTTTCAGCCTGATTTAGTCCCACTTTAGACCTGGTTTAGACCTAGTTTAGATCTGGTTCAGTCCTGGTTTAGTCCTATCTCTCTGCCCCCTTTCTCGATCTATCACTCTCTCACCTCTCTGCTTCTCCTCTCTCTCTTTCTCTTTCACTACATCTCCAAAGACCAGCTCCTCTCCTCCTTCACAAACCCACACACACACCGAGCACTCCAGTCTGCTCCTGTCTGCACCTGTCCACAGTCACATGACCTCCTGACCCCCTGTCATGTAACCTGAGGATTTTTGGACAAACCAAAAAAATGGAAAAGTTGGGATTTTTATTTCATTTGAAGAAAACTGGATTTGAACCACTGAAATGTGTCTGCTAAACTCAAGGTAAGAAATGGACTAAAGAAGGACTAAAGCAGCACTACACCAGGACTAAAGCAGGACTAGACCAGAGCTAAAGCAGAATTAAACCTGGAATAGAAGAGGACTGAACTAGGACCAAGACAGGTCTAAAACATTACTAAACCAAGAAGTAAAGCAGTATTAGACCAGGAGTCTGTTGAAAGTAGGGTAAGAAATGGACTAGTTTAGGACTAATCCAGGACTAATCCAGAACTAAACCAGGACCGCACCAGAGCTAAACCAGATCTATGTCAATCTCTAAACCAGATCTATGTCAATCTCTCAGGATTAGTTGATATGAATGTATCTATGTATCTATGAAAAGCCTGAAGCCTCTTTCCCAGATGCAATAATCCAAAATTCTGTGTTCGCTCCGATTATAACATTTCAGTCACTAAAACAAAATATTTTCCATTCATAAAAGACGAAGAGAGGGAGTGGAGGCAGATGAAATATTCACACATTCCAAACTGGGACAGGTCCTCAGGCACCACATCCACTGAAGAATCCAGGACTAAACCTAGACTGAATCAGGACAGAACCAAGACTAGACCAGGAATGACCAGGACAAAAGCTGGACTAAATCAGAACCAAACCAGGACTAAGCCAGGACCATACCAGGACTGAACCAGGAGTGAAGCGCGAGTAATGCTTCATTTATACCCAATACAGAGCAGGGCCATAGACTGTATATATAAATGGCCATAGCTAACCTGCCAGCCGTGGCGTCCCAAAAAGGAAGTGAGCATGGGGGCGCTATATCAATTCTGGCTCCAATTTACTTTCTATTGAAAAACTGTGGCCCCTCTCTCTGTAACTGCTGCTGCCAGACTTGTCATTTTGGTCTTAAAATGTTCGTATTACATGATCCCAGTGATTTTATTTCACTCTTATGTCCGTAAATCAAGATATGAACATTAATAACAGACGAATCAGCTGCCTTCTTTCCACGAGATCGCTCCCACTAGTAGTGGCAATAAGTTTGATTGACAGCGTTGCTAAGCGCCTGCTCCCTCCTAAATCAGCAGTGCAGGTGTGAAGAGGCATTCCCATCAACACTCTCGCTCCTGATTGGCTCTTTGATTGCTATAATACTAGCGTCGCGGCCAGAATTCCAAATATGAAACTCGGCTCCAAATTAGCCCCTGTAACTGCTCTTGCCTCGATGATCTTGTGTTGTGGGTTCAAGCAGCTGCAGGTTAGGCTGCACTTTGAGTGGGTTACTTGCAGACTTGACTGTTGCACTCAAACTGCAGTACAGTACAGTATAGTACAGTGCATTTGACCACCGCAGCTGCTTTCATGAGGCTTCACATGGCAACACATGTCTAATGACCTGAAAACTGCTCCAGACACTGGATATGGAGCTGAGTTCAATATTTGGAAATCCACTGTGAGCAAATCCAAAGAGCCAGTCAGGAGCAAGATTGTTGAAGATAATGTTTTATCAAACCTGTTGCCAACATTAGCAAGAGCGACCTTGGGGAAAGAAAGTGCCTGATTGGTCTATTATTAACTTCTTGATTTAGGGGCAAAATAAAGAAATAAAAACCCCAGGATCATCTAGAGCAGGTTAATATGAACATTTTAAGAACAAAATGACAAGTTTGACGACAGCAGTTATAGAGAGAGGGGCTACAGTTTTTTAATAGAAAGTGGATTGGAGGTAGATTGGAGTCGATAGAGCCAAAAGTGCACTCATGCTCACTTCCTGTTTGGAAGGCAGCGGCTAGCAGGTGTGAGTGTGTGTGTGTATATACACACACACGTATATATATATACATATACGTATACATATATATATATATATATATATATATATATATATATATATATACACACATACATACATACATACACATACATACATATACATACATACATACACACACACACACACACACACACATACATACATATATATACATACATATGTGTATATACATATATATGTATATATATATATATATATACATATACATACATACATACATACATACATACATACATATATGTGTGTGTGTGTATATCACACACAATGATATAATATATACAATCCATAGTTCAAAACTAAATCTGACTCGCATTCAGTGTAAACCCAACTTAGACCCGACTTAGACTAGGACCAGGAACAAACCCAGACTGTTTCTATGACGTGCTGTCTCCCCCTGCAGGTGTATCTAAGTATGACACAGTGCCTCCTGGACAGCCCCTCACCCCCCCTCCCTCCCTGGCCTCCTCAATCTTCCTCAGCAGGTCCATACTGCCCCCTATGGAGGTGTTCCAGGTGAACGTGGGGGGTAAGCGCTGCACACTCTCGGCTCAAATGTTGGCTCCGTTTCCGGATACGCGCCTTGGCAGACTGGTCTTCTGCCCGGAGGAGGCTCTGGAGCTCTGCGACGACTTCAAGGAAAATGAGTTCTTCTTCGACAGGAACTCACAGACCTTTCAGTGAGCACAGCTTTACTATTCTGAGTTTGTCAAGGTTATTTTACTGCTAGCCACCGCGTTCCAAGCGGGAGGTTTGCTTCACTTTCTGTTGTGAAACTATGCCTTTTTTCCCTGAGGTCGCTCCCGCTAGTATTAGCAATAGGTTTGATTGACAGCATTGCCAAACCAGAGGTGGAGGCGGGAAGAGGCGTGTATCTTCAAAAACCTTGCTCCTGATTGGCTCTTTGATTGCTATGATACCTTTGGTCAGAATTCCAAATATGGAACTCGGCTCCAAATTCACCGCTATAAATGCTACCCTCTAGCTGAACGCTGTGGGTGATGTCACACGTCACTTCTTTATACAGTCTATGAGTGGTACAACGGCGTGAAGGTATCAAAGTTATCCTCGGGGTGAAAAAGTAATGATGAAACAGAGGAGATGGTTGTGACATTCCTTTCCTCTTTGGTCTTCTCCTCAGGTACATTCTGAACTTTTACCGCACAGGGCACCTCCATGTTCATGAGGAGTTGTGTGAGCTCTGCTTCCTCCAGGAGCTCCAGTACTGGGGCCTGGATGAGCACAAGATCCAGAGCTGCTGCAGAGAGCGATACTACAGACGTAAAGATCAGAGGGACCTGAATGAGGATCTGAACCAGGATCTGAACCAGGACCTGCAAAGCAACGAGGAGGAAGACTTTGAGGGGGTGGTCTTCTCTGAGCTCAGGCGCAGACTTTGGGAGGTTTTGGAGAAGCCAGACTCTTCTCGGACTGCCCGGACTTATGGGACCTTCTCCATGACCTTTGTGGTTCTGTCTGTGATCAACATGGTGCTGATGTCCCTGGACCTGGGAGAGGTCAGATTTTTTATATTAAAGAGCCCATATTACACTATTTTATCATCTCTCTGTTAACTTGAAAACTATCACTTCATGATATCACAAGGTGGATGCAACATTTTGAGCTTTGGAGATGTAGACAGACTAATAATAAAGGGTTACTGAGGTGTGAATGAAACAAAACACAGCTCCATGTTTTTGAGGAGGTAATGGCATTATAACTCTCACAAGAGTCAATTTTGTGTAATATAGAACTTTTAAACATAAATACATGGATGTATCCTTTCCTTTAGCTATGGTAGCACAAGATGAGCACATGCTATAGTTTGGGTACTTCTGGGCAGGTGGCACTGTGAATCTCCCAGAGTTCTGATTGGTGTGACTGACAGTTGGATTAGCCAATCAGAGATAGATAATTTGTTTCATCAGATTAAAAAATTTATATTTCTGAATTTTTTAACTCTGAAAAATCATGTTTGAATTGTTATTTATTCTGAAGTTCAATGTACTTTTATATATTCAACAAAATATTTTCAAGCCTGAGATTCAGCAGTTCAAATTCGCGAAAGTACGAAAAGTGCGAAATTCACAGTGAAAAATTTTGCAGCCAAGATCCAAGATGCCAAAGCAAAAGCAATCACTCATGTCTGACTGAGGAGGAGGTTGTTTCCTATTGGACTTTCTCTTGAAAGAGATGAGGTTTTGATGAGGCTATTTCTGACCAATCAGATCGGTTCTCTACAGCGTTTCCTGGTCGTTACTAAGTTAGATCGTTTCACACAGGATCAGTTGCTTAGGCCTTAGCATCTTGGATCTTTGCTGCGAACATTTTTACTGCGAATTTCACACTCTTGAAAATATTTGTAATGAATATTTAAAAGATGAATTTGTAATTTTGAATTTTCAAACACATTGACACAAACAAAAAATCTGAATAAAAATACTTCAAACATGTTTTTTCAGAGTTAAAAAATTAAAAATTGAAAAAATTAATCAACAGTATTTAAAATTCTAAATCAGATTTAAAAAAGCAAGGACAAAAATATCACAGGGGACTGAAAAACATGGCTGATTTTTTCAGAATCAATGAGAAGCACTAAACTCCAATGAGCTCCTCCATTTCACTGAAATAAACAAATCTGTATGGACGATTATGTTTGGTTCTGTCTGGAGTCACATTGGAGGAAGTGGAGCCCAGACTGACATCCATCTATATAGAACATACAGACACATATCAGTGTGGATTTGTGTTACTTTTCAGATACAGATGTACGTGCTGTGAAATGCAGGTGAAATGAATATAGTTCAAATGCAGGTTTGTGTTGTTGTTGTAACACAGTGAGGTCTTTGCTCTAGTCATTGATTGAAATGAGGTTCAACATTTGTGAATTTACCTTTTGGATATTTCATAGGAAAGTACAGGTTACGTTAACCCCTAACCCCTAACCCACTAACCCCAGACCCGCTAAACCCTAACCCCTGACCCCGTATCCCTAAACCATTAACCACTAATCCCTAACCCGCTAAACCCTAACCCCTGACCCCGTTAAACCACTAATCCCCCGCTAAACCCTAACCCCTGACCCCGTAAAAACCCTAACCCCCTAACCCGAACCCCGTACCCCTAAACCATTAACCACTAACCCCTCCCGTATCCCTAAACCATTAACCACTAATCCCTAACCCGCTAAACCCTAACCCCTGACCCCGTATCCCTAAACCATTAACCACTAATCCCTAACCCTTAACCCCCCCGCAGCTCCCTGTCCACCCGTCCCTGACCTTACCCCCCTGATCCCTAACCCTGACCCCTAACCCACTAACCTCCAACCCCTAATCCCCTAACCCCTAACCCACTAACCCCTAACCCACCAACCCCTAACCCACCAGCAGCTCCCTGTCCACTGCCTGATCTCTGACAATTTACTGGTTTTAGCGCCACTCGGTAAAAACCTCACAGACATTACATTATGCCAGAAATGCTCGCACTGTCCCTCTGATGTCCCTCTGATTGGAACTAGCTGGCTGCTGCTATACACAGAGTCAATTGACCTGTGAACCTTGACCCTGAATAGCTCTGTTTGTCTTGCAGACGGAGCTGGGACAGGCTCTGGGCATATCTTCTCTGTTGGATGTTGTGGAATATGTATGCGTGGCTTGGTTCTCTCTGGAGCTTCTGGTTCGGTTCCTCTGTGTGAGGGACAAATGCCGCTTCAGCCTCGGCATTCAGAACCTCATAGACCTCCTCGCTGTGCTCCCCTTCTACGTGACCTCTGCTGTGGAGCTGCTACACGGGGGGACCTCCGAGTTGGAGAACATGGGCCGAGTGGTGCAGGTGCTACGGCTCCTCAGGTCACTGCGCATGCTCAAGCTCGGGAGACACCTGACAGGTATGATCTGACACATGGGAGGGCTTCTTAGGCATGGGGAGGGAGTCTGAGGTATGGGGAGGGCATCTGACACACGGTGAGGGCATCGGAGGCACCGGGAGGAACTCTGAGGCATGTGGAGGGCATCTGAGGCAAGGGAACTGGTTCAGTCCTGGTTCAGTCCTGGTTCAGTCCTGGTTTAGTCCTGGTTCAGTCTTGGTTTAGTCCTGGTTTAGTGCTGGTTTAGTCTTGGTTTAATCCTAGTTCAGTCATGGTTTAACCCTGGTGTAGTCCTGGTTTAGTCCTGGTTTAGTTCAGGCTCCTCTGAGACCTTCCTCAGTCCTGACATTTCTGGAGCAAATCAACACTTTAGATATTTATAACAACACCAGACAGAATAGACAAGAGACAGAAGAGAGAGAAAAATGGATAAGGAGAAAGAGGGAGGAAAGGGGTAGGGGAAGAGATAAGAAGAGGAAGAGAGAGAGAGTGGACAGAAATAGAGAGCAGAGAAGGAAAGAGAGGGAGAAAGAGAAAAGTGGGATACACGGAGGGGGAGAGAGGGAGGTAAAGAGAGGATGGAAAGAGAGTGAAAGATCCTCAGAGACACAGGCAGCAGAGTGGGTAACGCAGGAGCTGAGCTTTTAAAATCATGTCCGACTCTGAGATCTGAAAGAACTAGGTCGCCATGGAGATGAATAATGAATACACCACACAGAGAACTAAACCAGGACCAGACCAGGGCCAGACCAAAACCAGACCAGGACCAGACCAAGACCAGACCAGGATCAGACCAAGACCAGACCAGGATCAGACCAAGACCAGACCAGGACCAGACCAGGACCAGACCAGGACCAGATCAAGACCAGACCAGGACCAGATCAAGACCAGACCAGGACCAGACCAGGACCAGACCAGGACCAGACCAGGACCAGACCAGGACCAGACCAAGACCAGACCACAACCAGACCAGAGACCAGATCAGGACCAGGACCAGACCAGGACCAGACCAAGACCAGACCACAACCAGACCACAACCAGACCAGAGACCAGATCAGGACCAGACCAGGACCAGACCCGGACTAGACCCGGACCAGACCAGGACCAGGACCAGGATATTTGATTTGTCTCCTGCTTTGTGTTAGAGTTTGCTGGTTGTGAGGTTCCTTTTACTAAATGTCCTGTTTTCTCTTTTACACGTTTTAAATCACAATATTCATCTAAAACGACTTAATAAAAGAAACTAATCCGCTGACTTCTGCGTTAAAAAAACTGCGGTGCCCAATGGGAGCTGACGTCACCGTAAACGTCATCACAACAAAGCGCTGCATGCTGTCGGCGACCCCTATGGATAGCTACACTGCCGAATCCTACAAGTATCACCGATTAAGAAAATAAAACTGGAGAAGGAAGTGCGTAGGTCACAGTAGGCATGTACGTTACAGTGGGTGTGAACTGGTGGAGGTGAAAAAGGGGGTAGGTCACAATATGGCGTCTTGAAAATAAGTAATTAAAGTTTACCAAACATGACTCACTCCAAATACAACTTCAGAGGCTCAATGAGAAGAAATGACTAGAACATGATTAAAGCTCTGCTATGTCCGAATGTCCCCCCCAGCCCCTAACCACTCACTGACTTCACAGGTCGCGCTCACTACTTTCGGTTCATGTGACTCGGGGTCTGGGTGAAAAAACTCTAAAGGCTGAACTCTGTTAAAACTTGATTTCTGTCATAAATAATGATCAGATTATCAGTTGTTTTCCAGGTTTTTTAATCTGAAATTAATGGAAATTATCACTCTTTTAACAGCTCAAGCTAAAGTAAGCGGCAACGTAGCAAGATAACATTAGCACTTTTACCCCATAAAGGTGTTACACAGTGATTTATTCATAATCAGGATCAACAGTGAGATAAACCAGAGCTGCTATCTGCTTCATTCAGTCGTTCAAAAGCCTGACTCCGTGCTGTTGTTTTTTCGACTCTCGTATGCTCTGTATTGACTAGTCGCTGGACACTACTTTTCAAGAAATTTTGCATGCACTACTTTTTCATCTACTAGTCATTAGACACCATTAAAATAGCGTGACCCTAAGTATGGAACAGTGTCTCTGTGTGTCTCTGTGTCAGGGCTGAAGTCCTTGGGTCTCACCATCACTCAGTGCTACGAGGAGGTGGGGGTCCTGCTCCTCTTTCTCGGAGTGGGGATCTCGCTCTTCTCCACCGTGCTCTTCTCCCTGGAGCGCGACGTTCCGGGCTCCACCTTCATCAGCGTTCCGGCCGCATGGTGGTGGGCCACGACCTCCATGACTACGGTGGGATATGGAGACGTCAGACCAGGACACGGCGCTCGGGAAGCTCCTGGCCTTCATCTGTATCCTGTCCGGAATCCTCATCCTCGCCCTGCCCATCGCCATCATCAACGAGCGCTTCTCCGTCTGCTACCTGTCACTCAAGGTAAACATGCACCTGTCATTCACCTGTCACTCAAGGTAAACATGCTCCTGTCACTCCTGGAGCTTTTGAGTGCTTTTGCCACACCCTCTTTTTAGTAGACTACATTTCTAGTGTGTTAAATCAAAAGAGATTTAAAAAGTATTCCAAATGTATTTACCGGCAGTGACGAGGTGTCAAGTTGTTCTAATGCTAATGCTAATGTCAACCTTTGGCTCATTGGACAGTACCATAAGTTACTGTCTGATGCAGTTTGAGGCTCAATGAGAAGAAACAACTGGAACATGGTTAAAGCTCTGAAAAGTCTACTTTGCAGAACAGGTCTGAGTTAACTGGGAAACTACAGTCAGGATTCAGACGGGAGACAACACTGAATCATTGTGACCTTGTTTCCAGGTGAAGGAGGCGGCGCTGCGTCACGGCGAAATGATAAAACGATTGGCTCGTGGCTCGGTAGGTGGGGCGGAGGCGGGGCTAAACCTGAGGGATGTTTACGCCTCAAACATCCTGGAGCTGATGAGACTGAGGGGGAGAGAGAGAGCGAGCACCCGCAGCAGTGCTAACGATGGAGCCCTCTGGTGGTGAACATGACAGCAGGCTCGAATTGAGATAAAAATCAGCCCTGAACTTTTTGGTCTGGACCAGCCTTCAGATCACAACGATTCAGAAAAAAAAAAAAGGCATTTTTTATACCAATTGATCCTAATGCTTTTGGCTATTTTTAATAGACAGTGATGTTAATTGTAATTAAATGTTGTTGTTTTCATTTGATTGATTTATTTTTTTTATTACAATGATTGGTAGAAATGAAACCACTTACTATGTAAAATAAATAAGTTGAACAGGTCTCCAGGAGGACCCTGAGCATACTTGTTATGCATGCCCCTGGTGCTCAGAGCAGAGCCACAGTCTGACTACAGTAGTGACAGCAGTAGATGGAACAATAAACAATAATATCGTTTATTATGATAAAAAGGGTCAACAATAATCGTTCATGGGACATGTTTTACAATTGTGATAATCGCCAACAGAGATAATCGCCAGAATGTTCTAAAACTTACTCACAGGCGAGTTGATGGAGAGGCAAAGGAGTCTGTTGTCCCATGCCTCAGGGCCTTAGGGGCCCAGAATTCAACCCTCTTCATATTAATTTGTATTAGATGGGGGCTCATATGAGGCTTCTTGCCCTGGGCCCGAAAATTTCTGTTGATGACCCTGCTGCTGTTCATAATGGTCTCCACTAGATCAAAATTGTTTTCACTGAAAAACGAAGTACAGTTATATAAAAGTTATTCAAAACGTATTAATTACAATTATCATTATTCATATCCATAACATTTTTAAACTATCAGCAACATTTATCATGATCGTGATATTATCGTTTAATCGCAATAATTTTCGCCATGATAACACAAAATTTCAATATCGTCCCATGTTTAGGCAGCGGTGGTTTGAAGTGGCCCTTGAACTCCACAGGCTCCACACACGTGTGTCATGACATCTGAACTCATGTTCTATGTCACTTTAAAGAGAAATGCTTTTGCTCCTTTGCAGAAATCACGTAAGAAACATGAAAATGAGCATATCTTTTTCAATGAGCCAAACCATAAAACAAAATGAACCAGAACAACATGAATATTAGGTCCATGATGTGAAATACAAACTGCCGTAAGGAGTGAAGAGTATAGAATGCCTTTATTGGCTTGGAAACATTCTAGTCAGAAAATATCTTGAATTCACTGTGATTTCAGTGAACAGGCTCACTACCAACTCGGGACAGGGCCTGGCGCTCCTGCATCAGCCTCGCCCTGTCAGCTTTGGGCTGGCCCAGGTGATTAAGGAGTGGGCCTGGACCACATGTGTGTGAGGCCACGGTGAACTCATAATAGAGCACATACAGCCAGGGAAAGAAAAGTACGAGCCAAAGAGCCAATCAGTAACGAGGGAGTTGAAGGCAACGCTCCTTCCCTTAGCAATATTGTCAATCAAACCTGTTGCTAATACTAGTGGAAGCAACCTCAGGAAAGAAGGCACTACGAACATTTTAAGACTAGTCAGAAAGTGAATTGGAGCCAGACTTAATGGAGCCAGAAAAATACAATTCTGTCACAGAACAAAAGTCTTAGTTTTACACTCATCCAAGCCACTTCTTCACTTCAGGTCAGATTACTGCTGGACACTGCCTTATATCTATTTGAAAGGATGAGCTAACTGCAATGAAGCTAGCACACCTGTTTGTTTACAGTTTCTGTTTGTTGGCTAGGTCTAATGAGCTACACTAAGTGTGCACTGTGCCCGTATCGTATTTTCATAATGGTTCAGTGTTTGTTCAGTGTTTGTTGTAAGAGGAATCACAACTGTAATAGTTACTGTTACACTGTACTATATAATACTCAAGTAAAAGTACTGTTACACTGTACTATATAATACTCAAGTAAGAGTACTGTTACACTGTACTATATAATACTCAAGTAAGAGGACTGTTAGTGACTGACTACTTGTAGTGTAATGTAACTTCTGACCTCTGTTTATATTAGGGATGCATGTCCCAGCTTTTTAAATTCCAATACCGATATGGATACTTAAACCGACACCAGTTTAGGGATAGAAAATGGCTTTTATTTCCTTAAAACACAGTGAACTTTTGATACAGATCCAGCTGTTTTATGTAATGTGTTTTCTCCTTCACATCACGACTCTACAGCATTGGATGAATACAATTTGAAACATTCTGGGCCTAAATCAGCCCTGTCCATATACTTTACATCCAATTAAAGACGCAACCAGGACATCGACTTAACCAATATCATGGAACACGATCCAGCTCATTTTCCAGTATGGGCACTGATATTCAAGACCAATGTGGTACCTGTGCATCCCCAGTTTCTATGTAATGTTTTGTTGTTTTGTGCTCCTGCTGCTCCATGGCCTGTTGAGTGTCCATGTTAATGATGTCATTAAATGTCTAATAAATATTTTACATTTGAACTTCCATATCCTGGTTGTTCTTCACAGAGAAGGTTTTGTCTTGACTCGGTTTCAAGCTCCTCTTTCCTATCCTTTCTGTGGAGACTGACCCTTGACCTCGAGCTCTCTCTGACCTTTCGAGGAAAAAACAAATTAGCTTGACCTTTACGGGGACTAAAAATACTGTTACCTTAAAGGCTCCACAAGCTGAGGAAACTAAACCAGGACTGAACCAGGTCTGATCCAGGTCTGAACCAAGACTGAACCCGGACTGAACCAGGACTGAACCAGGACTGAACTAGAACTGAACCAGGACTGAACCAGGACTGAACCAGGACTGAACCAGGACTAAACCAAGACTGAACCAGGACAGAACCAGGATTAAACCAGGACTGAATCAGGTCTGAACCAGGACTGAACCAGGGCTAAACAAAGACTGAACCAGGGCTAAACAAAGACTGAACCAGGATTAAACCAGGACTGAACCAGGACTAAACCAGGATTGAACAAGAACTTACACTACTGAGGAAACTAATTCATGTCTAAACCAAGACTACCAGGACCATACCAGAACTAACCCTGTTTTGAAGTGGGGCTTAACCAGGACTTAAACTGTCTCTAAATGATCCCAAATCACATTTCACACTGGATTGCCACATTTATTTATTTATTTATTTATTTGAAAAGGGACAAAGCACATTAATGAACACCAGTAAAAACTACACGTGTAAATGTGCAGAAGTTAGCTGAACAGCTACTTTTCATTCTCAGTCCCTTACATCTAAAACAGGACAAGAGACAGGACGACACAAACGACAAACAAAAATCAAACTCCTAAAACATTCATACTTATATACATATTTACATATTTACAAATTAATGTCATCAAAAAAACAGTGACCGCATAGATTACAGAGTAAAGTGACAGCATGAAATGCAAGGTACAATTGCATGCCTACATACGTATATGTGCATGCACTGCACAACAACAACCGTACGATGCGAGTCTGTTCAGACAGTCATGGCAATGCTACATACGTATATGTAGCATGTACCATGAGGTCTGAACAGCTCTAATGGGAGCATTGTTGATTGGATTTGAGCCATTTTTTAAGGTGCGTTTTAAAGGTGTTATATGTGGAGGATTCTCTTTATTGTGTGAGGGATGTTATTCCCACATGTTACAGCCTCTGACTGAGAGGACTGACTGTGCGAAGGTGGTACGTCAGTGAGGAACCTCACAGTCACCTCTCGTAGTCGCCCTGGTCCTGCCAGTGGGAGGTTTTTGTTTAATAAATTCTTGTAGTGGTGGTGGTGCGAGTCCATGGAGGATTTTGTAGATTGTACAAGCATACTTAAAGTGTTTGAAATTGTCAAAGCTCAATAAATTATATGTGTATAATGAATGATGTTTAGATGGCTGCTGCTGTTCAAAGCTGTCATCACAGGTGTCCTGTTCTCCCTTTTCCCCTTCACACCTGGGTCACACCTGGTGGATCTGAACTCTAGATTTAGCTTTAGCTGTGGCACTTCTGTCAGAGCAAACTTGGATTCTGTGCAAATGAGCTTAGTGTTTTTGTTTGAGTTTTGGTTCACATGTATTTTGTTTAGGAAGATATACATTTTAGACCCTACATCTGGGTTTAGAGCTGGTTTAGATCCTGTTCCTTTCTATGGATCTAATCTCACTTTTGTTTTTACACCTCCATACACCTTCACTAGAATCACGTGGATCATTTCAGGGATTGCCACTTGAAAACTACTTGAAAACTGCCACTTCATGACATCATATGGTGGAACAGAGAATTTTGAGCTTTGGAGATGTGACAGACTAATAATAAAGGGATACTCAAAATGTGTGAGTGAAACATGAACCAGGTGAACACAGTCTGACAGTTCAACTAATCCCAGTGTAGAGTTGCTTCTCAGCTGTGAACCGGAAAAAAGAGAAACGAGACAGGACACACCAGGACAAACACCTCTACCTCCCTTTTCATCCATTCACCTATCTCGCTATCCTTTTTCTCTCTCTCAATCTCTCCTATCTTTCTATCCTCCCCTCCCCCCCTCCGTGCTCCTGTCACGAGGGAATGCCACAAGTGGGTCACTGTAAAGTATATATTCAGAAGAATGTCCCTCCCATCCTCCTGTGTCCCTGTGTGTCAGATGCCCTCCCATCCTCCTTTATATCTCTTTGTATCAGATGCCCTCCAATCGTCCTGTTTCCATGTGTGTCAGATGCCCTCCCATCTTCCTGTGTCCATGACCAAAACAAAACAAAAGTGGACTGAACCTATACCATAGAACTCGACCAGGACCAAACCAGGACCAAACCAGGACAAAACCGAACTAATCCTTGACTAGACTAGGACTAAACCCAGACTGAAACAGGACCGTCAGACTTGGGACTCTGTGGGCACTGAGGAGAGCTGAGGATTTACTGCAGTTTGGATTCTGTGTCAGAGCTTCTGTAAACAGCTCTGAGTGCTCTTAAAGGAAGCACAAGAAACCAGGAATGAACCAGGACTGAACCAGGCCTGAACCAGGGCTGAATCAGGATTGAACCACGATTAAACCAGGACTAAATCAGGTGGAAACCAGGTGGAAACCAGGATTAAACCAGGACTGAACAAGGTATAAACCGGGATTAAACCAGGTCTATAAATCTCAAACTACAGATCCGATTTGTGGAAAAGATACCCCAGCTCACAATTAGAATGCTTGTTTATAAAAAGCAAGACACCTAGACGCTTCATATTCTGTGGTGTTATAGCGCCCCTCAGTGGCCACAGGGAGACATCAGCATATTCTCACATATTACACATTTTAAGCAAAAGTGACGGGAAGTGAGTTTCTGTTTGAATTGTATCCCTGTGTGTCAGATGCCCTCTCATCCTCCTGTATCCCAGTTAGACTGAGGTGGGGGCAGGTCAAATGTCTCTAGTTAATCTGCAGTGTCGGATTAACCCTCACCCCCCCTCCTCAGATGTTGTGGTGTGGTTGGATAAATACAGCAGGAGAATGGACCTCCTTACTGATAGAAATGATCAGGGCACACATTTTTGTAGTAACTCAGAATCACCGACAGATGGGGCTCACACAAAGCAGAGCCCTAGTGGTTTGGGTCCGGAGCACATGCCTCTGTCATGTTCCCAATTTTTATATTTACACCAGCAACAAGATAGGTCATTGAGTTTGTTTACATTTAGGGACACTTCACCTGTGTGTGTGTGTGTGTGTGTGTGTGTGTGTGTGTGTGTGTGTGTGTGTGTGTGTGTGTGTGTGTGTGTGTGTGTGTGTGTGTGTGTGTGTGTGTGTGTGTGTGTGTGTTGTAATCACTGAATGACTGTGCTTACATTGCTTCTAATGCCACACCTTTGCTTCTTGTAAAAGTCATAGTTTCATAACTCAGATCTGCCTGAACAGGAACAGTAATAGTCATGTTCAAAACATTGAACAGTTTTCATTCATGAATTAATCAAATGTACAAGCTTCTGATACACACATGTTGAAACTTCTCATTATTAGTTTGGGATTGGCTCCACAAACTGGTCATATTAATCTTATGTCTTAAAGTCTTTTGAATTAACTATGATCACATTGTGGGGGTTGAATAATGGCACCACTTTATGAAGTTACAGTGAAAAAAAACTTTAGACTCTTATTTATCCTGACCGAGATGACGCTGAACTTTGTGTCATTTTTTGTTTCGTGCGGAAAGGCCAAGTAATTACAGATATTAACCATAAACCAGGTCAACACATCTGCATCTGACAGTTACACAGCAAACTCCACAATGTTGTCATGTCACCTGAACCCAAACTAGTTAATCTTATTTGATTCATACTAAAAGAGAAGGTGCTGAACTTTTTTTTGTTGTTGCCATTTTTAGACCCAAAATTAGAGATATTAACCATAAACCATCATTATGACCCAACATGACTACATTCATAAGAAATCAACTGCAGAAAGAGAAATAGTAAAAACAAAATGGCGTTTATTAAGACAACAAACCCTGAATAATCAGGAACGTTATAATACTCCGTTACGAAGTGGTTTTTACACAAACCAAAATACAAAAAACAAAACTAAATCCACAGAGGAATTCTCACAAAAATTACGAGCACCAGTCCAAGAGATACAGCCAAAAGAAAAGTATGTGTCCAAGTCCCCAATTTGAGCTGCCATAGAGGAACAGTCTGGTTTTGAATGAGAGAGGGGACTGAATTCAATGAAAAAATACAGGAAATACAAGACAGGATCACAGTTTAACATGTAAACAAACCCCAACCCCCACAAAGAAGCTGCAGCCTTTGTAATGACAACACCAGTGTACCAACAGACCAGGGACTGACTTTCACTTACTCATTTAGAACTAAACATGCCAAATTATGTGAAATGATTGTCTCAAAACAAAAAACGAGGTCAAACAGTTTAGTCCAATTTGCAAAGCTGAAATAATGACTGCGTTTACGTCTTTTAGATTGAGTAATGTCTTGGGAAAGTTCCAAACTATTTCTGCAATGTAAAAACTGCCTTTGCCACACCTAGATTTCATTATTTCCCCATTGATACTAAAACAATAGAGCTTTTAGTGAAGTTAAATCCAAATTACAGCAGAAATATCATTGCATACACCCAAATTTGACGACACACTCTGAATAGACACGGGTTTTGTTGCTTATTTTTGTACCAAAAAGCTTTTTTTGAAGCCACACTACATCCCGGAAGTGGTGACATTCGAACCCAAACAAACGGCGTGGCTCTGTTAGCATTTAGCAGCGTTAGCAGCTAGCCCGGCTAACTCTGCTAAACAACAATTACGCTGTCATTTTTAGTGAATTTCGTTGGATTAAATGTAAAAACAAACTAAAAAAAATACTAGCGGTAGTGATTTCAGATTGAGGAGGGGAAAACAAAAAGGTTTGGTGATGTAACGTTGCATAAAAAGACGTTTGAACCTCCATCTTTGCTTGTTTACATAACGCAAAAAGGGAAAGTTCAACTGATTTTGCTTCGTAGTGATAATGTAAAGAAAAAACAAAACAAATATAAGCCTTTGGCTCAAAAATAAACGTGATAAGATGTGTTTGGAGCTGTATCCTTGAACATGGCACTCACACAAAAAGATAAGCCGGTGTTGTGACTGATTCTGAAAGCACTTTAACCCCAGACAAACCAAAGAATACACCCAGAAAATCAATAGGTTATTTTTAACTTTGAGACAAGGTTTTTCACGTTTTCATCTCCAAATTGTGCGTTTTGCAGCTAAATGTCCGTGTAAGGAGTGTAACGTTCACTCAAAAGTCTAAAAAATACTAAATTGTGCAGTTTTGGAGCAGTTTGTGGCTTGACTGCAGAGTTTAGGGCCACGTTTGTCCAGAGTCTTGTCTCAAAGGCGCCTCTCTTCTGGAGCTGTTGACGTGGAAAACGTGCCAAGAAACAGATTTACCCAAACCCTGTGGCCAGATCCAAACAAGGCTTCACTGCTGCGATATTTACCAAGACTTTGCATAGTTGACTCGATTCAGAATCTCAAATTAAGCTGATCATTCGCCAATATGTTTTCTGTGACACCTTTGTGGACTAATGTGGAAATAGACAGAACAAAAAACACAAAACCGGCGCAGAATGAGGTGGCCAAGCTTAACCACAGCTCGCCTTTAAAACACCACATGATGAAATCCAAAAGAATTAGAAAACATAGCTACCAGTCTTTTAAAAAATGAAATTAAACCCTAAATCGTCTGGGAGGGGGAGCGGGCAGACTCGAGCCCTGTGTCCGCGGCAGAGTGCGTCCTCAGCGGCGTCAACACGACACGTTCTCCGCGCAGTCTCCACAGTCCGCCGCGGAGAACTGCAGCCTCCTCACGGCTTCTTTTATCAAATTTCCGGACAGAATGAGCTCCTGTAGCAGCCGGTGCGGGTCGTCCTCCTCCACCGCCAGCCGCTTCTTGTTCCACGGCCGGATTTGGTCCCACTCCTGGTCGCTAGACCCGGGGATGTGGTACGGACTCGCCCGGCTGCTCCCCCGGTGCTGTCCCCGGCTCCGGAGCCTTAAGCAGCAGCCGTGTCCCCTCTGGATCCCCGCTCCGGCGCTGGCCCCGATCAGAGCCGTCTGTTTGCCGCCTGCTCCGGACGCATTCCCCGCCGTGATGCCATGCAGACAGGACATGGACATCGCCTTCTGATGGTGTCCAGAGCCATTGTTGTGAAGCTGCAGCGCCTCTCCGATCTTCGTGACCAACGCGTCCACCTCTTTGGAGTCCACCGTCACCGACTGCTCCAGAAATATGTAGTTTTCCTTTCGACAGGGCATGTTTAGTCCGAGCGTCCGTGCTTCTGCGGCGGGTGGGAGCGTGGGTCGTGTCCGCGTCAGATGAATGGACCGCTGCGTGTCTGCACAGCCAAGCACCGAAGAGCCCAGGCGATTTGTAAACAATGGATGACGCGAGGAGGAGTGCACCATTTATGCGCTACAGGAGGGACCATTTCAAACCAAAATAAAGCAATATTTTCTCAGAACAATAAACCTTTACGTAAAATATCTAATAATCAATATGTTACGTTATTTATAGCCCTGCTAATCTAAACTTTACCCATACATTTCCCGTATTTACCTCGCCAAATCTCCTCACGTTGCCCCGTACTTCCCCGCGCACTTGGTCTCTTCCTGAATATTGGACATTACATAACTCCAACTGTCTGTTCAGGCAAAACAAACAAAGCGCATATTTCTAGTACAACAAAATGGCGACACCACGTTGTGCACGTCTGAGTGAGCCCAGGGGCTTCACAGCAGCAATGAAAACATTTCCCGACCTGCACCATGCCATTTAGTTTATGTTGGTTTGTGAGGGACTGGGCCAGATGAAATAATCTGACTCACACACATACACTGCTTAGCTTGTTTTCCTTAATGTAATATGCAAAAATGAATGTAGGCCAATTGTAAATACATTAAAATACATGCAAATTATTTTCTAGTCCCAGTTATCAAATGTAAACTTTTGTCAAAATAGACGTTCATTTTCACAGTACAAATCATAAAGAAACAATATGTAACATTTCTGGTGGAGGGACCTGCTTGTCTCCATGGATATTGATATTGATATCATATTGATATTTCTTGAAATGTTCCACAACATGGCATGAAAATGAGGCTTTAGCTGCCTGTCGATATTCTGGTAGATGTATTAAGCTAATTTACTGGTCGCAGTCAGAAAAGCTCAGAATGTTTGAACTTTTATTTACACAAAGTTGTTCTGTCGTTACTTGAGAGACATATAACAGCTCTGTACCACATCTGGATCAGTTTTGTCTTATTTTAGTTTAGTTTAAAGGAAATAAATGCTGTTTTCAGTCTCTGCCCTGGTATTGGTTGATATCGGGAAATGGCAGATACTTAAAGTGTAAGTATCGGAATCAGTGTTAGAACTGAAAAAGCTGGATCGATGCATCCCTAATCTCAGTGTAAAAGTACTGAAAGTACTTCATATATAGTACTTCATTATAAAAGCATTGACAGTATTTCATATGTAGTACCTCAGTGTAAAGGTATTGACAGTATTTCACATGTAGTACTTGAGTGTAAAAGTATTGACAGTATTTCACATGTAGTACTTGAGTGTAAAAGTACTGACAGTATTTCACATGTAGTACTTGAGTGTAAAAGTATTGACAGTATTTCACATGTAGTACTTTAGTGTAAAAGTTTTGACAGTATTTCACATGTAGTACTTGAGTGTAAAAGTATTGACAGTATTTCACATGTAGTACTTGAGTGTAAAAGTATTGACAATATTTCACATGTAGTACTTGAGTGTAAAAGTACTGACAGTATTTCACATGTAGTACTTGAGTGTGAAAGTACTGGCAGTACTTCATATGCAGTATTTCAGTGCAAAAGTATTAACATTTTTGCATATGTAGTACTTCAGTGTAAAAGCATTGACAGTACTTCTTATGTTGTACTTAAGTCTAAAGTATTGGCAGTACTTCATATGTTATACTTGAGTGTATAGGCAGTACTTCATATATAGTACCTCAGTGTAAAAGTTTTGCCACAGCAGGTTTTGTGCTGAGCTGTGCTGTGCTTCTTCTGGAGATTATGCAACAGGAGTGTGTTCATATGACCACAGCAGGGCAACAATAACACGACACATATGTGCACTGTGTTTAAATGGAATGATAATGACAACATGTTACGTACAAACGTATTCAAACTAGTATCCGAACTGGATACTCATTTGAGCAGGTATCGATACTAAAAAAGTCCCATTGACAGAATGAAATATCTTTAGAATGATGTTGAGCTGTATCAGAACAAGTATAAGACCACATAGGGATTACACAGATATAAGGACACATGGAAATAGAAAAGAAAGTACTACCATTTAATGTGGAAAATCACAGAATAATTATCTAAAGAAAGTGTTTTTATTATCGTCATGATATCGGAATCGGTATCGAGTATCAAGCCTATACCTCAGTATTGAAATAGAAATTACAGCATCGTGACAGCACTAGCAACTTCTATGTTCCATATTTAGCCATATTTAAAGGTGCACTGTATAACATTTCTGGCAGAGGGACCTGTTTGTCTCTATCCAGATGTTATTGCCTGAATGATCTACTGCATGGCATTAAACTTACCTATTTTGCATTTATTCAGTATGTGTTTTTATTGCTAGAGAAATATCTTAGACACATGCATTCTTGCTGTGAGCAGGGTTGCCTCTCCACAGATCTCAGATCTGACTTGTCACTTGGAATGGTGTGATAGTTTAATGCCATACTGTGGAAAATTCCAGACAAAGCAATAACTCTCCATGGAGATAAGCGTGTGGTGTATACCCATGGACCACTATGGACCCTACCTGGACACTGAGGGCTTACACAGATATAAGGCCACAGGGGAATAGAAAAAAAGTACCACCATTTAATGTGGAAAATCACAGTATATTGTCTAAATCATCGTGGTATTGGAATTGGGATTGAGTATCAAGTCTGTTCCTTAGTATCAAGTTTAAAACACTAAAACAAACTCTATTTTGTGCAGTGAAACTCTGGTCTGCTTTGAGTGGACTGGACCAAAATGGTACAGTTGAATATTTTCTTAATAGCGATGGGACTTTCGGCTTTTTTATGGGATCTGAATCTTCTGGATTGGTTGATTTCAAAGAGCCGTTCAAAAGACTGGCTCTTTTAGTATTTATGTATATGACAGAAGCCAGTGTGAGAACTCATTTTATCTACAACCTATTCGCAGAGAAATGACCAAGCCTCAGATGTGTTTAAAATGGTTCACTTGGGTTTAACATTAATCTGTATAAAAATGCATAAAAACTAGAAATAAAAAGATTTGGTTGTTTTAAAAAATGAGATCCAGTTCAACGAGTTCAATTCTTCTTTCTTAGACTAAACCCAATGTAACATTTAAAAGCTCAGAGCAGCCTCAATTACAAACCAGATTTATTAATAGAATTGTTTTTGCAATCGTTTCATCATTGCATTGTGTGAATGTGTGTGTGTGTTTTTTTTATGTGTCTCCCTCATAGACTGTAAAAGCCAAAAGTAAATTCTGTCAACTGGACAAAAAGTTATAGGAGTGAAGACGTTTGGCTGCTCATCTAAGCCGCTTCTTCAGTTTTGGTCAGATTACTGACCTTATATCTGTTTGAAGAGAGGAGCTGACTACGCTGAAGCTAACACACCTATTGTTTACAGTTTGTGTTTGTTGGCTAGGTTTGTTGAGCTACACTAAGGGTGCACTGTGCCTGAGTCATAATTAGCATGCAGCTCGCATCGAAACATCCTCCTTCAACTCCTTCAAATTTTGTCCAGCTGGCAGATTTTACTTTTGACTTTTACTATGGATCAGATCTGGACGACTGAAGGATTACACAGACATTCCTCATAAACTGTATAAACAAGTGAACTGAGTGTGACGTCACCCACAGCGTTTGGCTCCAGTCAATGAAGCTCATCGAGGCTTGCAGTTATAGTGGCAAATTTGGAGCAAGTTGGTTATAGGAATTCTGACCGTGAGTATCATAGTGACCAAAGAGACAATCAGGAGGGGTGAAAATAATGCTAAACCAGCAGTGCAGGAGCGTAGCAACGCTGTCAATCAAACCTGTTACTAAAACTAGTGGGAGCAACCTTGGGGAAAAAAGATTTGTCTGTTATTAATGTTCATATCTTGATTGAAGGCCATAATAGTGAAATAAAAACATGCACGAGTGCTTTATCAGCTCTTAAGTCGTCTATTGCTGCTGTAAAGACACACTGAGTCAAAGTTGAACCTTTTTTAAGCTTCCATCACTTGTTAAAATTGTGCTTCTTGTTTACTGTCTGTATCACAGCTCAGTGATCATGGGAAGAGGACCTCTAAAATGTTACTGAAAAAATTACTGCATGCCCAAATTAAAATGTATTTTGTAATGTGTTCTGATACATAGTCCAATCAGAGTACTGTTTGTGAATACCCTGAGTACTTGGTGAAGCCTCAACTGTGTGATCAAGTACTGCAGTATATTCCTTTGATTTTGGTAAAGTAACTGTATTCTGAATGTCACCAAATGAAAGAGTAACTGTACCAGAATACAGTTACTCGTAATGTGTATTCTGTTATTTCCAATGCTGTACAGCACATGGTCGAATGTAGGCGGAGACTCAACCATCTCAGTCACGTACAGCTGCCCTCACTACACATCTGCAACTAAACTGGGACCAAACCAGGACTAAATCAGGACCAAACCAGGACTAAACCAGGACCAAACCGGGACCAATGCACCATAAAAAAAACTACACCTAAACCTAACCTAAAGCTGAAAAAAGATGCATGTTTCACTGTGATTTATCATTTAAAGGCCCTATATTACACAACACTCTTTAAGGCATGTTCTATTGCTGTTACCTCCTCCAAAACACACCCGGAGCTGTTTTTTGTTTCATTCACACTTGTTTGAGTAAATGGTAGTTTTCAAGTTAACAGCTCCTTTTACCTTTAGCTCAGTAGAGATTGGAAATTCCAGGGCTGAAAGAATCCAAATAGTTCTAACAAAGGTGTATTGAGTTTAAAAACACAGCACTTCCTTTATTACCACATGACATCAGAAGGTGGAACAGAGTGTTTTGTGTTTGGGAGAAGAACTCAGCCTAAATATGCAGGGTTTGTTTGTTAAACATGTGTGAATGAAACAAAACACAACTGCAGGTCTGTTGTGATGAGGAAACATTAGAACACAGATCACAGAATAGTGTCACATGAACCCTTTAAAATGATGACACATGATGTTACTATTATGTAATAAAGATTGTGAAGTTAGTGTAAGGTGAATAAACAGCCTACAGTCTTTATCAAACTTTTTTATTGTGATAACAGTGAATATTAAAACCCACATGAGAACTTGTTATTGCATAGGCCATAAATGACTATTAAGTAGTAAATACATTTGTGCAGTTGTGTACACAGAGCTGCAGAGGATCACAATACAACATAGTCTAGGAGATATGGTCTTCAAGGGCCCATGTGACACTATTCTCTGATCTCTGTTCTAATGTTGCTTCCTCATCACAAACAGACCTGGAGTTGTGTTTTGTTTCATTCACACATGTTTAACACACAAACCCTGCATATTTAAGCTGAGTTCTTCTCTCAAAAAGAAAACACTCTGTTCCACCTTGTGATGTCATGTGGTAATACAGAAAGTACTTCACTGTGTTTTTAAACTCCATACACCTTCACTAGAGCCCTGGAATTGCCAATCTCCACTAAACTAAAGGAAAAAGGAGCTGTTAACTTGAAAACTACCACTTCCTGACAGCACAAGGTGGAACAAAGCATTTTTAGACAGACTAATAATAAAGTGTTACTCAAACATGTGTGAATGAAACAAAATACAACTCCGGGTATGAGGAGGTAACAGCCATTATAACATGGCTTAAAGCTCATAAGAGTCATATAGGAGCTTTAAGTAGAAAGAGTTGGGGTTAGGGTTTTACAAAATACCTAATCAAAACTCTCTTGTATATTTTGCTAAACCTTTTGACTGACAGAAACAGAGATGACAGAGGAGAGAAAGAATAAAGTGATACTGAGAAAGAAAGAGGAGGAGGAGAGGAGAAGAGGAGGAGGAGCGACAGAGAGGGGAGAGAGAGGACGGAGCAGTTCTCAGAAAGACCCTGCTCTAGTCAGAGTCTGAACCCAATGCTCCTCCACCACGCGACCATATAAGGCACTACTATCAGCTCAGGTCACATGGCACATCTGCGGCCAATCAGAGCGCAGCGCTGGGGATCCTGGGGCTGAATGGAAAAGCTATGCACTTCCTGAAACAACAACAACAACAAGAAAAAATGTATGACTAAACCAGGACTGAACCAGGATTGAACCAGGACTGAACCAGGACTGAACCAGGACTAAACCAGGACTGAACCAAGGCTGAATCAGGACTAAACCAGGACTAAACCAGGACTGAACCATGGCTGAACCGGGACTAAACCAGGACTAAACCAGGACTGAACCAGGACTGAACCAGGATTGAACCAGGACTAAACCAGGACTGAACCAAGGCTAATCCCACACTTAGACCAGGACTAAACCAAGACTAGATCAGGACTGAACTAGGACTAGAACAGTACTGAACCAGGACAAAAAGAGGACTAAACCAAAACTAAAACAGGGCTGGACCATAGGTCTAAACAAAACAAGGAGAGGAGGGGGGAGAGAGGAAGAGGAGAAAAAAAAGAGGTTCACTCTGTCCCAGTTGGACCAGGGCCAGGTCTGAGTTCACTGAGTCTGTTCCTCTTTATTTAAACAGAACAAGAACAGAGCGTAAACAAGAAAGACAAGGACTAAACCAGGACTAAATGAAGAGTAAACCAGGACTAAACCAAGTCCAAAGCATGACTAAACCAGGACCAGACCCAGATCTACAGGAAGGCAAAAGGGTGCATTGCAACCTCAGTTAAACCATCATTTCAGTCTGAAATAATGTCACTTAATGGAAGCTCATTATGTTTGTACCCCTTTGACTCCAATGCACTCTCAGTCTGTGTGGTCTGCACCCAGACCAGGCCTGAACCAGGCCTGAACCAGGACTGAACCAGGACTGAACCAGGTCTGAAACAGGACTCAACCAGTCCTGAACCAGGACTGAACCAGGACTGAACCAGGACTGAACCAGGACAGAACCAGGAAAACAGGACTAAAGCAGAACTAACCCAGGACTAAACCAGGTCCAGATTCGGGGTGTGTTACAGGCCTCAGCAGCTGCAGACTGAACATATTTAAAACATGTTACATAAGTGTGATTTATGGCTCCATGTACTGCACCTTTGAGTTCCAAGGATAGTCCTGGTTTAGTCCTGGTTTAGTCCTGGTTTAGTCCTGGTTTAGTCCTGGTTCATTGTGGGACTACAGATGATTGACAGCTCATACAGTGCAGTTATGTAATTGTGTGAATTTCAGGAAATGGAGACAGAGTTTAACAGAACTGCTGCCAAAAGTCCACGTGGACTAAAGGAGGACTAAAGCAGGACTAAACCAGGACTAAAGCAGGACTAAACCAGGACTAAAGCAGGACTAAACCAGGACTAAACCAGGATTGACAGCAGTATGAAGAAAGACTAAGCCAAGACTAAATCAGGACTGAACCAGGACTAAAGCAGGATTAAACCAGGACTGACCCCAGTATGAAGCAAGACTAAGGCACAACTAAATCAGAACTGAACCAGGACAAAAGCAGGACTAAAGCAGGACTAAACCCAGACTAAAACAGGACTAAACCAGGACTGACCCCAGTATGAAGCAGGACTAAGCCAGGACTAAATCAGGATTAAATCAGGACTGAACCAGGACAAAAGCAGGACTAAAGCAGGACTAAATCAAGACTAAGACTTGACAAAAACAGGACTGAACCAGGACTAAAAAAAAAATCCCAAACTATATTTTAAAAGACAAAAGTTTGGTAATGCAGCTTTGGTACCAGAGTGAAAACTATAAACCTACAGCTACATAGGGAGAACATGCAAAGGCTCCACATGGTCTGGGAATCGAACCTAGGACCTTATTATAGAGTTGTTATTAATATTCTGTCTTGTTCTGATTGTCTGACTGTAGCCTATAGTAAATTTATTTATATACAGCATCACACACGATCATTGGTCTCGCAAAAATACAATAGTGCCCGGATCATGTAAAGAGGCTAAAGTAATCCCAAACTCTAACTGAAGTGAAGTCTGGGTTTTGAGTCACGGCGCTGTTTTGCAGAGGTGGACGTCGCACGTGTTGGGCTCAGAGTTTGTTTACTGCGGCGCTCCGGCTCTGCTCCTGTGCGCGTGCGTGAGGCTGTGCACGTGTGTGTTCGTGTGTGTACATGCGTGCACCTGCAGCGCGTGCGCGTGCAGAGTAAAGTCTATTTTTACCCCGAGTTTGGACCGTCAGGACCGTGTTTACCGTGGGCAGACCGGTTCAGACAGGAGGCACTGCACTGTCATGTATTTAGACCTGAGAGAGGGAGGGAGGGAGGGAGAGGGAAAAAGAGAGCGAGAGCGAGGGAGAGGGGTAGAGAGGGAGAGAGAGGGAGAGAAAGGCAAGGAGAGAGGGAGAGGGGGAGAGAAGGAGAGAGGGAGGAGTCAGTGCACTGTCATGTAGACCTGAGAGAGAGAGAGGGAGGAAAAGAGGGAGAGAGGGAGAGAGAGTGAGAGAGGGAGGAAGGAGTCACTGCACTGCACTTATTTAGACCTGACAGAGAGAGGGACAGGAGTAGAGAGGAAAGGAGAGAGAGTGGAAGAAGGAGAGGGGGAGAGATAGAGAGGGAGGCAGAAAAAAAGAGGGAGAGGGGGGAGAGGGAGGGGGAGTGGGAGAGAGGGAGGGAGGGAGAGAGAGAGAGAAGGAGGGAGAGGGAGAGATGGAGGGAGAATGGGAGAGTGGGAGAGGGAGAGAGGGAGGGAGAGGGGACAAGGGCAGAAAGAGAGGAAGAGGGGGGAGAGGGGAAGAGAGGGAATTAGAGGCAAAGAGGGAGGTATAAAAAGAATGAGAGGGGAGAGTGAGTCCAACATGAAACCAGTGCTTAAGAATAACATGAACCTGTTTGCGTCATTCTCTCAGACCTTACAGTACAGTGTGCTCATGGTTGCAATGAGTCTTGCCCGATGACACAACAGTATAACAATATATGTACTCAGATCTGGGATCAAACCGACAAATCTCCCGTTCCTGCTGCTGCACCAACGGAGCCACTTAAAACCCCTGTGCTCAAAAACATTGATCATGTAAGCACAACCAGTAATTAAGAGTGGAGATGCAAGTCTGCGCACAGTAAGGACATGTGTTTTAGTGTATTCTTTTGTGCAATAAAAAAAATCAAGATGAAAATTTTTTTTAAAATGTCTATTCTTTGGCCAAAATGTTTCAGAATATGGCTTTACTGTTGAAGTTATTTTTGTTTGTGATTAGTTGTTTTGTCAAATGGCCCAGAGCCATTTGGTCAGGTCAGAATCCCTCCAGATCATGTTCTGATTAAATCTGGACTCTCATGTCATGGTTTAGTCCTGGTTTAGTCCTGGTTTAGTCCTGGTTTAGTTCTGGTTTAATGCTGGTTTAGTCCTGGTTTAGTTATAGTTTAGTCCTGGTTTACTTCTGGTTTAATGCTGGTTTAGTTATAGTTTAGTGCTGGTTTAGTCCTGGTTTAGTTATAGTTTAGTGCTTGTTTAGTCCTGGTTTAGTCCCGGTTTAGTCCCGGTTTGGTACTGGTTTAGTGCTTGTTTAAATCCAGATCTGAGCCGGGCCAACTGTAGTGAGCCCTAATAGAGACTTCCAAGAAATGCCAGGAATAGAACCTTCAACCACAACATCCACTGACTCTGCACAATAAAACATCCTCACTGTATGCTGAGAAAGCTGCACTAAACCAGGGCTGAACCAGGACTAAATACAAACTAAACCAGGACTGAACTGGTACTAAAGTAGGACTGTAACAGGTCTCATTTATACCAGTATCAGAATCAATTAATATAGCCCAGATGCAAACTTCTTCTTCTTATTATTATTATTATTATTATTATTATTATTATCAGTAGTAGTAGTATTCATAGTAGTAGTAGTAGTAGTAGTAGTAGTAGTAGTAGTAGTAGTAGTAGTAGTAGTAGTAGTAGTAATATTCATAGTAGTAGTACTAGTAGTAGTAGTATTCATGGTAGTAGCAGTAGTAATAGCTGAAAAGCAGAGCCTGGGGAGGGGCATGTGTGGGGCTTTGCTGGCCTCTGTTGGATCTTTTTCAAACTGCATTTCCAAAGAGTAATATTTACATGGAAAACCACTTTGCCACAGCAGCACGAGGAGAACATGCCCACTCCACTCAGAGAGATCATAAATCTAACCCACAACCTCCTGGTAAGAGGAAGGAGACAGGACAACTACATCCATCTTTGAACAAGAACAGGGGGCTTATGTGGCATCTATCTCCTGTTTATAACTCCATTCTCAGACCCAAATCAAGACAGAGAAAGCAATAGAGCTAGCCGGGATGCTAACAGCCAGTATACCATGCTATATATAGTGTGTGAAAACCTCATTAGGGGCCTGAATGATTATGCTAAGTATGACACAGGCACAGTGCACACTTAGTGAAGCTCAATAGACCAAGGCAACAAACAGAAACTGTAAACAGACAGTTGGGTTGGCTTCAGTGTTGCTGGCTCCTCCCTTCAGATAGATATAAAACAGTGTCTACCAGTAATCTGACCAGAACCGAAGAAGTAATCCGACCAGAAGTGAACAACAGAGGGATTACACAGAACTCCACAAGAGCCAAATATGCCCCCTAAACTTTGTGTCACAGTACGAGTACCCCCTGACTCCTGTAATTTTCTTTATGACCAGTGTTGGAAGTGAACACAGATACTGAGAACATATACTCAGAATACTCATTCTGATTAACTGTATCCTGGTACAGTTACTCTTACTTACTTCCATTACTTTCATTTTGTTACTTTCATTTGGGGGTATTCAGATTACAGTTATTTTTCTAAAATCAAAGGAATACACTGTGGTATTTGATCATGTACTTTAGGCTTCACACTACACAGAATCAGTGAGACAAATCTAAAGTGTGCTCTTGAGGTGAGGCAGCTGAGATTTTTGATGGAAATGCAGGACAAACAGAAACAAACATCAAGTTGTTTTTAATCCTATGTTACGTTTTTTTTATTTATCATTTGAATGTGTCTCTGTGTAAAAGTATGCAGAGTATTCAGAATACAGTACTCTGATTGGACCATGTACACCATTACAAAATACATTTTACTGGACGTATTCTTCAGTATTCTGTAAGTAAATTAAAGTGCTTTTCCCATCATTGTTTATAAAGTATAAATATGACAAGAATATTGCATTAGATGTTCTAGTTTGGATGATACTGATGTCTAAAATCATCCCGTAAAGGCCTGGGCTCACCCTGCCCCCTGTCTATCTACAACTAAAAAGAATTTTATCATCAGTATTTTTCATTTTCACCTTTAAAATCAAAAGTGTCAGATGCCCTCCCTGAGTCAAATGCCCCCCATTCTGTATAGTTTAGACCTCTACAAACATGTTCTGAAAATGTTACTGTGTCAGATGCCCTCCCCACGTGTCAGATGCCCTCCCTCTGTCTTCATGGGGTCTTATTAAGAGGGAGACTTAGGATCATACAGGTGTTCAGTTTGTCTAAAAGAATATACAGCCAAAACAGCTCTAAATAACCACTTAGGAGCGTGACCATTCACACGTCCAGTTTGGGCCAAAGCAGCGTTTAACAGGCCTGGTGTTGTGTCCTTAGGCAAGACACTTCGCCCTGTCTATGCCCAGTATGAATATGGTGTGTGCCTCTGGTGTGCTCAGCAGCTGTGGCTACAGTAATCATGAAGCAAATGAAAACTCTGTCCTTGTTTGTTACTGTAATGCTGCCGTTGGAAAAATAAGGACTGAGGGGTGATTAAGGGTGATTTTATCTCATGAACTTTGTTAAGAGTGACTTCCTTAAAGTGTTTTACAGTGTGGCAGCAGGGAACAGCAGAGGACAGCAGGAGACAGCAGGAGACAGCAGAGGGCAGCAGAGAGGCCGCTGGAGCCGCTGCTGGAGCGCCTACAGGCCGGTACTTCCGTGTCTGCTGTGCGGCTGTTAGCTCCGTGCGCCTTTAGTGTCTGTGTGGGTGCTCTAGCGGAGCCTTAAAGCGGACAGAGCACTGAAACATGGCACAAGTGAAGCTGAAGGAGGAGCCGGAGCCGTGGGAGCCAAAGGAGCCGGACAACAGGTGAGTTTAGAGTCTGAGCCTAAGGACGATCTCAGCAAACAAGCCTGCGCCCAGCGAACTGCACACAACACATTACTACACAAAGAGGACACGAGGACACGAGGACACACGAGACTGGGCCCAAGCCGGGACAGTGCGGGACAGGGCAGGGGGCAGAGGGAGGCTTTGGTGAGTTCTGGTGCGGGTCAGAAATATGGCTGATAGCTCGACTTGAGGAAACAAGGATTGGGCCTGCATGATGCGCATGCGCAGAACACACAACATACTCCAAAAAAGTACTCAACTAAGAGTAACTGTATGGACATAATATCTGATTTAGGACAGACACAAAAACTAAACAAAATCATATTTCAAGGAGCTGCAAGAAACACAAATGGGAAGAGGAATACAACTTTTACTCAAGTAAAAGTACTGTTACACTGTACTATATATCACTCAAGTAACAGTACTGTTACACAGTACTATATATTACTAAAGTAAAAGTATTGTTACACTGTACTGTATATCACTCAAGTATAAGTACTGTTACACTGTACTATATATTACTAAAGTAAAAGTACTGTTACACTGTGGTATATGTTACTCAAGTAAAAGTATTGTTACACTGTACTATATATCACTCAAGTATAAGTACTGTTACACTCTACTATATATTACTAAAGTAAAAGTACTGTTACACTCTACTATATATTACTCAAGTAAGAGTACTGTTACACATACATACATATATACACATACACGTACTTCTCACAAGTCCATGTAAGACTTTCCTTTTTAAAAAATTTTATATTTAGGAAAAAATCTAATGTCAAAGTGGTAAATGTTTTAAACACTTTAATAGAACACAAAACCCAGTGTGTCCCATCAATAGAGGAGATTATGGAACATTATTAACTAATTATTAAGACTTCTCCTCACAGATATTAGTCTAAAAATGAGCTGGACAGTAGATGTTTGTTTAACATTCACAATAATATATAAAAGTAAGTATCGTAAAAAGAACCACTTAAAGATTAAATAGAAGCACTACATCTAATTTTACTCCAAACATTCTTTGAAATGTAAATTCATGGCAAATATTAAGCTAAAATATTATTGAAGCTTTTAATCCTGTTATAACTATAATTCCTTTATTAAAAATAAGTGGACTATGTGATGTCTGTTTAGTTATAACTCAAAACTAATGTGCACAGCTGAAGCTCACGTGGATGCGCTTTTTTAAATTTTTATTTTTTTATTTATTTGACTGGGACAATGCACGTCAATGAACAGACATGATTCAACATGAACATAAACACACCAGATTATAGCCAAAGGCTAATTTCCACCTGCTGTCCCTAGGGCTGGGGTCACAAAAGGGTCAAAATAAAAATTGCACACTTCTCTCATTGCACTGTTCCCATTGTTGCACATTCCACTCATTGCACAATTCTCATAATTGCACATTCCAGTCATTACACAGTCCCCATTATTTCAGTCAGTTTGACCCATTTAAGACAAATACATACATTTTTTGCCCATACATGCAAATATGTTTCTATAGAAAAGTAACATTACATTGCCACTATAAATGAGTGCATGTTTGGTTTGACCATAACCAGTTTTGATTTGAGCTTTAAAAGAACTGTATGTGGGACGTTCTCTCAGGGTTACTGGGAGATTATTCCACAGGTGCCCACCTGTTCTCTTTTGTTTGTATGGTGATTAATAACAATAACAAGCACTGCGGCGCACGTCCTTTTTGTTTTGATAACTTAACAATGTTACATATGAGTACCTGATACCTAAGCAAAGGACGATGATTATGGCACTTTGCATGGACTCATTTGGCTTCATCTGTACGCACACAGCAGAGTTTGGTTCAGCTATAAGCATGGACGCTGCAGACTGTGACTGAATATTGATATTATTAAGCACAACACTTTGACTGTGAAACACTGTAAATGTCCCGCACTGGAGACTCTATTTCTTCAACTCTTCTGTTACCGGTCAGAAAATACACTGCACTTTTGGCTCTTGGCACAGATGTTAAAACCCAATGGCTAAAACATTAGTGGTGTCATTTGTTGGTGCAGGGTGCAGCTGCACTGCTGTTCATTCAGTCACACTGACTGTCCAGAAGCATCTTACAGTTCAGATATTGTACAAGCGTAAACTCATGGTTTCCCTCTGGTATTGTCCTAAATGTCTAAATCAAAACTTGATAATAAACTTACCTGACAGGAGTGTGGTTAAAGTTTTGTAACAGCTGTCCCTCCTTCCTTTTCAGGATCTAGAGCCAACCACATGTTTACTGTTCAAAGTTTATAACATTATATTTGGTGAACCGTGAAGCCTAGTAACTTACAATGCGTTTTGTTGGACTATAGCCTAATGTCCACTTGCCTTTTCACCATGTTTGGACATTATGAAAAATATATGAAAAAAGTACAATTTCTTCAAGGTTACTTGAGTAAATGTAACTGAGTACCCCCCTCTGACACTGACCTCTCTTTGTGGTCTGTTGCAGTGTTGCTCGTGAGCTCAAAGAGGAGCTGGACTGCAGAGGTTAGTGCCAATTAAACACTTAAATGTCCTGTGCCTGATTTTTTCCTATGTATGAGCTAAATGTGTCCTCCATCAGTACAGATATATTATATGAGCAGCTCTTAAGGTCAAAATAAGTCAGCTGTGTTCTGTCTCCATGTAATTCTAACATGATTTATTGTCTGAGAATCAGGAAGTGTTCGTTAGCATGCTGGTTTTTAGCGTTAGTATCATAGCAAAACTCTGCTCTGGTCTCTGAGAGTTGAGAAAAGCACAAACTCATTGGGGTGAATAATTGGGGTGCTCTGAATGCATAAAGTCAGTGAAGAATAACTTTGGACCACTGCAATATTTTGTCAATGAGAGTACCTTTAACTTGTTTCAGCCCTACAAAAAACAATAAGTTTAAACCACATTAAATCAGCCCTATTGTGCTTGTGTCTCTCTATAGTTATAATTTCTAACACCTGTGGATCATTATGTTATAATTTGGATATTTTAAATCACAATATTCATCTAAAATGACTTAATAAAAGAAACAAGTCCAGTGACTGTGTTGTTAGAAAACTGTGGTGCCCAATGGGAGCTGATGTCGCCATAAACATCATCACAACAAAGTGACACGTGCTGTTGGTGCCCCCTATGAATAACTGCGCATCACACTAGCGAGCAGCCCATTTTGTTTCATTTGTACCACAATGACCACATGATGCTGCTGAATCCTACGAGTATCACTGATTAAGAAAATAAAATTGAAAACGAACTGTGTACATCACAGTGGGTGTGTACTGAAGGTGGAGAAAACGGGATGATCTCCAAAATGTCTTGAAAATAAGTGAAAGATTGCTAAAACCTGCATGAATCACTTCAAATACAACTTCAAAGGGCCAATGAGAAGAAACGGCTATAACATGGTTAAAAACTTTGAAAAGTCCAGTTTGCAAAACAGTAACATGATGTAACAACAGTAATAGTTATAAAATTGTACCATGTCTAGTTGGTTGGTTCCTCACAGTTTCTCTCTCTGTCTGTCCCTGCAGGTGTCCACACCCAAACTGCGCTGATCCAAGTGAAAGAAGAACCAGAAGAAATGAAAATCCCACAGGAGAGAAACTCAGAAAGTCCAATCCTCCATGTCATCGTCAAGAGTGAAGATGAGGAAGAAGAGGAGGAAGAGTCGCATTTCCATGGAGACGAGGAAGAGGAGAGAGAGGATAGAGAGACGGCAGGTTTAGAATCGGAGAGTGAACAACATTCCTCTGGCACGGACGACTCGGAGGACTGGATACCTGAACGCTCCACACACACTAAGCCCACGAAACAGCTGCAGGAGCCGGCTCACAGGGACAATGGAGCAGGAGGCAAACTTCACAAATGTGCTCAGTGTGGGAAGGAGTTCGATACCCGCACCAAGCTCAAAGTGCACGAAAAAAACCATGGCACTGAACGGCCTTTCCGGTGTCCCTTCTGCGAAAGAGGATTCAAGAAGAACGGTGCTCTGAGAACTCACATGAGGATCCACACGGGAGAAAAACCATTCAGGTGTTCAGTTTGTGCAAAGGATTTTCAGTATGGGATCACGCTCAAGGCACACATGAGGACACACACCGGAGAGAAGCCTTTCACCTGCTCAGTTTGTGCCATGGGTTTTACCACAGAATACCTCCTCAAAGTGCACATGCGGTCGCACACGGGAGGGGAGACTTTCGGGTGTCCAGTTTGTGCTAAGGATTTCATCACAGAGAATCGTCTGAAGCGCCACATGACCATTCACACTAAAAACAGACCTTTCGGGTGTTCAGTGTGCGGGGAGAGCTTCTCCACGAGCAGCCGCCTTCGGACTCACACCAGAGTACACACGGGGGAGCTGCTCTTCACCTGCGCCATCTGCGACAAAGACTTTGCTCGGAAAAGCTTCCTGAAGAAACACATGAGATCTCATACGGGAGAGAGACCTTTCAGCTGTTCAGTTTGTGAAAAGAGCTTTGCCCACAAGTACAACCTGCAGAGACACAAATGCTCCAGACCGACGCTCCCAGACCAAGAGCAGGAACCAGTATGACCATTATATGTTACACATACGTACACATGTTTATGTACACGACCAGTCAAACGTTTGGACACGCCTACTTATTCAATTATGTTTTTTCTTTGTTTACTATTTTCTACATTTTTATATATGTTCAGAATGCATCAAATATATGAAGTAAGATATATGGAATTATGTAGTAAAGAAAAAAAGTGAAATAACAAATACATATTTTTTATATTTTATATTCAAACCCTCAAAGTGTCCACTCCTTTTGTGGACAGCTCAAACCCTTGTCCTTCTCAATGAGCTTCATGATGAAGTCTCCTGAAATGGTTTTCACTTCACAGCTGTGCCTCAGTGTCAAGAAATGCCAAAGGGTGAAGGTGATTTAAAAAAAGTCAACTCTAATAAGTTTAGTGTTTATTTTTGTTTGCTACATTCACATGTGTCGTTCATAGTTGTGATGCTTCAGTGTAAATAAACATGTGTATAAAGAAAAAACATGAATGAAAAACTGAGTCCAAACTTGTGACTGGTCGTGTTTGTAAAATGCACTGAACCAGATCAGAATATCTATCTGAGATTGTTTCAACAAGTCATTTTAAAGGTCCATTGTGTAACTTTTCAAGTGAAAGGTGCACCACCTGCTTTTCTCCAAGGAGACGCTATTTGTCTGGACTATTCTGCAGTATGGGATTACACTCCAACTCCATGCACTTGACTCAGGCCAAGTTACAGGTCAGATCTTCATTCAAGGTGAAGCAGTATCTCCATGGAGATGAGCAGGAGGCAAACACCAGAAAAGTTACAAGTCAGGTCTGTAGAGATGCAAGCGTCCTCACTGAAAGGGTGTATGTTTTTCAAGGATTTTTACTGCAATAAAAACACCTGTAGCTGAATAAAGGCCTTTGTATTTCATGGTGTTGTTCTAGTAGGAAATGTGTCCTCTGTATTTAAACCCATCCTACAGTGTCTTTGGGTTAAACCTGCATTTGACCCACTCTTCAGTGTCTCTGGGTTACATTCTTCAGGAGCAGTGCAGCACCCGGGGCCCAATCTCCAGATCTGAGTCAGGTTTGTTTTGCTTAAAGACCCATGAGTCAAATCCAGGACCCTCCGGCTGTGGGGCAACAGAAGCAGCCACTGTGCCACCACATCAACTGAAACCAGCACTGCTCTGGCAATATGATAACAAATATGCAAGTATATATGTCATTACAATTCGGATACTTTGGTAACAGTTTTCTTAAGACAAACTCATTATGTAAGACCATTAAAGGGCCCATATTACACTGTTTTCTGATCTGTGTTCTAATGTTGTTTCCTCATCACAAACAGACCGAGTTGTGTTTTGTTTCATTAACACACAAACCCTGCATGAAAACACTCTGTTCCACCTCGTGATGTCATGCGGTAATACAGGAAGTGTTCCACTGTGTTACACCATACATCTTCAATCATTTGGATGATTTCAGCCCTGGAATTGACAATTTCTGTTGAACTAAAGGTAAAAGGTAACTATTAACTTGAAAACTACTACTTCATGACATCACAAGGTGGGCATTTTGATCTTTGTAGTCTAATAAAGGGTTACTCCAACGTGAATGAAACAAAACACAACTTCATGTATGTTTTTTGAGCAGGTAACAGCATTATAACATGACTCAAACCTCACAAGCATCAGTTTTGTGTAATACAGTATAGGAGTTTTATAGTTGAACAAATGAAAAATACAAATAAACAAAGGAGGAGGAGGTGAAGAGGAGGTGAAAAGGAGGAGGGGAGAAGTGTGGGGGTGTGAGAGTGATCCTACAGGGGGCGGTAATGCTGCCAACTGCGTGGAATTCCAGAAGAAGAAGCGTAGTCGCTTCTGTCATGTGCGCATGCGCGGCGTGGGCTCAGACTGTTCTCCACAGACTCATGCGCGTGCCAAACAAGCCCTAACGCTCACAAAAAAGACCCTTAAATTTGACTGAAGCGCAGGAACATACAGAACATGAGTCTGAAGGAGGAGCCGGAGCTGTGGGGCGTGGAACCGGACACGGGGTGAGTTTAGAGCCGCTCCAGCACCCCCACTCCGCGGGCTCACGAGCGCACTGCACCGGGACAGAGCGCCACTGTGCCGCCGGGATCGGGGCCTTTAACCGGGGACAGGAGCCAGGGTTGTGAGACTCTGGGGCTCCGGGTCACACTGTGGCGGGTTTATGCTTGTGTTGCTCAGAAAAGCGCGTAAACGGAGCTGTTGTTTTGCAGAAAAAGCGCACGGAGGCACGTGAGAGTTGAGCTGTGAGTTGGCGTATGCGCACTCGTTATAAAGCAACTTCAGGAGCATTCACTGACACTGAAATCTGAGCTCATTAAACTCATCCAAGACTCCCACACGTTTCCGAACACGTTTGTAGAGCTGTAAACTGCAAAATTTTCTGAATAAAGAGTGAATATCTCGTTCTTTGCAGATGACATTCTGTGGCCCGAGTCAAAACGGTTTATTTACACACGCCTTTGTCTAAGGACAAGGGGGCGCTCTGGGACACTTCTGCTTGTTTCCTGTAAACGTTGGTCAATCTGCTTTTACTGACCAATGTGTGTTTCACTGTTTTATGTTGTGTGTTAGTGTTGTCTTGATACTAATTTCAGCCTCAGTCTAGAGTATTCATTCCTTAGTATCAAAATAGAGTCAGATATTTTATTTGTGTCCCATAGACTGTTTGAAGAAGTGGACAAAGTGAGTGTGACATCGCCCACAGTGTTTGGCTCGAGTCTAATGAAACTCATCAAGGATAGAGCAGTTATAGGGGCCAATTTGGAGCTGGTTTTCATATTTAGAATTCTGACAGCGAGTATCATAGCAACCAAAGAGCCAATGCGGAGCGAGGCTGTTGAAGGTAACTGCCCCTACCCAGCTGCACTGCTGGTTTAGCACACAGCGGGCGCTTAGCAACGCTGTCAATGAATCAAGTTGTTAACACCAACAGGAGCAACCTCGGGTGACAAAGGCGCCACATTGATCTGTTATTAATGTTTATATATCAGATACTACTACTGTACTGTACATTAGTATCTGATTTTTTCCACATACTTTTGACAGCACTAACTGTGAAGCTCTGTGAGGCGGCTGTTGTTGTGATTTTTTTTTTTCAAATTAACCATGGGCCCATTTATGCGGAATCCCACTCTGAGCACTGTTAACCTGTAACTCTTCTGTTCCAGTGAGGCCCAAGAGCAGAAGGTCGACCTACATAGCAGAGGTAAGAACTGGACTGGACTATACCTACACAGAACAACATAACCAGTGTAACGATGTAACTGAATATATGTACTGAAAATATATATTCAGTATACTAATTTAAAGTAACTGTACAGTTAATATTCATTTGGTAGCATTTGGAATACAGGTACTTTTTTTTTAAATGAAGGGAATACATTGCAATTTTAGCTTCAAACTGCACAGTATTAGTGAGATAAAAAGAACGTGCACTCTTGTGGTGACGGTGCTTGCAATTTTCCCTTCTTTACTTAGACATAAATAAATAAATTAATGTATAACAAATAAAAATAAACTTGTTTGTAAGTATCTGTCATGTTTTTTCTCTAATCCAGTTTGGTATAAAACTATCCAGAGTATTCAGAAACCATCCTCTAATTGACTAATTGATTATTAGGATACATTACATGATACATTTTACTCCACGTTTTCAGTACTCGGTAACTAAAAACGGTTGAAACCAGAATTTTGCATACATGCATGCTTTTTTTCTCATTGTCTCACATGAAATCAAACTAAACTTTTCCTGTTTTAGGTCAATTAGGATTACCAAAATGATTTCTATTTGTTAAATACCAGAATAATGAGAGAGATTTTTTTTTTTTTTGTTTTTTTTAGACAAATTTTCATAACTTTCTTCAAAGTCAGAAGTCATTAGTATTTGGTACCATTGCCTTTATACTATATGACTTGGGTCAAACATTTTGGACGTACAATCCTTCCACAAGCTTCTCACAATAGTTGGCAGGAATTTTGGCCCATTCCTCCTGACAGCACTGGTGTAACTAAGCCAAGATTTGTGGGCCGCCTTGCTCACACATGCCTTTACAGGTGTGCCCATACATTTTCAGTAGGATTGAGATCAGGGCTTTGTTGTTGCCACTCCAAAAAATTGACTTTGTTATCCTTAAGCCACTTTGTAACCAGTTTGGCAGTATGCTTTGGGTAATTGTCCATTTGGAAGATCCATTTGAGCCTAAGATTTAACTTCCTGGCTGATGTCTTGAGATGTTGCTTCAGTTTTTCCACATAATGTTCTTTCCTCATGACGCCATCTATTTTGTGAACTGCACCCGTCCCTCCTGCAGCAAGACAACCCCACAACATGATGCTGCCATTCCTATATTTCACCACTGGAATGATGTTCTCAAGCTCCCCTGTTTTCCTCCAATAGTAATTATGCTTATTATGGCCAAACAGTTCAACATTACTTTTGTGAAACCACAGAACATGTCTGCAAATGCACATGGGGACAAAGTTCTTAATTTTTGGAAACTGTAACCTGGGTTTTTTATGTTTCTTTTAGAGTAATGGCATCTTCCTGCAGAGTGGCCTTTCAGCCCATGTCGGTACAGTACTCGTTTCACTGTGGATAATGACAAACTCTTACCAGCTTTTGTTCTTGGGTTATGCACATTTCGGACCAAAGCATCACACAGAAACTGTCTCCTTCTTGAGCGGTATGATGGCTGGACATTCCCATGGTGTTTATACTTATGTATAAATGTTTGATCAGATGAACCTGACACCTTCAGACATCTGTTACACACAGAAGCAGTGTGTTTCAGTTGTGCCTTGAAATACATCCACAGGTGTGTCTCTGATTAACTCAAATGTTGTCAATAAACCTATCAGAAGCTTCCAAAGACATGACCTCATCGTCTGGGTTTTCCCTAATTGTTTAAAGGCATAATAATCTTGCTGTATGTAAACTTCAAATTTTAAGAAAGTTTTGAAAAAATGTCTTCCTTCTCTCAATATTTTGGCATTGATGAGAAAAGTGATTTTGGTAAACCTCATTAACATAAAATGAGAAAAGTCATGTCAGACAGTCAGCAAAAAAGCATATGTGTTTTTTTTATATAGTGTATGTAAACTTCTGGTTTCAGGTGTACATTTTGAAACTATTCTTCCATCACTGGACATTACATAAGACTTATATTATTGCCATATTGGCATTCGCATTATTTTTGGGGAAAAAGTGTCATTTAGATTTTCCTGACATGCATAGAGCTCGGTATTGTATCATCATACCTCAGAATACTCTCTAAGCCTATTGTTAAACCAATGGAGATTTTAAGATGCTAATTCCTAGCTTTAGCATTCATTCTAATGTATTCTGGCACTAGTCCAGTGAGGTTCATCTGCTCTGCCATTCATTTGTTTTAATAGATTTGTTTTCCAGACCAAAGTTAATGTTGTTTTCATACCTGACAGTTTGGACTGCTCACTAGCGCCTCAGTGTGGTCACTTGATTTTGCTGTGACGTGTCTGGTCAGCGGATTTAAACAGGTTTTGGTGTCATTTGGTGCTCTTACCGGTGGAGGTAGGACGACAGCGCCGACTTCTTGAGGGCAAAGTAAAAAGGCCCCTTGTCTCGGTGTGTTCTGACACTAGAGTGACACATGTATTTACCAGCAGGGATCCAGCAGTTTATCTGGTTGTTTCCCTGTGCTTTCATTTACTGTGTAACATTGTTTTAGCTAATGTATCTTTATGGAAGTTTTGCAATCCTGACATAAACATGGCAGATGTCCATGGTAACGGCAGTTTTGTGACGTTCCTTCCCAAACACTATAAGTGATTACATTTATATGTTTAACTAAACCTTTGGAGATGACTTTGAGAGATTATCATCTGATGAATTAAAACAAAATTCCTACCAAAGGTTTCAAGACTGACATTTTAGAACATGTTTGCACAGGTCCACACTACAGGGTTAGCAGACTTTGCCATTTTGATGCGATCGTTATGTGCAGCCCTAGTTTGTAATCAGAATGTTGGAGATGTTCTGAATGGAGCCCAACAATAAAAATCCTCAGTATTTGTAACAAAACTCAACTTTCAGTCTTTAAATTTTTATTCAGGGAAAAATATTTGACTAGTTTCTAAACTGTAGGAAATCTTAAAGTAGATCCCCTCCTGATCGTCCGGTGATGGCCGAACTCTAGATCGCCCTGCCTGAATGGACTCTGGCCCTACAGACTTGAACTGGATGCGCCTTAGTCCTGGACACATCTATAGCCTGTCCGTCCATGGGAGTGGATCTCTCCTTCACTGTGGTTCTCCTCGAGGTTTCTCCTTTTCCCAATGGGTTTTTGGAGTTTTTCCTTGCCGAGAAGGAGGGTCTAAGGACAGGGGATGTTCTGGAACAATTTGCTTGTCTGTTTCTAATTTGCTTGTCTGTTTCTGTTTCACTGTTGATTTTCTAATTCTGTTGGTTAATCAACTCTCATGTTCAGCCCTAAGAGGCGACTGCTGTCGTGATTTTGGGCTCTACAAAAATAAATTGAATTGAATTGAATTGAATTAAAGTGAGATTTTTGATATAATAAATCTGAATACCGACTGCAGTCCTTGAACGCCTCTTCTCCCCTGCCCCTCTTCACTCTGTCCTGTTCATGCTTACTTCACTGTGGGGAAAGGGGGTGGCGTCCTTGCAATTGCCACGGAAACACAAAACAATAATGGAGGATGTTATCTGCCAGTAAAATCAATAGAGCAGTGTTTGTGTTCATCATTGGTACTTTGCAGTGACAACACAAATGTTGTACACTTGTTGTAGTTCCAACCAAGTCAGCTCTTTATGGTCGGATTGTGAGCAAACTGTGTATCAAGCTCAAATTAAAGTCTTAAACCGTCAAACGGAGCAGTGCTTACAGTTAGCATCACACCACCAGGAAATGTTGGTGATGTCAGCAGTTATTGAAGGTCTATGCAAATAATCCAATGCTAATTGCCAATGATCAGCTTGGGTCTTTTTAATGGAGAGGTGTTCGTAGCATTTAACCAACCAGAGCCATGTGCCCAGGTGCCCACACAAACGGCTTGTCCCCTCCCACATTTCCCTCATTGCTGCGGCAACTGCCCGGGAAAGACCACAGCGAGTGTTTTGGATAGTAGGAGACGATGCTCCTCGTGGAGCAGGTGAAAACACGACAGAAAACCATTTACGGCGAGAGCAACATGTCCCCCAAGGTCCCCCAGGTCAGATTCAGAAGTGTATATGTCTGTATGTATCTATGTTTATATCTGTATGTATGTATCTAGGTGTATGTCTGTATGAATCTATGTGTATGTCTAGGTCTGTATGTATCTATGTGTATGTCTGTATGTATCTATGTGTATGTCTGTATGTATCTATGTGTATGTCTGTATGTATCTATGTGTATGTCTGTATGTATCTATGTGTATGTCTGTATGTATCTATGCGTTTGGCTGTATGTATCTGTGTGTGTATGTATGTGTGTGTATGTCTGTGTGTATCTAGGTGTATGTCTGCGTGTATCTGTATGAATGAATGACACATGTGGAATGTAGCAAATGAAAGATGAACTCAGAACCTTTATTTTAAATTGTAATTAAAAAACAAAACAAAAACCTTCATCAAGCCAAGGGTTTGCAGTACCGTTGATGAAGCATAGGGCGGCAAGTATTTGAATTAGTATTAGAGTTAATTTTTTTTTTCTTTGCTACATAATGCCATACATCTTACTTCATTGTCTGATGTCTTTTGTATCTATTTAAATTGTAGAAAGTGTCTAAACTTTTGACTACATTTTACTTATATATTATGTATTACGTATACATATTCTATATACATCTGTGCTTGAGGCACATGTCTGACACCTCTCTCTCCTCAGGTGAAGTGCGCCTGGGAGGAGATCTCTGCTATGGTCTCCTTATTCTCAGGCGTGGTCCAAACCCCGACCCAGTGCAGAAACACTACAATGACCTGAGGAGACAAACCAAGAAGTCCACCAGTGTCAGAAGGATGGAGTAGATGACCCGAACGCCTGTCAGAGAGCTCTCCGCCCCGACTGAGACCCCCAATCTGACCTCCTCCTTCACCCTCACTCCCACTCTCCTCAGAGACGGACCCTCTGCCCTCACCTTCCTCATTCTCTGCTTAGAGAGAGTGGATGGCTTTGGGGGACCTCAAAAGGGAATTGCAAGTAAGCATCTTTAAACAGTTACTCTTCACAGATGAAAATGCTTAGGCCTGAATCCAAAGCTGTTGTCATTGATTGCAAATAAACAGTTGTAATTCGCTCTTTTTGCAGCAGAGGGTGATAAAGACCCGGACCCTGATTGTACTCCCCATCTCCCGCAGGAGCACCGCCTCTTCCTCCAGCTTCAGAAGAGGGGCTTCGACATGGCCGAACAAGAGCTGCAGGGACTGGGACGCACTATCGGGAGGCTCTCTAACACTGTGGAACAACTGTTACTGCTTCTCAACCAGATTGCCTCAGCTCTGCAATGCCTGGCGAGCTCTGCAATGCCTGGCGGGCTCCACATGCCCCAACACACACCAGTTGCGTCTGTTACCTGTACCTGCTGCTCGCAGAGGCTCCACACATGGCTGGCCTTGACTAAAGAGGGGGCTGAAGAGTCAGTGCTAACACAGTCTGATCCTGTGATCACACCTCCTCTGGGTCTCCAACAGGAGCCGTGTGGACTTACACTGAACTGAACCTCAGACAGGGCAGAACTTGACTCGATTATAGTCCAGAATATAGAACACTAGACTTGAATGTGTTTAAGTGACCCCGGAGTGACTTAAAACAGTAGTAATTCAGGCTTTGGAAACTGTGGCACTGAAGTGGCCTTTACGTTTATATTACATGTAGATGATTTCTATGTATGTATGTATGTATTTATTTTCTCCCTTTGGGACAGAAACTTGGTCATTTTTTATTCTTAAGTGGAACAGTTACTGTGAAACTGTAACACTTGTGATAAAAGTGATCAAATATAAAGCTGAATATCTGTGTGTATCAGATGGAAAAACCCACTCAGCCTCATGTACTTTATTTCTTTAAAGGAGATTATGATAAATGCCTTTCTGGATAAAGCCACATTCTCGAGTCAGGGTTTACTGAACACTCAGATATATTTACCCTATGATAGTTTTTCAGTATCAAATGATGGCACCCATCACCAGCTTTTAGAATCTCAAAATTAGACCTGGCATGATGAGCATTATATCGACTTATTTTTAATGTAATACGGTAAGATTTGAACTGTAGAGGGGTGAAAAAGTCTCTTTTATGGTTATTGGTTCATTCTGCTATATATTTGTTACAGCTCAGGCTTTTGACTCAGTCTCTTTAAAAATGGTGCACTGGAATTATCCCCCATTTTTATTGATTTAGTTTCACTACCCTTTATTGTGATATTTCTCTCTTGCGACATACTGTGGTTCAAAATGTGTTATGGTGACAGGCCTGCTCAAATTACTATTCTCTGGCTAGAAAATATAATTTGGTCCTTTTTATTATTTTTTTTTTTATAGAGGCACACTAGCATTTCCCACATCTGTTTACATTGGACACTGAGCAGTTTTGATAGTTTGATGTTGTAGTGCAGTTCTGTGTTCTCATCACATGTAGATAGGGGGCGCTGTAAAGCAGAGCTTAGAGGAATTACTCTGGTATAAATAAAAAAAGTATTTGGGTAGAACTGCTACTTGAGTAAGAGTAACTGATTAGATGCTGGCTGCTCATTTTCAAAGTTTATTTCAGAGTGACAGTTACTCTGGACTGTCCAGAAGAAATGTTTTTACATGAACCCAGTCTAAACCTGTACTCTAGGGATCGTTGATGTGCCAAACATGTCATTTCCATTTTCTAGACCCTAGATCAAGATACATTTTTATCCCTAGTCTCTTTACACTTTAAACTGTCCTTTTATGAGGTAACTACAGCTCTGTGTCTGCTGATTGTAGGGAAGGTTTCAACGGTGGTCATCTGGACACCTTTTTGCAATTAAGATTTTTTGGTTGCATCCAGACTAGAGATTGATCGATTGGGCTCGTTGGAGATTTAAAGCTGATACTCTAAAAAGTGCAAATATTGAAATATTAGCCGATCTCTAATCCAGAAGTCATTTTCACTTAACCGTGATTGGTTAAATCCACTGTCACCCACTCAGGGATGGACCAGTGGGTGGGTGGGTGTGTCTCTGGTAAAAGGTCAGCATAGAGGTGCCTTAAAACCGAATCACCATGACGATATCTGACTGACCTTGTAATATATCTATCTATCTATCTATCTATCTATCTATCTATCTATCTATCTATCTATCTATCTATATGTATATCTATATATCTATCTATATATCTATATATATATCTATATGTATCTATATATGTATGTGTATATATATATCTATGTATATATATATATATATATATATATATCTATCTATATGTATATATATATATGTATATATATATATATGTATATATATATCTATATATATATATATATGTATATATATATATATATATATATATATATATATATATATATATATATATATATATATATATATATATATATATATATATATATATATATATATGTATATATATATATATGTATATATATATATATATATATATATATATATATATATATATATATATATATATATATATATATATATATATATATATATATATATATATATATATATACTACTACCTTTAAAAATTGACATCCATTCGATAAATTTGGTGTATTAAGACGATTTGCTGGCTAATGTTAGCCCAAATGTCTCATAGTATTGAACTGATAGTTACAAACCATATTTGGATCATGTTTCACCATATGCTGATTGTGTTTAAATGTAACGCATTATGTTTTCAACACTGTTATGTGTTGATATCAGGGATCAGCAAAGAGTTAAAGCCAAAGTATCTGCATGGGTATCGGAGCAGAAACAGCTGCATCAGTGCATCTCTAACTAGGAACAGTGGATGTTATTAAAACACCATATACACAGTGTAGTAGCAAAACACTTGAGTGAAGGTCACTGAGTAAAAAACTATAGCTCGATCTGTTTGTGTTCTGTCTCCTGCAGGTATCCAGAGCTCAGAAGACCGTGATCCAGATCTTCTCAACGTCAAAGAAGAACCAGAGGAAGTGAACATCGAACAGGCGCCGCTACAAGAAGACCCATTTATCTCCGTCACTGTGAAAGATGAGGAAGGGGAGGACAGTGACGAAGCTCCAAGTTTAGAAGAACAATCAGAGAGTGAAGAAAACTACAACTCCTCTGACACTGATGACTCTGAAGACTGGACAACTGAAAGTCTCAAAAACAAAACTCACAAATGCTCCGACTGTGGGAAGGCGTTTGTGTCTGTCCAAGGTTTAAAAAGACATTTACAGATCCACACAGGACAGAAACCTTTCAACTGTTCAGTTTGTGCTGTGGAGTTTAACCAAAAAGCCGATCTAAAGAAACACATGAGGACTCACACTGGGGAGAGACCCTTCAGGTGTCCAGTCTGCGCAAAGGGGTTTTCACAGAAGTGTAACATGCACAGACACATGAAAACCCACACACGCGAGAAATCATTCAGCTGTTCAGTTTGTGAGGAGGCGTTTGAATCAGAGAGTCATTTAGAACGGCATGTTATGATTCATGCTGGCAAGAAACCGTTCAAATGTCCATTCTGTTTGAAGGGATTCCCAAAAAATGCATTGCTCAAAATCCATCTTCGGAATCATACCGGAGAGAAGCCATACCAGTGCTCAGTTTGTGCCAAATCTTTTGCCAAAACTGGAGTTCTAAAAGAGCACATGAAAACTCACACTATACAGAAAAGATATGAATGTTCAAACTGCGACCAAGTTTTTACCTCAAAGATGACGCTTAAGAAACACGAAAAAAGCCACAAAAATGAGAAACCACCGACATGCCCTTTCTGTCCCATGACTTTCCAAACCAGGATCAATCTAAAGAAACACATACGGACTCATGGAGACAGACCTTACAGCTGTTCACTTTGCAGTAGCAGTTTTCAGTATCCAGATCTCCTCAGGAAGCACATGGACTCACACGCATTTCGCTGCTGGGTTTGTAAAAAGGCGTTCCCGGATGCTTCGAGTTTGGAGCAGCACATGAAGAGCGGAAGCCATGTCACAGAGGAAGCCGTTATGTGTTCAAAATGTGGAATCCAGTTTAACACTAAAGACACATATGACCAACATCTGTGTCGCAAGAAAGAGACAGCAGCTCAGTGCTCTCCAACTGTGTCTGTCCCGCCCTCAGTCCAACCAAAAACACTCCAGACTCCGCTAAACCTAGTCCAAATCCTTGTGAACCCTCAGACCGGAACAGCTGTGTTTTTGACTCAACCCAAGCAATAAGTGTGAAAGAACTGAGACTTATTAAAAGTCCTATATTATGTAAAATGGACTCTTGTGAGCTTTAAGTCATGTTATAATGCTGTTACCTCCTCAAAAACAGACCTGGAGTTGTGTTTTGTTTCATTCACACATGTTTAAGTAACACTTTATTATTAGTCTGTCTGCATCAAAATGCTCTGTTCCACCTTGTGATGTCATGGTAGTTTTAACAGCTCCTTTACCTGTCAGTTCAGTACATATTGACAATTCCAGGACTGAAATCATCCAATGATTCCAGTGAAGTTTTTGTATGGAGTTTAAAATACAGTGGAGCACTTCCTGTATTACCACATGACATCACAAAGTGGAACAGAGTGTTTTCTGTTAGAGAGAAGAACTCAGCCTAAATATGCAGAGTGTAACTCTGAGTGAAACTAAACACTATTCCAAACTAAAACTAAACACTATTCCAGGTATGTTTGTGATGAGGAAACTACATTGGAACATAAATCAGAAAATAGCCTAATATGGGCCCTTTAAAATGACACTCACTGCATTTACATGCACAGGGAAATCCAAGTGTGCTAAAATTGCACCAAATTCTGTCAGACCACTCTTGTCCCAGTCTATAATAAATTGTACATGTTTTAAAGCATTATCAACTGGGTGACAGTGGCTCAGTTGGTAGAGTGTTTGTCCAGTGATCTAAATGTTGGCGGCTCAAATCCTACCCTTGATGTAAAGAGAAAGCTGCCAGACGCACTGCCCACAGGTTGGCAGTGTGATTCCAGCTCCAACAGAAGAATGCTGTTGTTGTGTCCTTGGGCAAGACACTTAACCCACCTCGCCGCCAGTGTGGTTGTACACTGGTGTGTGAATGGGTGAGTGATTCCTTGATATAAAGCGCTTTGAGCCTTGAAGGTGGAAAAGTGCTTTATAAAAATGTGACCATTTATCATGAATCAAATGTTCCTTGTCATATTTTGGCCACTTTAGTACAAACAAGGCATTTTGAGCTTTCTGGTCAAAAACATCTAAATCTAAGCATGTGCTGCCTTCAGTGGCCTATGGAATTTCCAGTACTTGGTGACATCACACAGGACTGCCATGATCGCGGTCAGATGTTTCTGATTACAAACACCTTGCTTCAGGGGTGGAGAGTTTGAAGTGTGGATACCTGTTAGACCAATCACACTGAGCCTTATACCTCCAGACCACATCCCTCCTCACTTTCCCCTTAAGTCCTCCAAACCCCGCCCCTTTGCTGTTCCTCCAGACCTCGCCCCTCCTCACTTTCCCCTTAAGTCCTCCAGACCCCGCCCCTCCTCACTTTCCCCTTAAGTCCTCCAGACCTCGCCCCTCCTCACTTTCCCCTTAAGTCCTCCAGACCCCACCTCTCCTCACTCTAGTCCTAAGCCTTCCAGACCCCACCAGACCATGGGCGGAGTTTAGGTGTTTAGTCCCACCTTAAGAATAAATCAGCATTCCAGTTCTTATGAGTAAAAGCAATATTTGGTTTGAACATGTTTACCTCACATCTGGGGACACAGATATTTGATGTGCAGAAGTAAAAATACCATTATATATTCAATTTTTTCTTTTGAAAATCTGATTTGAAAGAATAAAAAGAGCAAGTATGAACTTTATTTGTTGATCCTGAACACAGACTGTAAACAAGATGTTTATGAGAAGCATCTGATGATTATAACAGATTTTATTCCATTTCCTTATTGTTTGGTCAATGTATAACTCATTGCAGTCTACAAACATTAGATTCAGTAGGATGCCCATAAAATCAAGCATTTTCAGAATGTCTTTACACACATTCAAACACAAGTAAGTCAATGACTGGGCATGGGCAAAAGCTAAAGGTTATCTCTCCCTTTTAGTCCTCCAGACTAGACTAGCGTTAAACATTATGAGGGCATTTTCAATTTCATTTCTGAACATTGTTATTTCCAAGGTGTGCCTTGAACAAGACTTGAGTTGTTAACAGTACCACCGCAGCGAGGCACAGGTTCTGAGCAGGGAAGCCTGCTTTTAACTTTTTGTGACTTCTAAATAAACATGGCTTGTGAAAAAGAACTTAAATTGTCTTCTGTGCTTCAAAATCAGCGACATTATCTCCTACCCTTATCTCCAAATACAAAAGCAAATACAAAACAAGCACCCATGTGTTATGCAGTTTTAAGTTGTTTAATGTGCAGGTTACCATGGCTACAAACTGAAACGTCTCACCTGTGATTATGAAAAGCCTGTACTCTGTCATTAAATGTCCCATATATTAGTTACTTCCATTGACCATATACAGGTGAACAAAATTGTTTCATTAACCTGTCGGTTAATGAAAGAAAAACTCAATGGTCACCTAAATAACTTGAGTCTGACAAAACTGATAATAAATAAAAATTCTATGAAATTCAACCAGTGAAAGTCAGACATTGCTTTTCAACCATGCTTCAACATAATTACACTGCTCAAAAAAATTAGAGGAACACTTTGAAAACACATTAGATCTAAATGAAGGAAAAAATAATCTAGAATTTCTTTACTGATAATGAGAAAGTAATTTATTAGCAACAAAAGGATGCCACGTGATTTTATGTAAATGAAAATGATCTCCCTACAGAGGGGTTAAACCCCAAAAACTGAAAGAATAATGCAGCAGATGGGTCTATTTTGCCAAAATGTCATTATAGCAACTCAAAATGATACTCAGTAGTTAGTGTGACCCCCACGTGCTTGTATGTATGCCTGACAATGGCGGAACATTCTCCTAATGAGACAACGGATGGTGTCTTGGGGGATCTCCTCCCAGATTTGGACCAGGACATCACTGAGCTCCTGGACAGTCTGAAGAGCAACCTGGCGGCGCCGGATGGACCGAAACATAATGTCCCAGAGGTGTTCTATTGGGTTTAGGTCAGGTGAACGTGAGGGACAGTCAATGGTATCAATACCTTCATTCCTCCAGGAACTGCCTGCAGACTCTGGCCACATTAAGTTGGGCATTGTCCTGCATCAGGAGGAACCCAGGTCCCACTGCACCAGCATAGCATCTGACAATTGGTCCAAGGATTTCATCCCTGTACCTAATGGCAGTCAGGGTGCCATTATCGAACCTGTAGAGGTCTGTGTGTCCTTCCAGAGATATGCCTCCCCAGACCATCACTGACCCACCACCAAACCGCTCATGCTCAATCATGTTGGAGGCACAGGGCTGTGTAGGATCTCCACACGGGGCTGTGCAGGATCCTTTCAGTCTGTGTGCTTTGTCCTCTGTTGAACCTGTATGTATACCAACCTTGCTGCACCTCCAGCCACAACTCCGTCATATGGTCAAGTTTATTTGCGGATGACACCACCCTCATCGGCTTCATCTCGGACTATGAGTCTGTCTACAGGAGGGAGGTGGATCGGTGATGAAGAAGTCAAGACCACAGTAAACATCAGTGAAAAGAACTCTTGTGTCCCTCTCGACCGTTTGTGGCATCAACTGTCAGCATCCTGTTACATCAGCATATTGGGAGCCGACCATCAGCTTAACTGTCAATATCTTATGTAAGAAAATACAAGCTGCCGCAGTTTGTTTGTGTGTCTGTGTTACGTTATCACGTGCTGTACTGCTATTCAGCCTGTTGTTCTCTATTTTGTTGTTTCACGTCTGTTGCGTGTAAGGTTGAACCTGTGCCTTTAATGCAGTGTGTGTATATGTAATATGAACATGTCAGTTTTCTTGAAGTAAGACCACAGTCTCGGATTTGTGTAAAATTTCCCCCAAATGCGACTTCATAGTGCAGTGCAACATATATATCTGTTTTTTACTGCTTCATTATTACGCATTTTTGCACTAGTGCGACTTATACATATAGTCCAGAAAATACGTTAACTTGATTTATTTCTTTGCTGCAACTGTTCATAATTGAAGTCCTTTGCTTTATAAACAGTTTTCCATAGAACAGTCCTTACATGTGGTCTACATGTGGGCCTTACTTTTACTTTCTCTAAGAGTGAACTAAGAGGCAAAGGTTGAGGATTGTCATTATGTTTATTACCTTTTACAGACGGTTTTAAATCCTGATTATATTCAAGACTCAAATCATTATAATGATTTATTTCCATAATTGTGCAGCTTCCATGTGTTGAAAAAGAAAATTAAAATTCTGTCATTGGACAAAAGTTTTAGAGTGAAGACGTTTTGACGCTCATCCAAGAGGCTTCTTCAGTTCTGGTCATATTGCTGATGGACACTGCCTTATATCAGTGAAACGAAACTTCTGCACTCTAAAACTCCTGTAAAGTGACAGAACAATTTTTTCTTGTATTTATTTCCCCTGGGTCATCATGTCATGAGCCGCACAGTGGCAGTTATTTTGCAACATGTTATACTTTTCTCCTCCACTTTTCACAAAGTCTCCCACAGTCTGAGTCCCTCCAAATGACTTGGTCTCCTTCACCTGGAAACACCAAAGCAAGGTAAGTTTATTACAATTCGTACTCACAGTAATTCAAAGTGTTTTACAGGATAAGAAAGACATTATAATCAGAATACAACAAATCATCATAAAATGAACATTATAAGAGAAGAGGCAGAAGAAAAACCTTTCAGTCATATGCACAGCTAAACAGAACTCTTTTGAGCCTGGATTTAAACATTGTCAAAGTAGAGGCCTGTCTCACATCTTCAGGAAGACTGTTCCAGGTTTTAGCTGCAGAAAACCAAAACGCTGATTCCCCATGTTTAGTCCTGACTCTGGGAGGCCAGTCCCTGAAGTCCTCAGAGTGTGAGATGGTTCGTATGGCTCTAATATGTGGGAGATGTACTTTGGTACTAGACTATGGAGAGACTTGTTCACAAGCAGAGCTGTCTATTCTCTGAGCCACAGGAGCCAGTGCAAAGACCTGAGCACAGGACTTATGTGCTCGTATTTCCTGGTTCTAGTCAGGACCCAAGCAACAGTGTTCTGGATGTACTGCAGCTGTCTTAACACTTGTTTGGAGAGGCCGGTGAGCAGGCCGTTACAGTAGTCTAACCTACTGGAGACAAATGCATAGATAAGTCTCTCCAAGTCTTGGTTTTTGCAATGTTTTTTAGATGGTAAAAACTGCAGATGTTATGGTTTTGATGTGGCTGTTAAAGTTCAAGTCTGAGTCCATTATTACTCCTAGATTTCTAGCCTGATTTGAAGGTTTTAGAGAGAGACATTGGAGGTGACTAATAACACTTTCTCTATTTTTCTGTGGCCCAAAGACTATGACTTCAGTCTTGTCTGAATTTAGCTGGAGAAAGTTGTTTTGCATCCACACACAGATCAAGACTTTAACTTTTCCTGCATCAGTATTCAGGTGGATATCAATTGTCACCTTGATAAGCTCGATAAGTCTCAGTGCTGTGGTGGGGTCTAAAACCTAACTGGAAAATATCAAAGGAGTTGTTCATTGGGTTAATAAGCTGTTGGCAAACTACTTTTTCAAGGACTTTGCTTAAAAAAAGGGAGATTTGAGAGGGGTCGGTAATTGTTCAGTACTGGGGCATCAAGACTGCTCTTCTTGAGGTTTTCAAAGCTCTTGGGAATGTTCCAGATTGAAGTGACATGTTAACTATGCAAACGTGCAAACTGTTGAACACAGACTTTAGAAATCTATTGGGTAACACATGGAGGCAGTATGTAGATGAACTCAGACTGGTGACAATCTCTTGGACAGTTTTGTCAGTTACCGATGCAAACTGCAAACTCATTGCACTTAGAAGTGGAAATTAGTTCTAACGGTGGTGGAGCTGGAGGGTTTGTTAATCTGTTTACTGTTGCAAACAGGACACAAGAGTTTTATTACTAACACAACCAGACCCATTGAAAACCAGACCCCACCACAGAGGCAGGTAGTAATCAGTTACATTTACTCAGTTACATTTATTAAGTAACTTTTCAAAGAAATTGTACTTATCTTGCAGCATACTTTTACTCTTACTTGAGTAATATACTGTACCTCACAGTGTAACTATACTCTTACTTGAGTAATATATAGTACAGTGTAACAGTACTCTTACTTGAGTAATATATAGTACAGTGTAACAATACTCTTACTTGAGTAAAAACTGTGTTTCCTCTTCACACTGAGAGTAAGTCTAAAGTGACTTGAGCTTTATTTATATTTGAACATTTGTGTTTTTTGCATTTTTCTTGTTTTAGTTTGGCTCATTTTTGTGTCTGTTTGAAAATACCACATTTAGTGCAGTATCTCATGTTTTGTCCTTTAAATTACATTAACTTTATTTTATAAATAAGATGTTATGTCCTGACAGCTACTCTTCAAATTACTCTTACTAGGGTAGTACTTGAGCCATATACTTTTTTACTCTTACGTGAGTCATTTCTTAGACCACTCCTTTGTAATTCTACTACGATAATTTTATTTTGAAGTAACACAACTCTTACTTGAGTACAATTTCTGGCTATTCACCCACCCCTGTCCCATCACAACTGGACCAAAACAAAACTGCACCTTGTCAGTGTGAAAAGCAGCCCTAAAGTTCTCCGTATCATTACTCAAGTAGAACCAACAAGCTCTGTTACTGAGTTTTATTGAATACTTGTGTAGCTGCCGTCAGCGATATTGTATCAACAGTCTCACAAATGGACGTTTAGTTGCAGTAAATTTCTTCTGTAATCCTCACTGCATCCAAACAATCAAGTCTGCAGGATACCGTTTTGTTGCATTGTATATCCCCATTTGATGGTTTCAAAAAGGTACTGCAGCACATTAGGACACGCTACGCTTCATTTGCAAATATGAACACTAAACTGTGATGATGGAGCCATAAGAGAGAACTAAGGAGGAAATTATGCAAAAGTGTGAGTGAAATTGATAAAGTGTATGTTTAAGACAATGCTACGTTCACAAGCACCACAAAATATCATTATAGTTGGATTTCTGGAGTTTTAAAGGTGCACTGCACAACTTTTCCAATATGGATGGTCTGCCACCTGCATTCCTCCATGGTGATATTATTACTTTGCCTAGAATGTTCCACAGTATGGCATATCATGCAATTGGTCAAAAATGGTCTTACAACTCAAAACATCTGCTAATAATCTGTTTGAGTGTGTGCATGGAACTGCAGCCAGTGATTCAGGGTGAACTGAGTCAGGATTCTGAACTACACAGTGTTTGCAGTGAAGAACAAGCCTTCCACACGCACACTCACCATGTACCCTGAACCCCTTATCCCTGCCCACAGATTCTTAAAAAAAAATCAGACTCCAGGTGATACACAAATGTTAAAATATTAGCATTGCTGGGTTTCAAATGACATCACAACAGTCTAAAGGCCAGTAATATTTAATACAGATGGAGCAGGTAAAAGTAATATTTCAAACGCAGGTTTTTGTTAGGGTTCAGTCACTAATAGACATAATCAGGTTCAATATTTGTGAAATAAAAAGTACTTTTTATTTCAACAAAAAGTACAATCTAATCAATAGAGGAAATTTGCTCTTACCCCTATCTGGGAGCCATCTATGACATTATCACATTCTACAATTTGAAAACCACCAATTGTGTATTCTAATTTGAAGTGAAAGTATGTAACGTTCTGGATGAAGAAAGTCGCTTGCATGAGTCAATAGAAAAGAGTTAAACCCATGTTTGATGTAGATATACAAGTTTTATGCCATACAGTAGGAGGAGGCCCTCCACCAGGACAAATAAGAGTCAATAAGAGTGTTTGTGGAGATGCCAGCCCACTAAGGGCGCACGGTTTTTTCCATGCTTTTCATGCAATAAACACATCCATAATGAAAAAAACATGCTTTTGTTTTTTGGCAAAAAAGTTACATACTGTGGCTTTAATGTAAAATAAGGCTGTTTACCTGCCATTTGTCGGACATGTGTCTGGCGTCAGTGGCCACAGTCTGTGAGGCCTGTCCGAATTTTGGACCTTTGTGGATCAGGAGTTTCTGTCCATTGGTTAGAGTCACCCTGAGGACACAGAGAGGACTTTAGAATAAGACCACACAGTATACACATATGGAAAACTATGGAGGGGGTGGGTTCACCAACCTGACCCCGCTGTGGGTGGTGGGGTTGTGCAAGGGGAAGACTTTGTCCACGGGCATGTGACCTTCCTGAGGGCATATGCTGTTTGGGGCGGGTCATCCACTCTGCAGACTGTACATCCATGTTGTAGAGAGAGTTCAGACCACCAGGGGGCAGATCTGAAAAACAGACAGGACACAGACATTTATTAATTTATGTTTGAGTAATCTTTGTTATTAGTCTGCTCCAAAGCTCAAAATGCTCTGTTTCATGAAGTGGTAGTTAACTACTTTTTTTATCTTTTTGGCTCAGTAGAGATTGGAAAGTTCAGGGATGAAATAATCCAAATGATTCTAGTGAAGGTGTATGGAGTTTAAAAATGCAGTGGAGTACTTCCTGTACTATCACATAACATGACAGGGTGGACAGAGTGTTTTCAGTTTGAGAGAAAAACTCAGCCTAAATTTGCAGGGTTTGTGTTTTAAACGTGTGAATGAAACAAAACACAACTCCAGGTCTGTTTGTGATGAGGAAACTGCATTAGAACATAAATCAGAGCATAGTCTAATATGGGCCCTTCAGCTTTATGCAATGCTCCAGATGTGGCATTTATAAAACGCCCACTGGGGGCAGCACTTTGCTTATCTCTGCGCCTCTGGGACCCTGGCGTCCACAAAGTCTGGAGACACAGGGGAAAAAACGACAACAATGAGCAGTGATGAAGGAAAAGTTTGATCAGGACATAATCAGGAAGTACATGTTATAAAGGAATGAGATGAGAGTTCAGATTTACATTTAAGCAGGTCTGGCTAAAACTCATTTTCTCATTATTCTCAACAATATGATGTGTGTGACATTCTCTGTGCAGCATCTCCCTCACCCTCTGTGACAGACACAGTCTGACCATAGACTTCTACAGTCTATGGCTGTGATCCAACACAGAGAGGATGCAATAACGATGTGACTTGAGAGAAAGCTCATCTCTCAAATAGAGCACATGGGGCTTTAGTTTAATGAAGCACAGGGACTAAGCGCTGCTCCAACACTTTACGTTTACCTTTATGCCCCGCGCGCCAGAGGGCCTGAGTCCGCGCACGAGCCTACTCTCCGAACCAGACCCGAACCCAAAATATGAGCTGCATCATCATTCATTCATTCATTCATTCATTCATTCATTCATTCATTCATTCATGTACCTACTTATTTATTTATGTTTTTGCAAATGAAAAGCTTGCTCTGTATTTTGCCAGAATCAGAGCGCCTGACATGTCTTGTGTTCTAAGTGCACGTGTCTCTGCCTGAGCCGGAGCGCGTGTCCTCTGTCCTGATCCACGTATCCCTCTCTCATTCCTTGCACTCTCAGGGAGGGCATCTGTAACTCTCGCACACGTCCACAGCCTCCTCCGGCCATTCAGACCTCCGCGTGCACGTATGCATGTGCGTAAACAGGCCCAGTCCCGCCCGTGCCCGCCCGCGCACACGCTCACACACACACACACACACACACACACACACACACACACACACACACACACACACACACACACACACACACACACACACACACACACACACACACACACACACACACACGAGAAAACAGCTCTATCTGCAAAGATGATGAACTGCCTCAACATTTCATTTGAGATGAGTCGTCGCTCTCACGTTTATGTTTGTTTGTAATAAACCTTTGAGGTGCTGCGTGGAGCGGCCACTCTTTGCCCTTTGTCCCGCGTGCCTCGGTCAAGCCCTCTCATTATCGCCTCATGTAACTTAGTAGTGTAACGCATTACTGTGTAAATAACCGTTACTAACAAAAGTACTACTACTAGTTAGTCACTTTAAACACCAATAACAACAGTTTGTGAGGAGAGCAAAAGTTACCTCTGTCACAGCTTAAACAAGAGCACGGTGAATGTGATAAAAGAGCAGAGCTAGAGGAGCAGAGCTAGAGGAGCAGTGTCAGTGGGGCAGAGTCCGAGGAGCAGAGTCAGAGGAGCAGACCAGGTTCAGTCCTGGTTCAGTCCACTTTTGGTTCAGCCCTGGTTCAGTTCTGGTTCAGTCCACTTTTGGTTCAGTCCTGGTTCAGTTCTGGTTCAGTCCACTTTTGGTTCAGTCCTGGTTCAGTTCTGGTTCAGTCCAGGTTCAGTTCTGGCTTAGTCCTGGTTCAGTCCTGGTTTATACTCACTGGTATTGGACATTTTGAAGTTATTGTTTATGTTGCCTGTCTCTTCTTGGCTCCTTGTTTCCTCTTTGTCTCTCTGTCTCTGATGTGTTTAAATAGACATACATACATAATATGTATGTGTATTCATGCATGTATATGTATGTGTGATATGTGTATATATAGTGTGTCACTGTAAACATCTTATGGACATATGTTACAAATGATGGACATTGAACATCTTTAATGAAAATCTACAATAAATAAACATTAAGTAGACAAGCAGTCTGCTCAAAGAATATGGTTGGAACAAAGTTCAACATCTTTTCTGTCATACCATGAACAAGTGCATTTTTATTTATTTATTTTTTTTATTTTTAGAAGAAGAAAAAGTTACTTTAAAGATCCTATAGTACACAAAACTGACTCTTGTGAGCAGTAAGCCATGTTATAATGCTGTTACCTCTTCAAAAACATACCTAGAGTTGTGTTTCACACATGTGTTTGAGTAAATCTGTAATTATCTGTCTACATCTCCAAAGCTCAAACACTCTGTTCCACATTGTGATGTTAAGTGGAAATTTTCAAGTCAACAGCTACTTTTTGCTTTTAGTTCAATAGAGACAGTCAATTCCAGAGCTGAAATCATCCAACTGATTCTATTGAAGGTGTACGGAGTTTAAAAACACAGTGGTGCACTTCCTGTATTACCACATGATGACATCACAAGGTGGAGCAGAGTGTTTAAGCTTCGGAGATGTTGACAGACTAATTACAGAGTTTGTGTGTTAAACATGTGTGAAAAACAAAACACAACTCCAGGTCTGTTTGTGATGAGGAAACAACATTAGAACACAAATGAGAGAACAGTGTAATATGGGCCCGAATGATCATGCTAAATATGACACAGGCACAGTGCACACTTAGTGTAGCTCATCAGACCTAACCAACAAACAGAAACTGTAAACAAACAGGTGTGTTAGTTTCAGAGTAGTTAACCCCTCCTTTCAAAGCAGTGTCTACCAGCAATCTGACCAGAACTGAATAACCCACTTGGATGGGCAGCCACACGTCTTCATTCTTAAACTTTTGTCTAGTGATAGAATTAAAATTTTCTATGGACCTGGATGACTGAGGGATTACACAAATATTATTTTGGTTGAGTTTTGGTTTCAGTCTTGGTCTTGTTATGATCCTGGCCAGATTCTCATCCTGTGAATTCCAGACTTTTGGTTTTGGTTTGAGACACTGGGAACTCCCATAAAAGCACAGATACACCCACAAACTCTGCTCAGAATAGTGATGTGTGTATGGAGTTTATGGAGTTTTACCAAAAAGTAGGACAGTGGGGCAGGGTTTGTGTGTTAAACATGTGTGAATGAAACAAAACACAACTCCACGTCCGTTTGAGATAAGGAAACAACGTAATAAAGAGATCAGAAAATAGCTGCAGTTACAACATGCTCCATCATCTGTGCAACCTGTGTGTGAGCTGGGCACACTTCTAGACTCTCCAGTGTTTCACAGTGTGACATTAATATCTTGCATTTATCCATTTATCCAGTTGTATAACTCTATATACCTTCATATAACTCTGTCTAACTCTATATAACTCTGGGACAACAGATGGAAATTAACCTTTGGCAATAAACTGGTATGTTTACATTCATGTTGAATCATGTCTGTTCATTAACGTGCATTGTCCCAGTCAAATAAATGAATAAATGAATGAAATAAATGAATAAATAAATAAATAAATAAATAAATAAATAAATAAATAAATAAATAAAATTAACTCGTAACTATGTGTAACTATGTATAATTCTACATAACTCTTATAACTCTATATAATTCTATATAGCTCTTTGCACTCTATATAACTCTGTATAACTTTAAATACAACACTATATAGCTCTTATAACTGTATATAACTCTATAACTATATAACTCTATATAACTGTATAACTCTATATAACTCTATAACTGTATATTTAACTCTATAACTCTATATAACTCTATATAACTCTATACAGCTCTATATACTATAACCATATATAACTCTATATAACTCTGTATAACTTCTGTATAACTATATAAATCAGTGTGACTCTTTATAACTCTATATAACACTATATAGCTCTTATAACTCTATATAACTTTTATAACTCTGTATAATTCTGTATAACTGTTACACACACTTTAGCCAGACCCTGTACCTGCCGCCTCAGGCTCCATCGGACCAGAGAGTGGAGGGACCAGAGGGTGGAGCCAGTGTAGACTGTGAGGACCATCTTAAACATGTTACAAGTTATTGATCATTTGAACATTTTACTGTTCTTGACCTTTCACTGTTTTTTTTTGTTTTAATTATAACAAAGATTGTATTATTCTCTAAAAATATATTTTTTAGAATGATTTTATGTAGTCTTATTCTGCAAACTGGACTTTTCAGAGCTTTAATCATGTTCTAGTCATTTCTTCTCATTGAGCCGCTGAAGTTTTATTTGGAGTGATTCCTGTTTGAGTGATCTTACTTTCAAGATGTCATATTGTCGATCGACCCCTGTTTTCACCTCCACTGGTACATGCTCACTCTGACCTACGCACTTCCTTCTCCAGTTTTATTTTGTTAATCAGTGATACTTGTGATGTGCAGCTATCCACAGGGGGCGCCGACAGCATGCAGCGATTTGTTGTCATGACGTTTATGACGACATCAGAATATATGAGTCAAATCAGAGGCTGGTTAGACAGTAGCTGCCAAGAAGAACACACACTTTTCCAATGCTTTATGATGACATTTATTCTCGAACTGAATTTATTTATTATTTATTTATTTATTTATTTATTTGAATTAGGACAATGCACATTAATCAATGTTTCAGCAACTGCTACAACATAAATATGCCGGAATTAGCACAGGAGCTAAATTTCATCCGTTGTCCTAAGGCAGGATAAAACATTCAACAATTAATTTTACAGTGACAGACAATACAAAATATTAGTACTAATAAGGGAAACAGCATTTACAAAGGGTTATATACAGTACAAATAAACAACTAGTAATTAGAAAAAGTATTTACAAAAGGTTATTTACAGTAAAACAGTCAAATCAAGAGTCTGAAGAATCCAAAAAAAAAAAAAAAAAAAAAAAGGTTAAATCATATATGACTGCAGGACTGGTTGGTTTTCAGCCATTGTTTGAGAACTGTTTTGAAGGTGGGGTAGTTTTCACAGTTTCTAATGTGCTGTGGCAGTGTATTCCATAATTGTGTGCCTCTGATAGACACCACTGTTTGGCTGAATTTTGTCTTGCGCCTTTGTACAATGCAGTCTCCTCGAGTTAAAGCCCTGGTGCCTGTTCCAATGTTTGTTTTTTTACTTATAAAATCTGTTAAAGGGGGAGGGGCAAGTCCATTTAAAACTTTAAAAATGAGACAGGCATCCATAAACATTTGGTAACTTTCAAAATCCAGTATACTGTGCTTACTTAGTATGTTACAGTAATGATAGCGTAGCGGCTTCTTGTCTAAAATTTTTAGCGCTCTCTTAAATAGAGACTTAAGGGGTTTCAAAGTACTTTCATTTGTCTGAGACCATGTAGTAAGACAATAAGTTATATGACTAAAAATCATTGAATGCATATACACCTTTGCTGCCTCAGTTGTCAAATAGGGCCTTATTTGTTTAAAATTTGACAGATTAAATTTGACAATATTTGATATTTTTTTTACATGGTGTTTAAAAGTAAAATTTGAATCAAAGATTACACCTAGATACTTAAACTGGTCTACCACTTGTAATTGCTCTCCATTGACCAGGACAGATGGTTGTTCATCCCTTGTTGGCTGACGTGAAAAAAACATACACACCGTCTTTTTAGTATTGAGATGTAAGCAAGAGTTTTGAAGCCACTGAGAAATCGGCATCATGGCTCCTGAAAGGAGAGCAGCTGCTTCAATTTTTGTTTTTGCATGAACATACAGAACTGTATCATCAGCATATAATTGTATTTTTATATTCTTACATACATCTGGCAGGTTGTTGACATACAAACTAAATAAGAGTGGCCCCAATATTGAGCCTTGAGGGACTCCATCTGAACAAGTAAGAAATGTTGACTGGGAATTTTCAATTTGTACAGCCTGTTTTCTGTCAAGGAGATAAGACTTCATCCAGCAGAGGGCACTGTTTGAGAGATTAAAATAAGTTAATTTGGCAAGGAGAACATTATGATTAATAGTGTCAAAAGCACGTTTTAGGTCAAGGAATACAGCACCCACAAAGCCTCCCTTGTCAAGCAACTGTTTTGCATTTTCAAGGAAATAACAAATGGCTGTATCAGTGGAATGGTGTTTCCTAAAACCAAACTGCATTGGATGAAGACATATTTGGTTATCATTTAGATGTATAGTTAATTGTGTTGCGACCCATTTTTCAGCAATTTTGAAAATTGGTTGCTTAAATAATTCTCTGGTTTTGTTTGTCTCCTGACTTAAAAACAGGTATAACCCTGGCAATCTTCCATGTTGTTGGCACTATACTATGCTCGATAGACAGATTGATCAAATATGCAATAGGGTGTGCAAAGTGATCTTTATATTGCTTAATAAAATGAGAAGAGAAGCCAAATGTATCTCTAGCTTTGGAACTTTTGAGGGATGAGATTATTTTTAGGACATCAGGCACAGATATTCTGTTAATACAAAAAATTGGCTTGCTGGTATCAAAAGTTTTGTATTGAATATCTGGACATTTCAGTTGCCTTGTTAGCTCTTTAATTGATCTAATAAAGAATTCATTAAACCTATTAACAATAATATCTAAATTGTCAATTGATGTACCATTTATCTGAAGTTGGAGCTCTCTGGTGTTGTGCTCTTTTTTACATCCCAATAGCTTATTTAGGTGCATCCACACCAGCTTTCCATTTCCATTTGCTTTATTAATTGAATCAATGAAAAAGTTTGCCCTCGCTTTACGCATCTGATTAATAACCTTATTTCTTAGCAATGTAAATATCACGGTCACCTGTGGTTTTGGTCTTTAAAGATTTTTTTAAAGCACTGTCTCTCTCTCTCTCATCAATTTCCTAATGTCATTATTAATCCATGGAAGACTTTCTCTAAGTTGTTTAGATACCCCTCTCTTTGTAAAATGAGCCACAGTTTCATTAATCTTTTGTATGAAAAGACTTGAGCTTTCTTCAGTATCATTATTCTCCATTACAATCGACCAATTTAGAAGTTCAAGTTCATTTTTCAAATGTTGTTGCACACTTTTAGGTATAAAAGTATAGGGTCTATCTCTATCAGATCTGGTTGAATGCTGGTTCCTAATTTTTCTTACGCAGAAAATGAAATTGTGGTCAGAAAGGCCAGAAAGAAAATTAAATGTCTTGTTAATTCTGTCAGGTTTATTAGTAAAAATTAAGTCAATTGTAGTTTTAGACAAATTTGTTACTCTTGTTGGTCCATTTATGATCTGTGTCATTGTATGTTTATCAGCAATCTGTTTCGGTTTCTTCCTGTCTGATTTATGATCCCAGTTGATATTAAGATCACCCATAACAATAATCTCTCTTGATGAATTACAATGATTCAGGATAGACTTAAACTGATCATAAAAAATGTCCTTGGCAGAGGGGGGCCTATACATACAGATCACAGTAAATGACATCGCAGAATGTAACTTTACATTTAGACCTATACATTCAATTCCTGTTTCCTCTGGCCAGTTAATTAACTCACATTTAAGATGATTTTTGATGTAAACCAATACCCCACCTCCTCTTCCTGTTTCTCTATCTTTTCTAAATAATTTGTATCCTGGAATATTGATGGCAGCTGTAGGTGAGGTAGAGGTCAGCCAACTTTCAGATACTCCTAGCATATCAATATTAGAATCACTTAATAGGTGTTCTATTTGTTCGCTTTTGTTAACAATACTGCGAATATTGATATGGCCAAGGAGGATTCCTTTTGGTTTTGACCGGGAATCCCAAATAAATTTTGCACTATTGAGTGTTTGGAAGAATTGCATTTTCTGTTGTTTTTTTATTGCAGGGTTGAGAGTCTTTACAATCAAGGATCCCTTTTTCGCAACTGTTAATGAGGGTGAGCTTGTGCAACGATGCTCATTTGTGTAAGGCACTGTTAATTGCGGCAAATCAGCAGCTAGTGACTGTGTTCTGGAGAGCTGGGGTGGAGGCATAGTTAGCTGTAGCTGTAGCCCAGGGAGCTGAGGTGGAGGCCTGGTTAGCTGTAGCTAACCAGGCTACTGCTCATCTCCATGGGGATGATGTTGCTTTGCTGTGGAATGTTCCACAGTACAGTATAACATTAATTTATCAAGCCTTTATCAATTTACAGGTGTTTATAAAGCTCAAAAACACTTTGAACAACATGGATTCTTAGTGTGAGTGGAGTCGCCTCTCCACAGATCTGAGATTGGCCAGCTTATCTCCATGGAGACTGCAAAGTTTTTCTGTAGAACATTCCAGGCAACATCTTCACGGAGACAAGAAGGTTTCAGACCCTCCACCTAAAAGTACATAGTGCAGCTTTAAATTGTAGTTACAGCAAACCAGAAACAGAATGACTTTACAAACATGCAGAGATTTCAAAAGTCACATTAAGAAAATACAAATGAAATATCAACATCCTAGTCAAAATGAAATCTTTTTTATTTTTTATTTTTAGCGGAATCATTAGTCGAAATAAAAACAAAACAAAACAGTAAAACCATTCATCCCATCAGACGGGTTTAGAGCTGGGTTTAGAGGCAGGTTTAGGGACAGGTTTTGGGTTTAGGGGCTTATTTAGGGGCAGGTTTAGGGGCGGGTTTAGAGGTGAGCTTTATGGGTTTTGGGTTTAGACGTGTATTTAGAGGCAGGCTTAGATGCATATTTAAGGGTGGATTTTGGGGTAGGGTTCAGGGCATGTATAGAGCCAAGTTTTGGCACAGGTTTTGGCACAGGTTTTGGGACAGGTTTTGGGTTTGGGGCATGTTTAGGGATATATTTTGAGGCATGTTTAGGGTGGTTTAGGGACAGGTTTTCGGTTTAAGGTCATATTTAGGGGAGGGTTTAGGATAGGGTTTTGGGGCTTAGGGGCAAAGAAAAATACATGGTTTGAATGGTTTTTCTTCTTCCATATTCAGGTTCATCATGTTTTCTGCAGCAGTGTGACACTGCTCCCCCTCCACGATGCTGTACCACTCTCCTCCAGCTTTAACTAAATCCCCAACAGTCTGAGACAGTCCAAAGTCACGACGATCTTTCACCTGCAGAGACATGGGTTAGACCTAGTTAAGTCCTAGTCCTGCTTTGTCCTGGTTCAGTCCTGGTACAGTCTTGGTTAAGTCCTGGTTCTGTTCTGGTTTTGTCTTGAATTAGACCTGGTGTAGTCCTCACCTAGTACTTCTTTCTTCTCGTCTAGTCCTGGCTGAGTCCTGATCTAGTCCTGGTTCAATCTTGGTTTTGTCCTGGTTGAGTCTTGTTTTAAACCTGGTATAGTCCTCACCTAGAACTAACTTCTCCTGGTCTAGGCCTGGCTCAGGCCTGGTTTAGACCTAGTTTAAACCATGTTCAGTCTTGATTTGAACCTGGTTCAGGACTAGACTAGTCCTGGTTCAGTCCTGGTTCAGTCCTGGTTCAGGCCTCGTTCAGTTCTGTTTAAGTCCTGGTCCAGTTGTGGTTCAGCCTCACCTCCCATTTGTAGGACATGTGTTTTGCATCGGTGACCACTGTGGCTGAGGATTTTCCATAGTTTTTCCCCTTGTGGATCAGAAACTGACTCCCGTCCTCCAGAGTCACCCTGAGGTGAGAGGGGCAGGGTAAAACATAGAGAGGGGTAGACTTAGAGCATAAAGGTCAGAGGAGAGAGGGGCAGAGTCATAGGGGATAGAGTCTGTATATTCTCTCTTTTTGAGGAGGCTTCTTATTTAGAAACTTTTACTTTAAAAGGAAATTTTAATTTATGCCATGAGTGGTCTCAAAACAAGAAGGTTCCTGATTAGACTCCTGGGACTTTCTGTGTAGAGTTTGCATGTTCTGTCTGTGTCTGTGTGGAGTTTGCATGTTCTGTCTGTGTCTGTGTGGAGTTTGCATGTGTTCTCTGTTGAGTTTGCATGTTCTGCCTGTGTCTGTGTGGGGTTTGCATGTTCTCCCTGTGTCCCACTGCTCCTGACAGGTTTACCCCAGAGACACTGAAGGATGGGTCAAATGCAGAGGATGGTTGGTGCACTGACCTGACTCCGCTGTGGGTGGTGGGGTACATATCTGGGACCCAGTCATGGAACCCGTCTTTGGGCCGGATCATCCACTCTGCAGTCTTCACTGGCTTATTGTAGAGAGCATTTACACCAGCAGGGGGCAGATCTGCAACACACAAGACACAGCACACACACAGGACTACAGAGGCCCTCAGTCCTGTGTGGACCTGGGTTAGTCCTGGTTCAGTCCTGATTTGGTCATGGTTAAGTCCTGGGTTAGTCCTGGTTCAGTCCTGATTTGATCATGGTTAAGTCCTGGTTTAGTCCTGGTTCAGTCCTGCTTTAGTCTTAGTTTAGTCCTGGTTTAGTCCTGGTTTAGTCCTGATTCAGTCCTGGTACAGTCCTGGCTTAGTTCTGGTTCAGTCCTGGTTTAGTCCTGGTTTAGTCCTGGTTCTGTCCTGGTTGAGTCCTGGTTTAGTCCTGGTTTAGTCCTGGTTTAGTCCTGGTTTTGGTTTGGTTTAGTCCTGGTTCAGTCCTGGTTTAGTCCTGGTTTAGTCCTGGTTTTGGTTTGGTTTAGTCCTGGTTCAGTCCTGGTTTAGTCCTGGTTTTGTCCTGGTTTTGTCCTGGTTTTGTCCTGGTTTAGTCCTGGTTCAGTCCTGGTTTAGTCCTGGTGAGTCCTCTTTTAGTCCTGGTTTAAAATCCTACATACTCACCGATGTTTGCCATTTTGTCTGGTTTCTTCTGTCTGTGTCTGTCTGTTGGTCTGGATGCTGCTTTAAATAGACCCACAGCCCCTCCTCACACAGAACCACTTTCACTTTCATTTTGAGACAGTTGAAAACAAAAGCAAAATCTTTCCCTCAGACATGTTCTCACAGCTCTGAACTCAAAGTCCCTCTTACTTCATTCTGATCCTCATGGGAAAAACACATATACAACATAAATACATGTGCAGTGACTATAAGCAGGTCACACGTAGTACCTTGGATATAGAAATGGCATTTTTTTTGCTCAAAGCCAAGACTTTCTTTCTAATATTTCCTGGGGATTCAAAAAGGTTTTTATTTATAGCAAATGGAACTTCCAGCTACCATTGCACCGTAGGGTACTTTTGTTTTTAGTCTTAGTCTAGACCTGTACAGATCCTGGTCTGGTTTCAGATGGTGGGGCTGTCCATGATAAGATAAGCTCTACCATCTAATGATCTAATGATCTACCGTCATAATGTGATTAAAAAACACTCTTTGCTTCTTTAGCTGAATTTACCAGAGGTGGTAGAGAAGCCAAAAACTGTACTCAAAAAAGAGTAGTGTTACTTCAGAATATTAGTCCTCAAGTAGAAGTGGAAAGTAGTGGTCAAAGAAATGACTCAAGTAAAAATGTAAGAGCAAGTAAGAGTAAGTGTGAGGTAACGTAACATCTGATTTATAATTTAAAATGAATGTGAAAAACATGAAATTAGTCACAAACTGAGTCACAAAAAATTAGTCACAAAAATGAGCCAAACTAAATCATATCTGAAGGAGCTGCAAGAAACACAAATGTTCAAATAATTTGATATTGTCGACATGAAGATCAAGTCACTTTAGACTCACTCACAGAGGTAACAGAGGTCACAACTTTTACTCAAGCAAGAGTACTGTTACACTGTACTATATATTACTCAAGTAAGAGTACTGCGACATTGTATTATATATTACTACAGTAAGAGTACTGTTACAATGTACTATATATTACTCGAGTAAGAGTACCGTTATACTGTATATTAATCAAGTAAGACTACTGTTATACTGTACAGCAGGAGTCACCAACCTTTTTGAAACCGAGGGCTACTTCATGGGGACTGAATCATACGAAGGGCTACCAGTTTGATTCGTTCTTCTGAAATGACAAATATGCTCAGTTTTGCCCTTAGTTACACATTATTAATAATAATTAATGATAATCATCTCTGAAAACACTGATCACGTTCACGATTTCTCACAATCAACAATGACAGCAAGGTGGGAAAACAGATATCAGTATTCAGCACTTTAACTTTATAAATCTCAGTACTTTTCAGGTGATCACTTCATCTCAGTGTCCCATTTTCACAGGCCACTGACAAACCTTTTTAACAAAACAAACTATTTTGCACCATGTTTCAACAAGTTATCAATTATGTAATGTTAAAGAAAAATCAACTTGCATATTTTTAAATAAATCTCTGTTGCTTTTTATGATTTTTATTTTATTTTATTTTTTTCTGGTCTCGTGAAAAAAACCTGTTGCTTACCCGAAGCTGCCTTTTGCTCACGTGCCTTTGTGCACTGCCGTAGTTTACGTCCTGGTGGGTAGTTGGCTCGGTAACTTTTGTGACACGTAGTTAGTGATGGGCAAATGAGACGGAGCTCCGGAGCTCGTCTCGTTCTTTCTGAAACAAATTGCTCCGAAGCACTGCCTCGGAGCTTGTCTCGCAGCAGCCGCTCACGTGACCGAAGTGTCGAAGTGTCGGTCCCTCCTGCTTCGCTCTGCGTGTCAGTCTCTTCAGTGAATCGAAGTGTTTTATAGGCTCAGTGAATCTTCCGCTCTGCGATTGGTTCAGAGCTTCAGAGTGTTCAGCACTTCTGTGGTTTGACAAGTATTAAACTGCTACAGTATAAAAGATGCACCAATATTTCTGAAAAATGTTGGGTACTGCGGAGTATTGTATGACGTTAGTGGTGATTAGTTGGTTAATGGTGATGTGATCATTTTCGATGGCATCTACAAATGGAAAAAAGCGATCCATGGTTTGGGATCACACAAAACTTGTATTTCTTAATAAAAACATGTGACATATAATTTGTTATATATTTTTTTAATGTTCAAAATAGAATATATACTATTTATGACTTCTAATAAAATAGAAAAAAGAGTTTTGGGTTCCCAAATCATGGGTTGTGTGCTGGTTTGCAATGGTTAAATTTGTCCACTAATGTGTCAGTGTTTCTCCGAGGCCTCAGACACGTCGAACCATTTGAGACAATATTACGACTGAGGTGTCAATGCTTCACGAGGCTCCATTCGCCCATCACTACACGTAGTGAATTGTCCCTCCACATTGTGCCGCTTTTCCGTCGCCACAGTCGCGCCGCAGATGAGACACACGCAGGTTTATTTTACAGTCGTGAAACTGAATTCAGCGCTAATCTTCACGGCGCTCGCGAGCGGAGCACTGGTTTTGTCACGCGCACAATACTGACCTTTGACCTGAGGAGGTCAGAGTTCACTTTAACTTTTCTAAACTTCATGTAATGAATATATTTTTAAGATGTTGTCATTTTTAAATCTATATAAATGTAAGGGTAATAAAAAAAAAATAGCAACAGAATAAAATAAAATTTTAGATGCAGCTCATTAGTGAGTTGTGCTATTTTTAGAAGCGGCCTGCGGGCGCCTCATGTGGGCCTTGCGGGCGACCTGGTGCCCGCGGGCATAGGGTTGGTGACCCCCTGCTGTACAGTATATTACTTGAGTAAGAATACTGTTATATTGTATATTGTTAGTATGTTACTCGAGTAAAAGTACTGTTACACTGTACTATAGATTACTCGAGTAAGAGTACTGTTACACTGTACTATGTATTACTCAAGTAAGAGTACTCTTACAATGTACCATATATATTACTCGAGTAAGAGTACTGTTACACTGTACTATATATTACTTTAATGAGAGTACTCTTACAATGTACTATATATTACTCGAGTAAGAGTACTGTTACACTGTACTATATTACACTGTACTATATATTACTTGAATGAGAGTACTCTTACAATGTACTATATAATACTCGAGTAAGAGTACTGTTACACTGTACTATATATTACTCAAGTAAGACACTTTAGAGTATATTCCTTTAGTAAGAGTACTGTTACACTGTATAATATAGTACTCAAGTAACAGTATTGTTACACTGTACTATACATTACTTACATAAGAATACTGTTACACTGTACTATATATTACTAGAGTAAGAGTACTGTTACACTGTACTGTATATTACTCAAGTATGAGTACTGTTACACTGTATTTTATATAACTCAAGTAAGAGTAATGCTGCACTCTAGTATACATTACTCGAGAAAGATTACTGTTACACAGCCTATATTGCTCAGATATGAGTACTGTTACACTGTATTATATATTACTCGAGTAACAGTACTATTACACTGTATTATATATTACTCGAATAAGAGTACTCTTACAATGTACTATATACTACTCGAGTAAGAGTACTCTTACAATGTACTATATACTACTCGAGTAAGAATACTGTTACTTTGTACTATATATTATTTGAGTAAGAATACTGTTACACTACACTATATATTACTCAAGTAAATGTACTCTGACCTCAATAAATATATTTCTCCAGTAAGGGTAAAGGTATACTGCTGGAGACAGGAAGGTTTCAGACCCTCCACTTTAAAAGTACATAGTGCAGCTTGAAATTGTAGTTACAGCAAACCAGAACCAGAATGACTTTACAAACATGCAGAGATTTCAAAAGTCACATTAAGAAAATACAAATGAAATATCAACACCACAGTCAAAATAAAATCAAATGTTTTTTATTACCGGAACCATTAGTCGAAAAAAAAACAAAAAAAACCCCACAAACAAAAAAAACAAAAATCATGACCAATCAGTCCATCTGACTTTATTGATGAAGAACTTTTTACAAGAAAAAGTAACAAAAGAAGTACCTGCCTGACCCCTACAACTGCTTGACAGGCATGAGTCATGGCCATTGCTGCTGGCGGCTATATTTATCATTACATTCAATATAAACGACAACATACAATATGGTCTTTGGAATCAAGTTGGTTAATTCAAACTGCAATAAAATTCACAAATTTTAAATTTAAAATGTTTTTTAAATGAAAATGTAAATTGTTAAATGGGGAAAGTTCTATGAGAAGTCACTGATCAGTGTTAGGTCTTCTCACTCTGTAAAACCTTTGTGTTAAAACTGGCCCAGTCCTGGTCTAGTCCTGATGGTCTAGTCAAGGTCCAGTCCTGGTCCAGTCCTGGTCCAATACTGATCTGGTCCTGGTACAGTCTTGGTCTGGTCCTGATTCAGTTCTGATCTTGTGTCATACCTTCCCCTGCCTGACATGTGAGTGGCATCTGTGACCATAGTCTAGTCCTAGTCTAGTCCTGGTCTAGTCCTGGTCTAGTCCTAGTCCAGTCCTGGTCCAGTCCTGTTCTAGTCCTGGTCTAGTACTGGTCTCGTCCTGGTCTAGTCCTTTTCCAGTCCTGGTCCAGTCCTGCTCTTTTCATGGTCCAGTCCTGGTCTGGTCCTGCTCTTTTTTCAATGGTCCAGTCCTGATCCAGTCCTGCTCTTTTCATTTTCATGGTTTAGTCCTTTGGTCCAGTCCCAGCTCTTTTCATGGTTCAGTCCTGGCCCAGTCCTGCTCTTTTCATGGTTCAGTCCTGGTCCAGTCCTGCTCTTTTCATGGTTCAGTCCTGGCCTAGTCCTGCTCTTTTCTTTTCATGGTCCAGTCCTGGTCTAGTCCTCCTGCTCTTTTTTCATGGTCCAGTCCTGGTCTCTAGTCCTGCTCTTTTCATGGTTCAGTCCTGGTCTAGTCCTGCTCTTTTCATGGTTTAGTCCTGGTCCATGGTTCAGTCCTGTCCTGCTCTTTTCATGGTCCAGTCCTGATCTAGTCCTGCTCTTTTCATGGTTTAGTCCTGGTCCAGTCCTGCTCTTTTCATGGTCCAGTCCTGATCTAGTCCTGCTCTTTTCATGGTTCAGTCCTGGTCCAGTCCTGCTCTTTTCATGGTTCAGTCCTGGTCTAGCCCTGCTCTTTTCATGGTTCAGTCCCGGTCCAGTTCTGCTCTTTTCATGGTCCAGTCCTGGTCTAGTCCTGCTCTTTTCATGGTTCAGTCCTGGTCCAGTCCTGGTCAAGTCCTTGTCTCATACCTTCCACCTGTCTAACATGTGAGCATGTGACATGTGCCGTCAGTGACCACAGTCTGGGAGCTGCATCTGTTGCTGCATCCTTTGTGTGTGCGTGTGTGCCATGTGTGTGTGTATTTGTGTGTGTGTGTGTGTGTGTGTGTGTGTGTGTGTGTGTGTGTGTGTGCACGCGTGTGTGTGCACATGTGTGTCTATGTGTGTGTGTGAGGTGTCACTGACGTGACATCACTCTGGTAAGTTATGGGGTATTTGCCTGGGTTGCCCATTCTGCAGACTGTGAAACTGAAGAAGTGAAGATGTGAGACTTTGACAATGTTTAAATCCAGGCTCCAAACGGTTCTGTTTAGCTGTGCATATGACTGAAAGGTTTTTATTCAGCCTCTTCTTTTTTAATGTTCATTTTATGATGATTATTTATGTTTTGATTTGTTGTATTGTGATTTTAATGTCTTACTTATTCTGTAAAGAACTTTGAATTACTTGTTATACAAACTGTTCAATACAAATAAACTTTGTAAGCTCTTGCCAAATGCAAAGAGCTAGTTGATGTGATAGATCACCATGTTTCCTTTTATTGTTTTGAAAATGCTATATACACCCAAACCAACATATTACCATGTTTTATAAGTTTCACTTTCACTTAACACTCTGCTAAGCGCTAAGTCACTCCCCCATCAGAGCACATCATAACACAGTCAGGGTCACCAGGTTTGTCAAGTTGCTGTGAACAGTTTTGTTTCCTGTTTTTGTACATAGATGTCAAGACGTACATAGATGGGGAGACGTAGGTTTGTGGGCGGAGCCTTGTACAGGCTCGTGCTGCTAACTGTAAGGAGGATTTGAATAGGGGCCCAGGAGAGATCGCTAGATTACTTAAATATGCATGGATGAAAAAAGCCTCTTTATGAACAAATAAATACAGTCTTCCTCAAGTTTTTATTTCATGGTTGACTGTTTCCTCCACAGATACAGCAGAACACACCGACAGCAGCACCAGGCCGACTCAGAGGGACCCCGAGGACCTCACAGCCCCATCATGGCGTCAGCTGCTTGGTGACAGTTGCTGATAAAGACGTTGTAACTGCCCCCTGCAGCATTGATCAGGTCTTGCACTGTGACTCTGCCGTTGTAATATTTCGTACTCTTCAGCTACAAACACAAAAGTTATCAAGGTGTGAACTGAAGGCTGTTTACAATGATGATTATCTGAAATGAGGAAAATCATGGCCCACGGTGCCGCATTCACACATTTAACAGTGTGCGAGTTCTTCTCTCAAACAGAAAACACTCTGTTCCACCTTGTGATGTCATGTTGTAATACAGGAAGTGCTCTACTGTGTTTTTAAACTCCATAAACCTTCACTAAAATCACTTGGATCATTTCAGCTGTGGAATTGCCAATCTCTACTGAACTAAAGGTAAACTTGAAAACTACCACTCCATGACATCACAAGGTGGAACAGAGCATTTTGAGCTTTAGAGATGTAGCTAATAATAAAGGGTCAGTCAAGCATCTGTGAATGAAACACAACTTCAAGTATGTTTTTGAGGAGGTAACAGCATATAACATGGGTAAAGAAGGGGAGGGTCAGATGAGCAGAGGGTCACTTTTACCTGCCACCCTGATCTCATGTTTCTGGCATCGGTGATGACAGACTTGTACTCCGATTCACTGTTTTCTGGTCCTTTGTGGATGAGATACTGGTGCGGTGTTCCCTCTAGTGTCACCCTGTGGAGAGCACCATGAACTACAATTAAAGCACTGTACATCACCCATCCACTCAAACAGGGTTAAGTGTCTTGCCCATAGGCTGCATAATAGAAGTGGACTAAGGGAGGCAGTTACAATGGCTAATCTGCAACCAGGAATTACATTTGGAAGAAATTTTTGTGTTTTGTTTCTCAAGACAAATCTCTAATTAGAAAGCAGAATGAGCTCCTCACTTTGGGTTGCCAGATCTGTGACCTAAACCAGTTTGTAATGATCCCAGATGTGCTCTCTGTGTCCATGTATTTTGACAGATTCAGAGTAAAAGTAACATTACTTCAAATTAATATTCATCACGTAGAAGTACAAAATAGTGGTGCAGGAAATGATTCAAGTAAGAGTAAAAAAGTATTTGGGAAATGTACTACTTGAATAAGAGTAAAAAAAAGTTACTTAAGTAAATGTAATGGCGTAAATGTAGTAAAGTAAATGTAACTGAGTACTACCATCTTGGGACAGGTTGATTTGTGACTGTAATGACGTTTGCACACCTGCAGGGGACACACTGACCTGACACCACTGTGTGAGTTGACATATATGGTGGGCATCCAAGAGGGCATGTTCTGTTTGACCCTCACCAACTTCTCTGCCACCAGCACCCTGCGACCGTACAGCTCCCGCAGCTCCGCTATGGTCATGTCCTCCTGACCTGCACACAAGGACAAAATACCATCAGTACTACATCCTGACCTGCACACAAGGCCGAATTACCACCAGTCCTAGATCCTGACCTGCACATGAGCACTAATACCACCAATACTACATCCTGACCAGCACACAAGGACACAATACTACCAATACTACATCCTGACCTCCGCACAAGGATGAAAATACCACCAGTACTACATCCTGATCTGCACACAAGGACACAAATACTGCCAATACTACATCCTGACCTGCACATGAGCACGAAATACCACCAGTACTACATCCTGACCAGCACATGAGGACAAAATACCACCAGTACTACATCCTGACTTGCACAAGAGATTGAAATACCACCAGTACTATATCCTGACCTGCATACAACAAAGAAATACCACCAATACTAAATCCTGACCTGCACACAAGGACGAAATACCACTAGTACTACATCCTGACCAGCAAACGAGGACGAATTAGCACCAGTACTACATTCTGACAAGCACACGAGGATGAAAATACCACTAGTACTACATCCTGACCTGCACATGAAGATGAAGTCCCACCAGTACTACATCCTGACCAGCACATGAGAACAAAATACCACCAGTACTACATTTTGACCTGCACATGAAGACGCAAATACCACCAATACTACACAAACATGGTCTATGGAAGGATTACACACAATACTACAGAAGGTAGAATGACGCCGGCCACCTCCAGAAAGTTACATACTACAGCTTTAAATTCACATTCATTAAAAAAAATCAAGATTTCCTGTGACTCACCTGTAATGGGAGGAGTCCCCAGCACACAGAGCACCAGAGTCACCACGATAGCACAGAGAGACCGCATGGTTCAGAAATGGTTTGGATCAGGCCTAGACCTTGTTCAGTTCTGGTTTGGATCGGGCCTAGACCTGGTTCAGACGTGGTTCAGACCTGGCAGATATGTGGTTCAGACCTGGTTTTGTCCTGGTTTTTATAGTCTGTTGTTTGGCACTTGTGTTGTTGAAATCCTGTGAAGTCCCTGGCTTCTGCTGTGTCTGACTTTATTTGGTTTGAGATTTCACAACTTTACAGAAGAGACAGACGGGAGAATCCAGACCAGAGTCCACAGAATCCCTGGCTTTCATCAGGCAGGGTAAAGGTTGTGTGTGTTTGTGTGAAGTGTGCACATTCTCCCTGTGTCTGTGAGAAGTCTGCATGTTCTTTCTGTGTCTCTGAGGAGTTTGCATGTTCTCCCCGTGTCAGTGTGGAGTTTCCATGTTCTTCCCATGTCTATTTGAGTTTCCTCCAGTTTCCCCCATCAACCCAAAACATGCACAACAGGTCAAATCCTCCAGCTGAGGTCGTCTTGACCAAGACCAGCTCCAGATCTGGAGATTAGTCCCACTGCTCCTGACAGGTTTAACCCAGAGACACTGAAGGATGGGTTAAATGCAGGTTTAACCTAAAAACACCGAAGGATGCATCAAATGCAGGTTTAATGCAGACACTGAAAGATGGGTCAAATGCAGGTTTAACCTAGAAACACTGAAGGATGAGTCAAATGCAGGGTTACTCCAGAGACACTGAAAGATAGGTCAAATTCAGGTTATCCACGCTAAGTCACTCGCCCATCAGAGCACTATCAGAACACAACTAGTATCCCACTAATGAAACTACTGCACATGACATCAGATTTGTCAAGTTTCTGTGTACAGTTTTGTATCATGTTTTTGTATGTTTATGGAGAATTGTTGTGTGGGAGCATGGGTGACGTGTACTTGTGGGTGGAGCATTGCACAGAATCTGTCATGATCTGTCATCCCTGCCTATTCCTGTGTTCTCCTCCCTCCTCCCGCACCTGCTGACTCCGGAGCTGGGCGGAGCTTCCAGTTCTTCCCACGCGCACCTGCACCTCATCAGGCTAATCACCATCACCTGCCGTGGGTTTAAAGAGGACTGGAAGGGGTCACCTGGTGCCAGAACGTCCGTGTGCAAACGTGACTATTCTAGCTCTGTTACTTTGTTTGCTCGATGCCTGCTTGCTCGCATTTACCTGGATTATCCTTTGTCTCCAGACTCCTGCCTCCGGTTCCGCCTATCAGCCTGTCTTCGTCTCGTCCTGCCCCGCTCCTCACCTGGTATCGTACTCTGCTTCACCTGTCTTGTCTTCGTGCACTGGACCCTGCTCACGACTCCCTGCTCGTCACCTTGTCCCTGGTCCCCAGAGAGAGAGACTCTGCCTCCTGTATTGCACATTTCGTACTATTCACTATCTGTAAATAAACACTGTTAAAACTGCTCCCTGAGTTATGCGTGTTGGCCTGCCTCAAACCAGACATAACTGAATCTTAAAGCTGCAAACAGGGTCCGAAAAGGGCCCCGGGTGAGATCGCTATATATCTATAATCTCTTCAGGCATGATTTTGATGAGGGAACAAAGTTAGAACATGGGGTCCATTTAAGCCAATGGAGGTTTAAAGATGCTAAAATATTGATGGTACTTGTGTTAGTTTCCCTTTAGTCACCCCCCTGACCACTTGGGTGAACTCAGCCCGTTATGCTAACATTATACTAATGTTATGCTAATGTCAAAAGTGTGCCAAATGCCAAAGTTTGACACTACGGTGAGACTGACGAGTGACCCAGCAGTGGGGTTGTTCCTTCACTGTTTTGTTTAATTATGACGTCATCACATTCTAGAACATTTCAGAAAACTCAAACAAAAATGGTGTACTGGTTTACTGTCACATCTGAAAAGTTGGGAAAAACATGAAAATCTCAACTGAAATAAACCTAGACATCACAAGCCAGAGATTGCACTAAGACAACTCTGTGCCAAACAGCTGATAAACACCAGGTTTAAGCCAGGACTGAAGCAGGAACTAAAGCAGGACTAAAGCAGGACTGAACTGGGGGACTGAGGGAAGGATGGAGCAGGAGATTGACAGTTGGCGTCTGCAGCGATTTGGTCGCTGTATCAGACTGTTATAGTAAAAGGCAAAGCTCTCAATTTATAATCTCCGCTGCTACTCTCACCTGTGGTCCCCGCTTTAGTCCTGGTTTAGTCCTGTTTTAATCCTGGTTTGGTCCCGATTTAGATCTCTCACCTGTGGTCATGAATGTTGAGTAATGACCAAAAGGACAAGATGCCAGATACAGGTTAAATGAATTTCCTCTGCAGGGTGACCGGGTGCTCCCTTAGAGATGAGGTGAGGAGCTCAGTCACACGAGAGGATCTTGGAGTAGAGCCGCTACTGGTGGCTCGGACATCTGTTCAGGATGCCTCCTGGACGTCTCCCTGGGGAGGTGTTTCAGGTATGTCCCAGCGGCAGGAGGCCCCATGCCACGCTGGAGGGACTATGTCTACATGTAGTCCCTACTGTAGTCAGTACTGTGGTGTAGTAGTCCATATCTGAGGACAAAGACACACTCATTCTAACACATGGACATATCCATGTCAGAGCTCACAGATTTATGCAATCACAGGATGCTGGTGGCAAAGAAGATGTTGCGGCTCAAACAGGACTGGCACAGCTGGAGGTCCACCATGTACGTCAAGTCACACAGCAGAGTCAGATCAGTGCTGATGCTTAACTCTGGCTTTATGATGAAATAAACTACACTTGTACACCTCTGGGAGCTGTTACACTGATGTTTTACCTATAGACGGTATAAAGAAGTAGATTAAGGGTGTGTGATGTTACCCACAGTGTTTGGCTCCAGTCAAATGAAGCTCATCGAGGCTAGCAATTTGGAGCTGAGTTCCACATTTGGAATTCTGACTGCGAGTATCATAGCAACCAAAGAGCCAATAAGAAGTCGGGTTATTGAAGGTAACGCGCCTCTAATGGACCAGATACCTTCACAAAACTAAAGGGATTTGCTGTTTGTATTGCTACCCTCTGGGAGGCACTATTTATTCATGTGTAATCAAATCACTAAGTCTGTGTAACAGGCACTGGAGTAATACAATATATTTTACTGTATCTTCTTGCTGTGTGTCTGTCTCACTAATGCGCTATGTGTCTGATGTGACAACACTGCAGCTTTAAATAAAGGCATTCTGATTGTGCTCCATGAGACGCGGACGCCACCCAAATCAAACTCAGGCTCAGGTACCTGGTTTAGTCCTGGTTTAGTACTGGTTTAGTCCTGGTTTAGTCCTGGTTTAGTCCTGGTTTATTCCGGGTTCACGCCTGCTTTGGTCGTGTTTCAGTCCCTTTGTGTATTGTCTAAGGTGCAGGTTTGGCCCTGGGCTCTTGTCGGGCCCTTCATGTCACATGCAGCAGTGACACACTTTTAACACTCTACACATTACTGGTGGCAAAGTGGTTAGTCCTGATGCCCCCCAGCTACAAGGTCCTTGATCCCTTTCTTGCACTGGGTTTGGCTTTTCTGTATGGAGTTTGCGTGTTCTCCCTGTGTTTAGGAGGGCCTCATCTGTTTTTTCCATCAACCTAATGTCTTCCTGATCATGATCTTCAGATTTATAGCTGCCATTATTAGGTCCTGTGTAATTAAAAGTTAATAATAATTAATTATAATGCTTTATATTCCAGACTTTCACAGTCAGTTTACAGTTTCATGCATTATTCATTCACTCCACACTCGGTGGTGGTAAGATACTGTAGCCACAGCTGCCCTAGGGCAGACTGACAGAAGTGAGGCTGCCAATCTGCACCATTGGCCTCTCCCACCACGACCAACACTCACTCACACACCACATTCATAGGCAATGTGTGTGAAGTGTCTTGCCTAAGGACACAACAACAGTTTTTGCCACTGGTGCCCCACTGTGGCACCTGGTATTCCAGCGATCTCCCATCCCAGTCCTGCCCAGGCCCAGACCTACTTAACTTCAGAGATCTGATCAGATCAGTCTTTGAGAAGGAAGTCTGGCCACAATAGAGAATAAAAGAGATTAAAGATAGACTATGTAACTTTCCAGGTGGAGGATCTGCCAACTGCTTGCTTCCATGGAGATGTCCTCAAAGAACTAAGGAACACGACCTCCATCCACAGCTTTAATAAATCTGTGAAGCAGTGGCTTGTGGACAATCAGACATGTGAGAGTAACATGGACTAATCTGTATGTGTTCAAGTGTGATTTCTTTCTGTTGACTTTAATGTGTGTGTGTGTGTGTGTGTGTGTGTGTGTGTGTGTGTGTGTGTGTGTGTGTGTGTGTGTGTGTGTGTGTGTGTGTGTGTGTGTGTGTGTGTGTGTGTGTGTGTAGGTGTGTGTGCGTGTGTGTGTGTGTGTGTGTGTATGTGTACGTGTATGTGTGTATGTGTGTGTGTGTGTGTGTGTGTGTGTGTGTGTATATGCAGGTGTGTGTGTGTGTGTGTGTGTGTGTGTGTGTATACTGCTTTTAACATGACACATTTGTATCTCTGTTCTCTGCCTATGTCCTGTTTTCTGTCTGTCATCTACCTGTCAAAGGGACTCTACAGGTGAAAAAATCCTGCATGCTAACTCTGGCACATTTACATCTGTACTAACACATGCTAACACATGCTAACACATGCTAACACATGCTAACACATGCTAACACATGCTAACACATGCTGATGAATGTGCACTGGATCACATTTCATAAACAAACAGAAACAGAAACTTGACCTTGAATGAGCACCGTATACTTGCCAATCTGGAGACAGAAAGGTTTCAAAGGCAAAGTCACAGCTCAAATCTGTGGAGAGGTGAGCCAGCTGACAGTAAGAATGCATGTTTTTCAAGGTATATTTTTTAGGAATTAAACGATTTGAAAAAAAAAAAAAAACATAGGTAAGGTAAATGCCATACTGTGAAACATTCCAGACAAATAATAAAATCTCCAGACAAACAGGTGGTGAACCCTCCCAACAGAAAAGTTACATGGTAGATTCCACATCTTTATAGATTGCTAGTGCATGTGATTTTGAGACTGGCTTCGATTGGTCGAAAGTGAAGTTGTGGTTCTGAAGTCTTCTCTGATTGGTTGGAACTATTGCATCACCTTCAAAGCTGAGTTGCTCATGCTGCAGATTTTAGGAATAAATTTACACAGCCTGAGATTCACTGTGTGCACTCCGAGATTAGTCCTGGTTTAGACCTGGTTTAGACCTGGTTTAGCTCTAGATTAGACCTGGTTTAGTCCTGGTTTAAACCTTGCTTAGCCTTGGTTTAGTTCTGGTTTAGGCTTGGTTTAGACCTGCTTCAGGCCTGCTTCAGTCCTAGTTTAGTCCTGGTTTAGTCTTGGTTTAGTCCTGGTTTAGTCCTGCTTCAGTCTTGCTTCAGTCCTGCTTCAGCCCTGGTTTACTTCTGGTTTAATCCTTGTTTAGCTTAGTCCTGGTTGAGTCCTGGTTTAGACCTGGCTTAGCCTTGGTTCAGTCCAGGTTTAGTCCTAGTTCAGATCTGGTTTAGTCCTGATTTAGACATGAATTGGTGTTAGTTTAGTCCTGCTTTAGTCTTTGTTTAGCCCTTGGTTTAGTTTTAGTCCTTTAGTCCTTGTTCAGTTCTTGTTTAGACCAATTTTAGTCCTGATTTAGTCCGTGGTGTAGTTCAAATCTCACTGTGATTTGACCATCTGCATCTGATCCTGATACAATCTTAGTGTGATCTTAGTCTGGTGTCTTTCAGTCCAGTCTTTCTGTTCACTCGAGAGAGAGTCTTTCGCCCATCAGATTTCTCATTAGATTGTCCTGAGGGAGGGAGACTTGTGTTCAGAGAGGTATGAGATGGACAGACCTGGTTTAGTAACTCAGTCCTGGTTTGGTCTGCTCCTAAATAGTTTTTTAGTCCCGGTTCAGTGGTTTAGTTCTGGTTCAGTCCTGGTTCAGTCCCGGTTCAGTCGTGGTTTAGTCCTGGTTCAGTGGTTTAGTCCTGGTTCATTGCTGGTTTAGTCTTGGTCTAAACCTGGTCTTAGGCAAGGACTGATGAGAACCATCTGGACTCATTTATCATCGTCTGAATCAGGATCTAAACTAGGTCTGAACCAGGAACTGTAAGTATCAGGAAATTAAAATATCTGAAACCTAAAGTATCAGGAACATAAAATATCTGGGAACTCAACTTAAAGCATTAGGAATCTAAAATATCTGGAACATCAAGTATCAAGAACCTAAAGTTTCAGGAATACAAAGTACTAGGAACCTAAAGTATCAGGAACTTAAAGTATCAGGAACCTAAAGTATCGGGAACCTAAAATATCCAGGTCCTCAATTGTCAAAACCTAAAATATCAGGAACCTAAAATGTCAGGGACCTAAAGTATCAGTGACCTAAAGTATCAGGGACCTAAAATATCATGAACCTAAAGATATCAGGAGCCTAAAGTATCAGGGACCTCAATTATCAAGAACTTAAAGTATTAGGAAAGTAAAGTATCAGGAACCTAAAGTATGAGAAACCTCCATATGTTTATTTTGTCAGTATTTTTTCCGTTTTCTTGAAGCTGTGGGGAGCGTGGACAAAAAGACTTATGTGTGACCGACTTTGATCCAAACTAAGGAGGAGGAGAAGTGAGACTGATCCATTCAGTGAAGTATGGGAGGAGAAGAGGGGAGAGGTTGGGGAGAGGGGGAGAGGGAAGAAGCGAGAGGGAGGGGGAGTGAAAGGGACATTGAAGAGGAGAGAGTCCAGAGTGTGAGAATTGAGATCAATTCAGTAAAGCAGGATGAGGAAGAGAGAGGGAGGAGAAAGAGAGGGAGGGGAGAGAGAGAAGAGAGGAAGAAAGGCAAGGAAGAAAGGCAGGAGAGAGAGGGTAGGATAGGGAGAGGATGGTAGGAGAGTGGGGTGGAGGAGGATGAAAGGAGAGAGAAATGGGGTAGAAGAGAGAACGAGAGAGAAGAGAGAGTTCAAAGTCATGGATGGGTTTGAGGGAGGGTGAGAGAGAGGTGAGAGAGAGATTCAGGCTGAAGATACTGTAGTGATTCTGGACACAGGAGGACGGCGTGGGCCACACATTACACGCACAAAGCCCGGACACTGCTCATCACAAACATGACGCTGTTCTCCCTGGCCAGGGGTTTCCTCTTGCTGCGCTCTTATAGGTCAGTTTGATTCGAGTGGGCGGAGTCTGAGTTTCACACCGAGCTGCAGCTCGCGCTCAGTTCAGTCTGAGGCGCGAGCAAGGCATCCCCATCATCACAGAGCAACATCCTCCTCATCCTCATCCTCACAGCGGAGCGTCTCTGAACTCAGCTCTGTGCGTCTGCAGACCGGGGTGTACCAGGACCATACCGGGCTGTACCGGGAGGATCGGAGCGTCTGACCCGGGCTCCGCTCACGTGCCGCGGGTCACTCTCCCCAGGCGCGTGTTTTCTCTGGACGTGTTTGTTTGTTTGTTTGCTTTGTTTTTTGTTTTTTTGTTTTTTGTGGCTAAAGTCCTGAGCGCAGTCTCCTCTTCGCAGAGACAGAGCGGCGGTGCTCATGGACTAAACCTGGTCCATGGCTTCACTTCTGTTTCTGCTCTTGCTTGTGACCCTGCAGCGGTGCGGTGCCGCTGGCCGCGCGCACGCTGCTCTCCTCTCTGGACACATCCCCGAGGACGCGCCCCGCGGCACAGTGGTGCGCGATCTCTTTTTGCCGCGCTGCGCTCGAGCGGACCCCGCCGTGTCTCTGACCGGGGACCACTCTACGGACTTTCGCCTGGTGCCGCGTGCGCACGGCGCGGAAGCGCGACTGGTACTTGTGTCCACGCACCCACTGGACCGAGAGTTTATAGCCATGTACACGTTGCGCGCGCACCTGCCCGTGCGCTGTCAGACCAGGCGCGTTCACATGCAGGTGGAGGTGACGGACGTAAATGACAATGTGCCGTACTTCACTTCAGGGAACCGCACCGTGGACGTGGACGAGCTGACGCCGCTTGGAACAGAATTAACGCGCTTTGACGCGCGGGACGCAGACGCGGAGCTGAACGGCCGTGTAATGTTCTACATTTCTCCCGGGATCCCGCAGCTGCACGTGGTACCGGGGAGCGGGCAGGTGCTGCTCGTGGATTCTCTGCTCGGGCTCCGGAGCCTCACCGCGCGCGTTTGCGTGAAGGATGACGGGGACGCACCGCGCGTTGGAGAGCCTGTGTTTCTGCACATAAATGTGCGTTCCGGAGCGCCACACAGGCGCACGAGGCGCGCTCTTTTGGAGGAGCGGACGTATACCGTGAACGTGTCCGAGCGTGTGCGTGTGGGACAGCTTCTGTTCACGCTCCCTCCGCGGTTCGCTCAGCGCCGCGTGGAGCTGCTCTCCTCCGCCGCTCCGGTCACTGTGGAGCGCGACACCGGAAGAATCTATCTAGCGCGTGCACTCACCAGAGATGAAGAGGTCACCGTGCGCGTGCACAACCTCAGAGGTCAGTCACACTGCTCTCACGCACGAGCATATCCAGGGTCTGGTCCAGGTGTGGTCCTGGTCTAGTCCTGCTCTTGTCCTGGTCTAGTCCTGCTCTGGTCCTGGTTTGGTTTATTTGCACTAGTGACATAGTTCAGGTGTGGGCCAGGAACCTTATGCCTCACAAGTTCATATAAAGGGACAATTTCATTCATAAACTTCACACACTGAAATATTAAGAGCAGCTTTTGAAAAGCATTTGATGGTGAAAGGGTTCAGTGTTCATGAAGTCACTCCTGTTCTTTGACCTCTGGTGTTAGCAAATGTTCTCTTGTGTTGTAGTGCAAACAGCTCAGACGATTGTTTTCCTCTTTGTTCACTGCAGTGTCTCAGGAACAACCCAGAGTAGGGCACATTCATGCTCAGTGTGATGTGCTTTAGATTGAACAACTCATGTTTATGTAATACATTTTAAGTGCTGAATTCAGCCAGCATCACATGGGGATAAAAAAAAAAAAAATGTTGTTACATCCCATACTTTTACTCCTACTTGAGTAATATATCGTACAGTGTCAGAGTACTGTTACTTGAGTAAAAGTTGTGGTTTCTCTTCCCACTGGTAGTAAATATAAAGTGACTTGAGCTTTATGTAACGATATGAAATGATTTCTGTTTCTTGCAGCTCCTTCAGATATGATTTTGTTTAGCAAATTTTTGTGTCTGTTTTGGGTTTTGTCACATTCACTTCGAATTATAAATCAGATGTTACGTCCTGACAGTTACTCTTACTTGAGTAGTGGCCATACTTTTTCCAGTATTTTTTGCTTGAGTCATTTCTTGGACCACTACTTTATATTTCTACTTAATAGAAATAGAGTAATATTAATTGGAAGTAACGGTCTAGTCCTGGTTCAGTCCTGGATTAGTCCTGGTTTAATTCTGGATTAGTCCAGTTCAGTCCTAGTTCAGTCCTAATCTAGTCCTGTTTTACTTCTAATCTAGTCCTGGTCCAATCCTGGTCCAGTTCTGTTCAAGTCCTTATTCAGTCCTGATCTAGTCCTGGTTTAGTCCTGGTCCAGTCTTTGGCCCAGTCCTGTTCTAGGCCTGGTTCAGTCCTGAGTCTAGTCCTGGTCCAATCCTGGTCCAGTCTTTGGTTTGACCTTGTCCCGTTGGTGTTGGGTTCACATCTGGCCTCAGGCTCATTCTGATTGGTCGATAATCAATTACTGTCATGATGGAAACTGGGCCATTAACGACCGGCATCAGGACACACACTGCACGAGAGCACGTACTTATTTATGAGTCCTATGGTCTCATAAATATGTGGCCACAATACATACTTCTCCAATACATTTCGAAGAGTTCAGATGGGTACAATTGGCAGGTAGATGAGCCAATCAGGGTCTGTCCGTATGAAAATATAGATGGCTGCTTACGAGGAAACAAGAAAGCACAGAAATATCACAGGGGCCGCAAAACATGCAGGATTTCCACAGAACCAATGAGAAGCACTAAACTCTGTTCATCTGAGGAAATGTCATTTTATTTGTAAATGATGAGTGGCCAATGGGCTGCTTTGTTTCACAAGTGTCACTGAAAAAAACAAATCTGATTGGACGATCACGTTTGGTGGGAGTTGTCAGTCTTATGAAGTAACTGAATACATGTACCGAGAATATATATTCTGAATACTACTTTAGAATAACAATTCAGAGCATTCAGAAACAGTACTCTACTCTGTAACGAAAAATATTTTCAATGTATTCTTCCCATCACTGCCCTCTATATAATTTCTAGCCTATTGAATGATAAGTTGATATAGTCATTATTGTGACATCATCATTATCGTGACATCATCATTGTGACGTCATTATCGTGACATGTCTGTGTATTCCCTCAGTCGTCCAGGTCTGATCCATAGCAAAAGACTAAGTTTAAATCTGTCAACTGGACAAAGTGTTGTAGGAGTAAAGATGTTTCGCTGTTCATCCAAGCCGCTTCTTCAGTTCTGGTCAGTTCTAGTTATACATATCTGAAGGGAGGGCTAAATACACTGAAACTGTAAACAGCATTGTCTCCTGGAGACTGAATATTATCATCGTGACATCGTTGTGACGTCATCATTGTGGCATCATTATTGTGACATTATCATGACATCATTATAGTGACATCAGAGTTGTGTTTTGATGACATCATCGTCGTGACGTCATCATGGAGTTGTGTTTTGTTTCATTCACACCTGTTTAACACACAATTCAGGCTGAGTTCTTTTCTCTAGCAGAAAACATTCTGTTCCACCTTCTGATGTCCCGTCATAATACAGGAAGTCCTCCACTGTGTTTTTAAACTCCATACACCTTCACTTGAATCATTTGAAATATTTCAGTTGTGGAATTGCCAATCTCTACTGAACTAAAGCTAAAAGGAGATGTTAACTTGAAAACTATGACATAACAAGGTGAAACAGTGCATTTTGAACTTTTTAGATGCAGACAGACTATTAATAAAGGGTTACTCAAGCATCATCACAAGAGCTATTCAGGAAAAGTTAATGTCTGTTCTGTGAATGGGACTGTTTTCAAATCAATATCAGCTCAAATGAGTATGGATCTGATTCTTGATTTTTTTGCAGCCTTTTGTAACCCTGTTGGAGGTGTTTTCTTTGGCTGTTCAGTCTCATTTTAAAATGATATTAAAGCACAGTGCGGAGCCTGAAGGTTGTTTGGGACAAAGTGGAGACTCTGACTGTGAAGAATCTTGTTACAGAGTCACAATCCAGACAGCTGCAACCTCCTCTCCTCCCCCTCTTCTTTCCTCTATCTCTCCTTTCTCCTCCACTTCCCTCTCCTTCTCTCCTCTTTCACTCATCTCCTCTCTCCTTTCTTCCTTATTTCATCACCTCTTTTCCTCCCTCCTTCACCTCCCCATTCCTATCCCTCTTTCCTCTTTCACTCATCTCCTCTCTCCTTTCCTTCATCTTTCATCACCTTTTCTCCTCCTTCTCTCCTCTTTAAGCCCTCTCCTTCTCTCCTTTCTTTCTACTCTCATCACCTCTCCTCCCTTTCCTCTGCCTGCATCTCCTTTCTCTTTATCCCTGTTTCCTCTTCCACTCCTTTCATCCTTCCTCTACTCCCTCTCTAACTTTATTCATTTATTTGGTTGGGACAATGCATGTTAATGAACAGACATGATTCAACATTAACGTAAACACACCGGATTATAGCCAAAGGCTAATTTCCATCCATTGTCCCAAGGGCTGGGGTCACAAAGGGGTCAAAATAAAAACGGCACACTACAATCATTGCACGTAGTTGCACATTCCACACATTGCGTATTGCACTCATTGCACATTCCACTCATTGCACGGTTCCCATTAATGCACCATCCTAAATATTGCACAGTTTACTCACTGCACAGTTTCTATGATCGCACATTAGTTAAGAGACCAGGAGTTAAACAATAGTCTATGTGGGAAATAATCATAGAGGAGAAATAGGTTTTAGCAGCACTCATGTTTAAGTAATTCCAGATGTGATGAAAATTCTGATTATTGAATTGAATTACCTGGGAAACTTTTTTTTTTTTTTTTTTTTACGTGACTTTTAAAGGGCAATGTTGGGTCTACTCCACTGAGGAAGACATTTGATTGCTTTAGTTCAGTATGACATTTTGAGAAGTACACCGTTTTTGTGTTGTTTAACAGGAGGCACGAGTCTATAAGCCAGTTATGCACAGATGATAAGGCAGCTGTGAAGTCATCACCAGGTGGTGAACATTTTTGGCTTGAGTGTAGATGATTGCATCATCTGTGAGAATACATTTGGACAAGCATTTGATAAGTTATTGATAAAGAGGGAGAATAAAACAGGCCCAAGGATTGACCCCTGTGGGACACCAACATCACAGTCTAAACATGATGATTTTACACCATCAACTACCACATACTGTTTCCTGTGGGACAGATACAATGCAAAACATTAAAGATCGTGACTGAAGATGTTAAACTGAGTCAACCTGGACAGCAAGATCTGATGGTTTACGGAGTCAAAGGCTTTCTTCAAGTCTAAGAAGACAGTCCCATCACAGGAACTCCTATCAAGCAAGCTCTTTATGCTTATAGGCCGATAATTATCCATATCTGTTTTAGCACCTGATTTAAAAAACTGGTGTTACCGCAGCTACTGTCCAACCAGCTAAGGCAACCGAATGTTGGAAAGACATATTGAGGAGATGCGTGATTGGTCGTACAAAAATGTGTATTTAGACCAGTTGCATCAAGTGCTTTTGAGTTTCTTAAGCCTGCAATTACTTTGGCAACTTCATGGTCTGAAATATCAGTGATCCTGAACATAGCCTGATCAGGGTCACTGATATTATCAGTGCAAGCAGTTGGAGTGGTGTTGGGTGATCTCCTTTACAGAGGTTATGAAAACATTTTTTAAATGAGTAGCTAAATAAATAGGTTCTTTGATAATGGAGTTATTTACATTGTAAATATTAGTAGTTATTTACATTGTACATTTCCATTGTCTTATTATTTTTATTTGATAGATGGCCAAGCAGTTTGTTTAGGCCAAATAATTTTACCATTGCCTTTTGCCTTTTCTATTACATAATAAAGAAGTTAGCTGTCTTAGACAGACCAAAGCTAACTGGTCTGGTCTGGTCTGGTCTATGGCCTCTAGTCCTGGTCTGGTCCTGGTTCTCGTCCTGGTCTGTTCCTGGTCTGGTCCGGTCCTGGTCTGCTCTGGTCTTGGTCCTGGTTGGGTACTGGTTTGGTCCTGGTCTGATTCTGGTCTTGGTCCTGGTCTGGTTTAAGACCTGGTTACAGATGGCTTCGGGGTCTTTTCATGTCCCACTTTCTCTCACCTCATCTCCTCTGGTTCATCACTTTGTCACTTCCTTTTTATTGTATGTTTGGTTTTGGGAGGGCATCTGACCACACAGAGGGCATCTGACATATCAAGAGGGCATTTGACACACAAGGAGGGCATGTGACATTCAGGCATGGCATCTAACATACAGGGAAGGCATCTGAACATATATGTCCCAGTTTTCTCTTGCATCAAGTGTCTCATTTACTGACCATGACAGTCGAGTTCCAAATACACAAGACAAATCACCTGCCCCCCACACAGGGAGGGCATCTGACACAGAGGGATACAGGAGGATGGGAGGCCATCTGACACACGGGATCACAAGAGAGGGATCCAAAGCCGGACCAAACCGTGGAACAGATCAGCATTAAACTAGGACTAAAGCAGAACTAAACTATGACTTAATTGGGACTACATCTGGACTAAACCAGGACTAAACCAGAACTGAACCATGCCTGAAGTGGGACTAAACCAGGACTTGACCGGTGACTAAACCAGGACCATATGTTGTTGATGTTTACTCAGGACTTCATGATCACATTTCAAAATGGCCACTGGGTCTGGATTTAAAACAAAGAGAAGAACCAACAAACATTCACAACCTCACAGCTGAAACCAGAATCCAGATTAATCCAGATCATTCCAGACCAATCCAGACCAAAATCCAGACCAAAGGCCAGACCAGAGAACAGAGTCTATCCAGGGTTAGAGGGTCTAATATTCCTGGCTCAGTCCAGGTCTAGTCCTGTTTTAGTCCTGGTTTGTCCTAGTCTAGTCTTGGTTTAGTCCTAGTTTAGTCCTGGACTAGTCCGGATCTAGTTCTGGTCTAGTCCTGGTCTAGTCCTGTTTTAGTCCTGGTCTCATCCTGGCATCCCTCTCTAGTGCTCCTCTTTAGCTCTCCTCTTTAGCCTTCCTCTTTAGCATTCCTTTGTAATACTCCTCTTTAGTGCTACTCTTTAGCGTTCCTCTTTAGGGCTCCTCTTTAGCGCTCCACTTCAGTTCTCCTCTTTAGCGCTCCTTTTTACCCCTCCTCTTTAATGCTCCTTTTTAGCGCTCCTTTTTAGCCCTCCTCTTTAATGCTCCTTTATAGCGCTCCTCTTTAGCGCTCCTCTTTAGTGCTCCTCTTTAGCGCTCCTCTTTAGTGCTCCTCTTTAGTGCTCCTCTTTAGCGCTCCTCTTTAGCTATAAAGGTAAAATTGTTCCAAAAAGTTTGAATGTATAAAAGTTGATTTGTACATTGATAAATAAAAAATATATTTTTTTGACACTTACACATTTGGTTTTCCACTTACAAATTTCATTTTTCACATACAAATATCGTTTTATACTTACAGGTATTGTTTTACTAAGACTCTAAGACTCACTATCTCTCCCCCTCTCCTCGCGACCTCTCTCCTCCTCTCCTCTCCTCTCCTCCTCTTGACCTCTCTGCCCTAACACGCTCTGACTCTGGTCGCAAGGGCCGTTCGATGCCGTTTGTTTTCTTGTGCGGCCCCGGTACCAATTGATCCATGGACACACATCTAGCACATATATAATATACTCGCTGTTATATCAAATGGATTTATGTGGCGTCAGGATTTTCATTATATATCTACGGACAAGGTTATTAGTGTGTCATGAGGAGCGGGCAAAAGTCACTTCAGAGAAAATGCGGTCGCTGTTTTTGTGCAGCCCGGTAGAAAATGCGCAACGGACCGGTACTGTTCCCCAGGCCGGTGGTTTGGGACCACTGGCCTAGAGCTAATACTCACACTCTAACAGTGAGAGCGCAACTGCCACCTACAGTAGTGGATGTGCAATTACACTTTATTCTAGTATGGCAAAAGAAAAGCATGTTCCCCGGGGTCATTTGGGCCCCCCTGGCATCGCACTGAGGCAGCGGCACTGAATAGAAGTCACAACTTAGAACAAGAGTATTTTTGTATGCCTAGATGCTGAATGATGAAGTTCACTCAAACGTATGTCATGTCGTCACATTGTTAAACTCAATGCTCAATGTGTAGCTTGCTCTGTTCTGTAATAAGCGCCTTAGAAATCCTTTTTCCAGGTTAACTGGAGTGGCATTGTTGTTAAAAATGTAGGAGCCAATGTTTCTGACCACTAGCCTTATTAGCAGGAAAAAGCCTGGGGAAGGTCTACTAGCTTAAGGTGCTAAGTAATGCTAACATCTCGTTTTCTGAAAAACTTGTTAAAGCCAGTGTGGTTACAAAAGTGTTATCTATGCAATTTACTTTGGTATACAACTTATTAAAAAGGTTAATATTGCACATTATAATATCACATAGGTGATATACTGTCTGAATTCGGGCTAGCTACTTCTTTACTGTATATAAAACAGTTTAACCGTTCCTACAGCAACCCCGGTCCCCTCTAGCCCCGCCCCCTGCAGTCTTCAGGTTCAAATCAGCCGCAGTGCTTACAGATCGTTTTGAGACAAATTTGGTGAACAAATGTCTCAAAATTCGTGAAAGCGTAATTTTCAGGTTTGTACATGTAAAATTACAAAGTTTTAAGCGTAAACCAATATTTGTATGTGAAAAACGAAATTTGTAAGAGAATTCTTTTTTATTTTTTTTTATCAGTGCACAAATCAACATTTACACATTCAAACCTTTTGGAACAATTCTTATCTTCATATTAAGCGCTCCTCTTTAGTGCTCTTATTTAGCATTCCTCTTTAGCGTCCCTGCTCATACATATAGCCCTCTGTGTGACAGGTGAAATCTCTTGTTTACATTTATGTAAATAGATGCTCCAGGTTAAGTGCAGATCATGTTTATTAAAATCATCACTAATGAACACGTATATATGTGCATACATTTGGAGTTTTCAGGCCAACAGAAAGACAAGGCCCCAAGAGCATATTCATTTTCATCAGGCAAATGTTTGGGCTGGAAAAATAAAATAGATATAAATTTACATAAATTAACTAATTAAATGTCACAAGCCCACTTCAAACCCTTAGAGCAGCTCCAAACCCACCCCAACCCCCAGAACGACCCGCTCCCAATTCCCAGAATCAACTTCAAACCCCACAGAACAGCTCCAAACCCCCCCCAGAACAACCCACTCCCAATTCCCAGAACAGCTCCAAACCCACAGAACAGCTCCAAACCCACCAAACAGCTCCAAACCCGCCCCAACACCCAGAACGACCCGCTCCCAATTCCCAGAACAGCTCAAATTCCCACAACAGCTCCAAACCCTTAGAACAGCTCCAAACCCACAAAATAGCCCCAAACCCACCCCTAACCTCCAGTACAGCTCCAAACCCCAGCACAGCTCCAAAGTTTTTGTAAAATTGCATCAATTTAGATTGGTTTCATCCCCATCTCTGTCCTGTTTTAGAACAGGTTTAGTCCTTAGAACCAGCATCCTTTCACTTACAGGGAGCTTAACGCTAATGAGTGAGGGAGAGAGAGGGGGAGGGAGAGAGTAAGGGGGAGAGTGAGGAGAGAGAGAGAGGGAGAGGGACGGAGAGAGAGTGAGGGAGAGAGTGAGGGGAAGAGAGGGAAAAAGAGAGTGAGGGAGAGAGAGAGAGGGGGGGGGGGGGTAAGGGGGCGAGTGATGGATAGAGGGGAGGAGAGACAGAGACAATGAGGGAGAGAGAAGGAGAGGGAAGAGCAGTGAGGAAGGAAGAGGATGGAAAAAGAAAGTATAAAAAAGGACAGATGATGAATGAAGCTAAAGCTGTTATCTTGAGCTGCATTCATTTAACTGAGCTCTTCATTAGCTCTAGTGCTAATCCTGTTAGCATCAGAGAGACCGGGACTAAACCAGGACTTTAACTGAATTAAACCAAGGCCAAAGTGACACCAGGACTAAATGAGGCCTAAACCAGGACTAAAATGAAATTACATTAAACAAAGACTAAACTAGGACTAAATGAGACCTAAACCAGGACTAAACCAGGACTAAAATGAGATTACACTAAACATAGACTAAACCAGGACTGAACCAGGACTAAACCAGGACTAAACCAGGACTAAACCAGGACTAAACCAGGACTAAACTAAGACTAAACCAGAACTGAACCAAGACCAAATATGGCTTATGTCTCCTGTATTTTTCCAGTTTTATTCTGGGGCCATTTTGGTCGCGCTCTCTGAGAGGAAAGACATGAAAACTAACAGATGAGAACCTCCAGCAGAAAAGTTAGATTGTGATGCTTTATGTTTTGTTTTTAATAAAGAAACTCCCATGGGACAGATGTCATGTGTGCGGCTCAAAATACACATTGCACACAGATATTTGAGCTGTACCAATCAAGTATAAAAGCGACATTCAAATATAAAACAAATATATGTAACAGTGCACATTTAGTCTGTGTGGTTTCTGGTTCTAATCCGCACCATGATCTGAACTCTCTGTGGATCTCCTCTGAACAGATCCGATCTGGCAGATGGCACAGATTTAAACTCACTAATCATAGTTTTCTCCAAAAGAATAATAAAAAAAACAAAAAACAAACATGGACATAGCTAACCCGCTAGCTGGGGTTCCAAACAGGAAGTGAGCATGGGCGCGATTCCGGCTCTACTGACTCCAATTCACTTTCTTTTGACAAACTGTGGCCCCTCTCTCTGTAACTGCTGCTGTCAGACTGGTCATGTTGGTCTTAAAATGTTCATATTAACGCACTCTACATGATCCTGGTGTTTTTATTTTGCTATTGTGTCTGTAAATCAAGATATGAGCATTAAAAACAGACAAATCAGGTTAGTTAGCGTCAGCAACAGGTTTGATTAACAGTGTTGCTAAGTGCCCTCGAGAAGGGGCCTTACCTTCAACAGCCTCGCTCCGGATTGGCTGTTTGGTTGTTATGATACTCATAGTCTATCTATATACCAAGTCTGTGTCATAGTCAGAATTACAAATAGCAGGATTAGCCGCTATAAGTGCTAGACTCAAAGAGCTGGAGCCGAACACTGTGGGTGACGTCACCTCTTTACGCAGTCTAAGGTGGATCATAAAGTTTGCCTAATAAAAAGTTTGGATCCAAAATGGCCGTGGTGCAGTGTGGTGTGTAACAGTTTCCAGGTCGTCTCCATGTTCACACGGGCACATTAGATTATTACATGATTAGTTTATGATCAGATTAAACTCTGGGATTATGGTCTTTGGATGGTCAGTGTTACGCTTCAGATGGCCTCAGATTATCCAATGTGTTTACGGTTCAGATTATTATGGGATGTCTGTGTGTGTGGGCTTGAACACATTACAGGACACTTGTATTTGTGGCTCAGATGATGCAGATGTGAGAATTCCCAGGTCCAGTAAACACCCCGTGGCTCTGTACAACATTAAACACAGGGGCAGTGAACTAACACGATGACAACTTCATCTGTGTGCACATGGTCCAACAATACACACGTTACTCACACAACACTGACACTGCATGTAATGGGCCAATGTAAGAGCAGAGGTTGAAAGTCCTGCTCCTCTGGCTCTCTGCTCCTCTGGCCCTGCTCCTCTGGCCCTCTGCTCCTCTGGATCTCTGCTCCTTTGACTCTGCTCTGCTCTCTCTGCTCCTGTCTGGGATTAGTGTCATGTCCTGGGAAAGGTTGCAATCCGTCAGTGACATTATGGTGATTTTCAAATTGGGATTAAAATGAGTTGTTTTTAATGACACAAAGACATCAGGATCCAGCTCAGATTATCACAGGCTTATTACTTTAGATGTGTAACTGACCTGATGAGAGAGGAGAGAAGACTGACACACAGGGAGGGCATCTGACACACTGAGAGCATCTGAAACACAGGGATACAGGAGGATGGGAGGGCACCTGACACACAGAGATACATGAGGGCACAGCAGTAGATGTTGTCCATTCTCAAGTCTCACAAGAGCCTTTAACTCCATTATTTAAGTTCAAGATTTTAAACTCTTCAACTGCAAATAAGATGCAGTCGGACCAAAGACAGAAACAAGACCAGGTCAAGACCAGAACAAAACTGACTGCACCCTCAGTCCCAGGAGAAATTGGGAGTAAGACAAGCTCTTTGTCTCAAATAAGAGGTTTGATGGACAAGACGCAATCCTGACTACACCGGCACTAAACCAGGACTGAACCAGGACAAAACCAGAAGTACACCAGTACTAAATCAGGCCTACACAACAAGGACTACACCAGAACTGCAGCAGGACTAAAGCAGGATTAAAAAAAGACTAAAAAAAAGACTAAAACAGGTCTACACAATAAGGACTAAACCAGGACTACAGCAAGACTAAAGCAGGACTAAAATAGGCCTCCACTAGGACTAAACCAGGATTAAACCAGGACTACACCAGGACTAAACCAGCACTGAACCAGGACTAAACCAGGACTGAACCAGGACTAATGCAGGTCTACACCAGGATTATTACGTCCAAACTCTCTTCACAGCTTTCACTAATAAACCTGGTCTTTAGAAACAAAACATCTCAAGTAGAATCTGAACTAAACCAAACCGTTCCCAACCGGTCCAACCTTTGCCAAAACACTGAGTAGACATAGCTCTCTGCCCTCTGGTGCCCCCTGTGGAGTTTATCCTGTTTGTTTATATCCTCCTTTACACCAGATACCCTGGAACCTCTCTCCCCTCTTCCCTTACTCTCCGCCATCTTTGTTTCCCCACAGTCCTGACCTCTGACCCCAGCTGCCAATCACGGCACTGGAGGGGAGCTTAGGTCTCTATTTGTTTTGTTGTCCCATGCTGACGACACCGGGTACCATCACGGAAACCCTCTGTGGGAGTTTATACCAAACAAACAGATCATTGAGATTTTAATGAATCTGAACCTCCACAGATGTGGTTCGTTAGGAGTCGTTACACTGACAAATACACTTTTTTTTGTTTTAAAGGTCCTGTATTACACAAAATGGACTAAGCCATGTTCTAGTACTATTAACCCTCAAAAACATACCTGGACTTGTGTTTTGTTTCATTCACACGTTTGAGTAACACTTTGTTATTAGTCTATTTACATATCCAAAGCTCAAAATGCTCAGTTCCACCTTGTGATGTCATGAAGTGGTAGTTTCAAGTTAACAGCTTCTTTTTACCTTTAGTTCAGTAGAGATTGGCAATTCCAGGGCTGAAATGATCCAAATGATTCTAGTGAAGGTGTATGGAGTTTAAAAACGCAGTAGTGGACTTCCTGTATTACCGCATGACATCACAAGGTGGAACAGAGTATTTTCTGTTTGAGAGATACATACCTTGTGATGAGGAAACAACACAAATCAGAGGATAGGGTAATATGGGACCTTTAAAGAGGGGGTATTCTGCAAAATGTTGCTTTTATCTCACATTTCTCCCTCATCAAAAACATGACTGAGGAGGTTTTAGATGTCATGCATGTTTGTGTAATTTAGTGATCTCTCTTGGCCATGTTGACCTCAGAGCTGCTAACTCCTTTACAAACCTCTTTATGAAATCTAACCTCAAACCTCTGAGTCGGTCTCTTCTGCTCCTTCTGAATCCTTCTCATTAAAACCATTAACGGCTTTGTACAAGCATCACCTGAGCACAAACAGCTAACGGCTCATTTTCTGCTAACTCCGGATCAAAGGCTCAGGTTTAATTAGAGCTAGTGCAGTCGCTAACAAGGAGCAAAGCGTCATGGGAATATCAGCCCTTCATTAAAACTCAAAGAAAAGACGTCAACTGAACTAGACCAACACTCCCACCATACAACAAAGACACATCCAGTCCTGGTTTAGTCCTGGTTTAGTTTTGATTAAATCGTGATAATGTTCTGGGTTAGTCCTTATTTAGTTTTGGTCAAATCCTGGATTAGTCCTGATTCAGTCCTGGTTTAGTTTTGGTTAAATCCTGGGTTAGTCCTGGTTTATAGCCCCAGTTTATTCCTGGTTTAGTCCTGGTTTAGTCCTGGTTAAACCCTGGCTTACTCCTGGGTTTGTCCTGGTTTAGTCCTGGTTAAACCCTGGTTTAGTCCTGGTTTTGTCCTGGTTTAATCCTGGGTTAGTCCAGGTTTAGTTTTGGTTAAATCCTGGTTTCACCCTTGTCCAGGTTAAATCTTGGTTTAGTCCTTTTCTTTTCACATGTGTGATTGGTCTAACAGGTATCCCCACTTCTGATTGTCTGACTATCAGGGCAGTCCTGTGTGATGTCAGCTACTCCATAAAATTGGCAGTGGCCACTAGAGGCAGGACGGACCCTTTTGTGTACATTTTTGTCCAGAAAGCTGCAAATTTACGCTGTTCTAATTCCACTTTAAATGATGTTGAGAAAGTTTTTCGAGTGAATCCATTTTGCCGCTCATCCATGTGTTTCATCTGTTAGCTTTCTTTTAGCGCTTGTTCACTGTTAGCTGTCAGTGAAGTGGAATGACTCGTGTTAGCTTTGTTGTTGTTAGTATCTGTTAGATTACATTAGCTTTGCTGTTAGCATCTGTTAGCTTGTGTTAGCGTGTCATAATGTGTCTGCTCTTCACACTCCAGGAGCTGTGATGGTTCCGCTTCATAAAAAAAATAAAAAATAAATAGAGAGTGCCAGAGGAGCAGACTCATGGGTTAGCCAGTCTAAATCAAATGTAAACTAAAATGTAGCTAACATACTTACATTTAAGATTCTATTAAAATTTTGGTAAAGTTTATACCAAGCCCAGGGTCTAAACATGGCTGCCCATTGAAGTCAATGGGCCGTGCTCTTGGTGCATGGCGCGAGTTTAACCTTTAGTGGCTAGGTATAGCCACTCCTGTCCATGGACCGTGCACAGTTGAGCTACCCTCCACCCTGAGACTTTGAGCGAAGAAAGCAAGCGGAGCGAAGGAGGCAATGGAATAATAAATAAATTACAAATGATAAATGATAATGTTTGTGCTTCCAGGAGCTTCTGAACCATTTTTTTTAAACCTGTCACTCATTCATGACAGTTGGGCTCGTTCACTTCGCTCATATGCTCGTTCATGTCGTCCCACGTGACCGCTCTAACCAATCAGTGCTTGAGCTTAGCTAAAGAGGACATAGAGTGTAGCCAAAGCTAACAATTAAAAAGCGTTTTAGGATAACAGATTTTGAGCAGAGAGAAAGATCATGATCTGAAAATAGGCAAAAATCAGCATACAATTGAACCTTTGTGAAAGCTGTAGGTGCCCTGACAGTCCCTGACAGTCCCTGTCAGCCGAACACAAGCAATTTGTGATCACGGCCACTGCTCTAAGCAGCAACACCCTATCCAGTTATATTAATGGTTCATAGCTACTTCACCAGTGTAGCGGTAATTCCATAAGTGTTACCTATTGATTGTGTAGTGTAGTGATGGTGTAGTGATGGTGTAGTAGTGATAGTGTAATAATGGTGTAGTGATGGTGTAATATTGGTGTAATGATGGTGTAGTAGTGATGATGTAATAATGGTGTAGCACTGATGGTGTATTCATGGTGTAGTAGTGTAGTGATGGTGTTATAATGGTGTAGTGATGGTGTTGTGATTGTCAGACAGTAGGTGAAGCTCATGCTGCCTACTGTCTGATGCCTTTTCCAGGACTGCATGTGTGTGATAGGAATGGCATATTTATGTGTGAAACTCAGGCTCAGAGATAATCCACTTTTGTTTTGTCACAAAAGAGAGCGTCTGCTGCCGCAACAGCTTTGTATCTCTCTCTTTTTTCTCTCTCACTATCATATTTTTCCTCCCTTCCTCTATCAATATCCATCTTTCCCTGCTTCTAGTCTCCTTCTCCCATCCCTCTCTCTCTCTTTCTTTACCTTCCACTGTCGGTGTCTCCCTCCTCCCTTTGCCTCTCTTTATCACTTTCTCTCTCTCTCTTTATCTCTCTCCTCTTCCATCTCTCTTGCTTCTCCCCCTGTATCTCCTACTCTCTCTCTTTTAAAAGTCTACAACATGGACCAGAGGAGCAGAGGAGAGGAACAGAGGAGCAGAGTAGACAGTCAGAGGAGCAGAGGAGAGGGTCAGAGGAGCTGAGAAGAGGGACAGAGGAGCAGAGGAGAGGGTCAGAGGTGCAGAGGAGAGGGTGAGAGGAGCAGAGGAGAGGGTCAGAGGAGCTGAGAAGAGGGGCAGAGGAGCAGAGGAGCAGAGGAGAGGGTCAGATGAACAGAGGAAAGGGTCAGAGGAGTAGATGAGAGGGCCAGAGGAGCAGAGGAGAGGGACATAGGAGCAGAGGGTCAGAAGAGCAGAGGGGATGGTCAGAGGAGCAGAGGGTCAGAGGAGTAGAGGAGAGGGTCAGAGGAGCAGAGGAGAGGGTCAAAAGAGCAAAGGGTCAGAGGATGCAGTTGAGAGGGACAGAGGAGCAGAGGAGAGGGTCAGAGGCACAGAGGGTCAGAGGATGCAGAGGAGAGGGTTAGAGAAGGAGAGGGTCAGAGGAGTAGGTGAGGGTCAGAGGAGCAGAGGATACAGAGGAGAGAGCAAGTGGAGCAGAGGAGAGGGTCAGAGGATACTGCTCACTGAGTACAGTTTGAAGTAACAGTATTTTGCCTGTAGTACCGGCTGAGCCTCTGGGGGGCAGCGGGGGGTGCTGTGACAGAAACAGCTGTCCACATAAATAAAACACAAACACATTAAACTTTCACTGCTTTAGTTTCTCATGTCTGACAAAAGTTCCACATCTGAATATTTATGTTTATAATTCAGACCACAGAGGAGCAGACAGGAGCAGACAGGAGCAAAGACAGGAGCAGACAGAAGCAAAGCCAGAGGAGCAAACAGGAGCAGACATGAGTAGAACCAGAGGAGTAGACAGGGGCAGACAGGAGCAGGCAGGAGCAGAGCAAAAGGAGCAGACAGGAGCAAAGACAGGAGCAGACAGGAGCAGAACCAGAGGAGTAGACAGGGGCAGACAGGGGCAGACAGGAGCAGGCAGGAGCAAAGCAAGAGGAGCAGACAGGATCAGGCAGAAGCAAACAGGAGCAGACAAGATCAGGCAGAAGCAGACAGGAGCAGACAAGATCAGGCAGAAGCAGACAGGAGCAGGCAGAACTGGCATTGTGTCATTGTGCAAGACACTTTCCATTTGTCACAGAGAAAAGACAAAATCCTCCAGACTGGTTCTCATAAAAAACACTGAATGTGCAAACTATAAGACCTTCTTTTTCTGTCTCTCTCTCCCTCCCTCTCTCTTTCCCTGTCTCCATTTCTCCCCTCCTCTTGTCCTCTTTTCTCTCCTGCCCTTCTCTTTTTTACCTCCCTTCTCTCTCCTCTCTCTTTTCTTCTTCTTCTTTCTTTTCCTCTCTTTGCCTTCCTCTCCTCTCCCTCCAACCCTGCACCTCCATCTTTGTCCTCTTCACCTCCTTCCCTCTCTTCCTCTCTCTCTTTCCTCTCCCTCCATCCCCCACCCCTTTGCCCCTCTAATCCCTCTCTTTCCATCCTCTACTCTCTTTTGCTATCTCCCACTCTCTCTCCCTCTCTCTCTCCTCTGATTCTGCAGCGTTGATCCTTTGGCGTTCACTTCAAACATTCTTATGATCTGACACGGCTCCCAGCATGCACCTCTCAACTGTGGCAGAGTGGTTATCCTGTCTCCTCCCTCTCACCAGGAGGTTGTGGGTTCGACTCCTGATCTCTCTGAGTAGAGGTGGACATGAATAAAACATGGAAAAGTCCACAGAGCAGCTGACGGCAGAGTTACATCAGAATGATACTGGAAATACAAAGAGGAACGAGGGAGAGGATGGAAGAGGGACGGAGGAAGGAGGAGGGAGGAGGACAAGGAGGGAGAGAGAGGAAGAGAGAGAGTGGAGGAACTGATAAAGAAAGGGGAGAGAGAGAGAAGGGAATGAGAGAGACTGGGAGAGCAAGAGCAGGACAAGGAGGGAGAGAAGGGGAGAGAGAAGGGGGGAGAGAGAGAGATGGAGAGAGGAAAAGAGGGACGGTGAAGGAAGAGGAGAGAAGGGAAGGGAAGAAGAAATCGAATAGCAGCCCTGGTCTAGTCCACAGACCCACAAAAAGACCCCATAAGACCTTGTTTAGATCACAAAATCCAGTTATAGTCCAGATCTTGTCCATAGACCCACCAAAAGACACCAGAAAGATTCTGTTTTGACCACAGAGACCAGTTATAGTCCTGGTCTAGTCCTGGTTTAGACCACAGACGCACAGAAAGACCCTGTTTTGACCACAGAGTCCGGTTATAGAGCTAGTCCAATCCTGGTCTAGTCTATAGATGCACAGAAAGACCCAGTTTTGACCACAGTCTGGTTATAGTCCTGGTCTAATCTGCAGACGCACAGAAAGACCCAGTTTTGACCACAGAGTCCGGCTATAGTCCTGGTCTAGTCCACAGACTTAATGTGTTTTCCATGTCCTTCTCTGAGTTTGGGTCCTGTGAGAGTTCACGAGGGAGCAGTGGTCTGTGGACATGTACATGTGCACGCTCATGTACACGGGCACACTCCTAGCCCAACGTGCACTCTCCTAACGTGCACTTTTACTCATGTGCACGGTCACCATGTGCACATTTGTAAAAGGAGAGTGAGTCCTTTATATTCACATGTTCCTGATCATAGGAGCCATTTTGAGGACTTTTGACCATTCAGAAGATAGAATATTTTTTTACTGGGTCTTTCTATGCGTCTGCAGACTAGACCAGGACCATAACCAGACTCTGTGATTAAAACTGGGTCTTTCTGTGCATTAATTACTATGGCAACGGTGATAATTTTTCATTTCTATGCAGGACTAGTCTAGGTCTAAACTCTGACTAAGCCAGGTCTAAAGCAGGACTAAATGAGTGGTACTAGTTTTAAACAAGGACTGACCCAAAGGAGGACAAAACGTGGATTGATTCTAAATTCTGGAGTAGTACCACAGTTTGAGAACCACTGGTTTAAAGACACTTAAAGTGCATGTTCCTCACATGCACGCTCACAGGGCATTTAAACCCACAGAGGAGATGGGTAAACGTGTCTTCTGTGTGTCTCTGGTGTAAAATGGACTTGTCTTGTGTCCGTCCCAGTTACATTCTGAATTAGACCTGGTTTAGTCCTGTTTTAGACCTGGTTTGGACCTGGTTTAGTCCTGTTTTAGTCTCTATTAAGGACTCATTTAGACCTTGTTTAATCCAGATTTCATCCTGGTTTGCACCTGCTTTAGTCCTGGTTTAGACCTGTTTAAGACCTGGTTTAGTTCTGGTTTAGGACTGTTGTAGACCTGCTTATGTCCTCATTTAGACCTGCTTTAGTCCTGGTTTAGAGCAGGTTTAAATTTGGTTTAGTCATGTTGTAGACCTGTTTATGTCCTCATTTAGACCTGGTTTAGTCTTGGTTTAGACCTGGTATAGTCCATGGTCTATGTTTTGTTTTGTTGTTTGTCTTTGGCAGATTTCATTTCAATAATTCTCACAGAAAAATGTATAAAAGACAAAAGTGTTTTGATTGTTTTGGTGGTCGATTTGAGTCGTAAACGGATGAATCCTCCTCCTCTTTGTGTGCGGGTCTGAGCCTCTAGAAACAAAGCGCTTCCTGGATCGTAACCAGACTCGGCGCTTCAGAGCACCATTCAAACCGGATTAAAGTGGCTCCTCAGAAGAAGGATTTCTGTGAGTGTGTCTGGGGACTTTTACTTTGAAGGATCGACAAACAGCTCTTTTATTGTGGCGGGATTTACAATGGAAACGCTTTTATTGATTTGAGCCGAAACGAGGTCACGGCTTTGAACCAAAACGCGTATAAAAGAAACGAAAAGAAACGAAATATAAAACTCTACGAGATATTTGATTTGAAACTTGATTCACACATGTTTGGGATCAGCTCCACAAACCTGTCATATTAATCTTAATGTCCTTTCAACTGACCACAGGATGGGAGGTCATCTGACACACAGGGATACAGGAGGGTGGGAGGGCATCTGTCACATATGCTGGTTTCTCTGGTTTCTCATTTTTTATTCATGTTTCATTGGTTGTCTGAAAAGCAACACATTATTATTACTTTACATTTCTATAGAGAGAGGATAGGGGGAGAAGAGCGAGAGATAGGGATGGAAGAGTACTTTGACGGAAGATGGAAGAGTACTTTGACAATGTATTTAGAGTACTTTGACAATGTATGTATTAGTCATTTTACTGAACACCTGCAGTGAAATGTATTTTGTAATGCATCCTGGTACATGGTCCAGTCAGACCATGCTGTACTGTATTTTTAATACTCTGAATACTTTTACACAGAGTCACATTTAAATTACAGTAAATATGCTAAATGGGATTAAAAACAGCTTCATGTTTGTTTCTGTTTGTTCTGCATTTCCATCAAAAATCTCACCTGCCTCACCACAAGAGGCAAAGCAAGTTTATTTCCATACCACAAAGTAATTCAAAGTGTTTTACAGAATAAAAAAGACATTAAAATTGCAATACAATCAAATCAAAACATAAATGATCATCATAAAATGAACATTAAAAGAGAAGAGGCACAATGAAATCCTTTCAGTCATATGCACAGCTAAACTGAACAATTTGGAGCCTGGATTTAAACATTGTCAAAGTAGAGGCCTGTCTCACATCTTCAGGAACATTGTTCCAGGTTTTAGCTGCAGAAAACTGAAACACTGATTGCCCAAGTTCAGCCCTGGTTTAGTGATGGTTTAGTCCTGGTTTAGTCCTCAGAGTGTGAAATGGTTCATATGGCACTAACATGTGGGAGATGTACTTTGGTGCTGGTCCATGAAGAGAGTTGTTCACAAGCAGAGCTGCTTTAAAGCCTATTCTCTGAGCCACAGGAGCCAGTGCAGAGACCTGAGCACAGGGCGCATGTGTGAAGTACTTCCTGGTTCTAGTCAGGACCCGAGCAGCTGTGTTCTGGATGTACTGCAGCTGTCTTAACGCTCTTTTGGAGAGGCCAGTGAGCAGGCCGTTACAGTAGTATAACCTACTGGAGACAAATGCCTGGATAAGTCTGTCTGAGTCTGGTTTTGAGTATATCTCTGATTTTTGCAATGTTTTTTGGATAGTAAAAAGCTGCAGATTTTATTGATTTAACAAGTCTGAGAGCACAGTTTTATATTTGTCTCCTTGATTCTGTGCAGTTTGAAGCCTAAAGTACATGATCAAATACCACCATCAAAGGCACTTTTAAATTTTATTTATTTTTATTTATTTTTTACCAAGTTTCACTTGTGTCCTCAACAGAACAAATGCTGTAATAATTTGCTCATGCATCTCTCTCTCTCTATCTGCCATTACTCTCTTTCTCCCTCCTTCTCCCCCTTTCTCTCTTCTTTCTCCCTCTCCCCCCTCTATCCCCATCTTCTTCTCTCCCCTTTCCCTCTCTTATTCTTCTTTCTCTGTCTCTCTCTCCTCTCTCTCCATCTTCTTTTCTCTCCCCTCCCATTCTTCCTCTCTCCCACTCTTTCTCCATTTCCTTCTCTTCTCTCTTTCTCTCCTCAGGTGCAGAGTGGTACCTGTCCCATGTCTCCTTGCTGCTCTCTAAGCCCCGCCCCCTCACTTGGTCCATGTTCCCGTCTCCATACCTGAGCACTGTGAGTCCAGACGCCAAAGCCGGGACGGAGGTCTACAGGCTATCTGTGAAAAGACCCAACCGGGAACAAGACCAGGACCAGGATCTGGACCCAAGCCATCACATGCCCTCACTGCAGTTCAGCCTCGTGGAAGGTAAGATCTAAAAATATTGTTTTCATTTGGGCCAAACGATGAAAGTGTGTGTGACAGGTTTGAACAATTCTCTCATTTTGACTTTGGTTTGATAAAATCTGTTGTAAATATAAATAATAGTTTTTCTCATAGACTGTAAAGAAGCGTCCAGCTCCAAATGAAGCTCATCTGCTCTTTGCTCCTCTGGCTCTGCTCCTGTCTGCTCCTCTGCCTCTAATGTTAATTTAAATTCATTATGTCAGATGTAATTTGCTCAGTGCTGGGAGGGCCGAGCAGAAGTGTCAGTGAACGCCTTGTGGGTCAGAGAATCAGATTTAACGCGTTTACACTCAATGCACCGCTGTCACAACTGATCACGTCTGTTTTTTACTACAACCGTTTTAAGCTAAAAACAAACATTTGAACCATTAGTGGATTTACTATCAGGATGAAAGTATAATGTAACATTTTGTGTTTTTGTATTAGCTCTGCAGTCTGTATTCAAGTTTAGGCAAGTCTTCACAAGAAATGTGCTGTAAGTTAACTCATAGACTGTATAAAGAAGTAGACTAAGTGAGTGTGACGTCACCCACAGCATTTGGCCCCAGTCAAATGAAGATCATCGAGGCTAGCAGTTATAGTGGTTAATCTGCATACAGGGTTCATATTTAGAAATTTGGGTGTGTCAACTAACCACCCAATCCAGAGCAACGCTGTTGAAGGTAACGCTCCTTCCTGCCTGCACCTCTGGTTTGACAAGGGGCGGGCGCTTGGCAATGCTGTCAATTAAACCTGTTGCTAATACTAACAGGAGTGACCTCTGCAAAATAAGGCACCTAATCGGTCTGTTATTAATGTTCAAATCTTGATTTACAGAAAACAATAGCAGAATAAAAACACCAGGATCATAAAGAGCTGGTTAATATGAACATCTTAAGACCAAAATGACGAATCTGACAGCAGTAGTTACAGTGAGAAGGATGACAGTTTTCCGGTGTAAAGTGAATTGGAGCCAGAGTGGATAGGGCCGGAAGTGGAACTTGGCTCAGTTCTAGTTCAGTCCTGGTTTAGGCCCGCTTTAGTCCAGCTTCAATGCTGCTTTAGTCATCTTTCAGTCCTCCTTTAGTCCTGCTTTAGTCCTCTCTCTCAATGTGGGTCAGTGTGTTCCTCGTCTAGTCCTGGTTTAGTGCTTGTTTGGAGGGGGGCAGGTGCTGGACAGAGGCTGGTCCCATGTGTACATCCTGAGGCTCTGGGATTCAGCTGCAGCTCCTGTCAATCAGACACCACCCTCATCCCCCTGTCTCAGTCTCCCGCCCTCTCTCTCCCACACACATGCGTACACACACACATACACATTTACATGTATTTGTGGTGACATTTGAGATAGATCCTAACCTTAACTGTCACTAACCTTAACTTTTGGTATTAATCATAAGGAGAGTTAGAACAGGGCCAGAGAAAGATCACTAGATTACTCAAACATGCACGGAAGAAACAAACCTCTTCAGGATATAGCTCCAAAAAGTCAATTTTTCATAATACCTTCTCTTTCAACGTGGCTAGAGTGGCTTCTGTGAAAATATCAGAAATCTTCTTTAAAAATGTGATCCCTTAGTTGTCCAGGTAAGAGCCATAGTAAAAGTAGTAAGAGTGAAGACATTTTGCTGCTCATCCAAGCCGCTTCTTCAGTTCTGGTCAGATTACTGGTGGACACTGCCTTATATTTGTTTGAAGAGAGGAGCTAGTTACACTCAAACTCAAAACACCTATCGTTTACAGTTTGGGTTTGTAGGTTAGGTCCATTGAGCTACACTAAGTGTGCACTGCGCCTGAGTGATACTTAGTATAATCATACAGGCCCCTAATGAGTCATTTCACACCCATTAGCATCCTGGCTAGCCCTATTTTTTAATTTTTTTGTTTTGGGTCTGAGGATGGAGTTGTAGATGGGGGATAGATGCCCCCATAACCGGAAAGATTGTCTTTCCTGACAGAAATGGCTTGTTTAACTCCCTTCTCAAATCATGCCTTTTCTCCAGCTAAGATCTCTACCTCACTTTCTTCAAAAGAGTGGTTGTGACAAAGTGGGCCTTTGTCCCTTTTAATATTTCATTTTGTTTGTTCACACGTCTGTGCATAGAACTATCCCGGGTTTGTTTTGTTTAATTTTCAGTTAGTTTAATCACCACACACACATTTGTGACTTAAAAAATAAGATATTTTATTTGGTTAAATTTGGTTCAATATGCAATCTACTTACCTGAATCTCCATATGGTCCAGAGAAAGAGGGGGCGTGCCCTTTGTGGACCATTTTTATAGGCTTGGGTGTGGCCGTGGGCTGGACCATGTGGAGGGGAGAACTGGTTTTGAGTTAATTTTGTTTCTTTTGTTTCAAGGTTGTATTTGTTTAGTTTCAATGTAAGTGTTTATTTTATTTTTGTAAACACTATGTTTAGCTATGGTACCCAGAGAAATGATAACAGTTAAAGCTGGAAGTTATCCCCACAGCACCTGTGGAGAAGGTGGTGTATGCCGGAGGAGGTGCTTTCCGTAGGGAGAGGGCTATTTAACAAGCCTCAATTAGTGATTCGGGGGATCTGTGTAGGAAAGGTACACGTGGGTTTTTCCTCAGTTGTTAATTTTGGTTGCTTTAGCTTTTGTTGAGCAGTTCTTTTTTTTTTGTAAATATGTATTTTTTCCACGGCGCCTTGAATAAATGGAGTTAAATGGGACTATTCTGAGTCTGCCTCCTATTTTGATCACTCAGGCCAGCTTCCCCACAGTGGTTATTACAAATATTACTTCCCTTTTCCTGCTCTATTATTGTCTCACCAAGCAAAAAGCACTGTATTAATCCCATAGACTGTATAAGGAAGTGGACAAAGTGAGTATGAAGTCACCCAAAGCTTTCGGCTCCAAATGAAGATCAACGAGGCTAGCAGTTATAGCAGCTAATCAGGAGCCCAGTTCCATATATGGAAATCCAGCCACGAGTGTCATAGCAACCAAAGAGCCAATGAGGAGTGAGGGTACTGAAGGTAACGCCCCTTCTTTCAAACCCGTTGCTAACGCTAGTGTGAGTGACCTTGGGGAAAGAAGGCACCTGAATTGTCTGTTATTAATGTTGATATCTTGATTTATGGACAAAATAGCAAAATAAAAACTCCAGGATCACGTAGAGAGGGTTAATACGAACACTTTGATGACTCTGACAGCAGCAGTTGCAGAGAGAGGGACCACTTTTTTTCAATAGAAAATTAGTCAATGAAGCTGGAAGCATGCCCTGCTCACTTCCTGTTTGGAACACCATGGCTAGCAGGTTAGCTATGTCCGTTTATACATACAGTGTATGGTTAAAACACTGTGTTGTCTCTCCACAGGGGGAGAGGGCTGCTTCGAGATGGATCGGCGCTCAGGGCAGATCCGGACCACAGGACGACCTTTGACCCCCGGGGCTGAGTACCTCTTGCAGGTCCAAGTCGAGACCCAGGACCGGGGCTCCGGTCAGGTGCTCTCTGCCTCTGTGTGGGTGCTCGCTGGTCTCAGAGTGCCACAGTTCACCAATGAGAGCTATGTCCTGAGGGTAGAGGAGAACACCGCCCCCTCTCAATCGTAAGTCGCTATTACATGCTGTATTATAATTTCAGATGGAAGACAGAGGTCTATGTAACTCTATGTGAGATTCAGTGTTTTTGAAATAAATCTCCAAATTTCTGATCCTCAGAAGTGGATGTTAAACCTTCTCATTGTTAGTTTGGGATTGACTCCACAAACTCGTCATATTAATCTTATGGTTTAAAGTCCTTTCGGCTGACAACGATCACATCTTTGGGGTTGACTATTGGTACCATTTTATTAAGCTATTGTGAAAAAAATCATTTGACTTTTGTCTTTTTACACTGACAGAGAAGACGCTGAACTTTGTGCCAGTTTTTATTTCATGTCGATAGGACCAGAAATTACACAGATATTAACCATAAACCAGGTTAGCTCCACCTGAGAGTTCTGACATGTGTTTTCTATAATTATAAAATAACATTACTTTTTTGTGCAGTTGGAATGAATTTGTAGGATTGTCTTAACAGTTTAACGTTGGTTTATCTCTTTCTCGTGGTTAGAAAATAGGTGCTTTTTTGTGTGAATTAAGTTTATGGTTTTGGGATGACTCCAGTTGATCGGTATCGGGACCTCGACGCTGACTGGTGGAAGGATCACAACAGTAGAAGTCAAATGTTTGATTCAAAAACATCTTTCCCTACACAAATGCACAGAACACTTCTCTCTGTATGAGTTTCACAAACTAAAGAGGCATGTCTGTCTTCGCTGCCATCTTTGTTTTGGTTTGTATATCAGAGAGTTCGTCTTGTTGTGCAGGGTGAATGGTTTCCCCCATAGACTGTGTAAGAAAGTGGGCTAAGTGAAAAGATGTCACCATATTGTACAGCTCCAGTCAAATGAAGCTCATCGAGCAGTTATTGGGGCAATTTGAAGCCGAGTTCCATATTTGGAATTCTGATTATGAGCATCATAGCAATCAAGGCATCTTCTTTCTCAGGGAAAGATGTCTGATTATTCTGTTATTAATGTTCATTTCATGATTGATGGACAAAATAGCAAAATGAAAACATCACAATCATGTTGAATGGGTAAATACGAAAATTTTAAGACCAAAATGACAAGCCTGACAGTAGCAGAATCGATGGATCCGGAAGCGTGCCCAGGCTCATTTCCTGTTTGGACCTTGAGGGGTAGCAGGTTAGCTATATCCATTTATTTACAGTCTATAGTTTTTCCCCCCATGAACCCACAACATCCCCCCAAGACCATTCCTCCATCTAGGGTCCCCCTGCCCTGGACCTTGGCTCAGACCCCAGAACAGACCCTGGCTGGGACCCCAGCTCAGACTCTGGCTCAGATTTGGAGAAGGTCCCAAAACATCTCCATCTCTGCTCGTTAATTAGCAGCTTGTTAACTCGTGCTAGCTGCAGACTTCATCAAAGCAGAAGTGTAATTTTAAACCTGGCAGAGAAAGTTAATTTGGCCTAAACCAGAGTCCCCACCACAGCCAGATCTGTCCTCTCATCTCAGCTTCATTCAGACTTAACAGGGCTGAACAAGGCTGGATTTGACTTTTTAAAGGTCAGGCTTAGGTTTTAGGACTCATTCTATTGTTTTTGAGTAGATTTCTTGTTCTGGTTTAATCCTGGTTTAGTCCTGGTTTAGTTCTAGATATGCAAAATTTTATATATATAATATATATCAAAGTATTACATTTTGTCAATATTGCCCACCCCTATTTTGACCAGTTTCTGTTTTCAATCCTGGTCTAGTCCCTGGTCTGGTTTAGTTCTCAGTTCTGGTCTAGTTCCTGGCCTGGTTTTTGGTCCTGGTCTTGTCCCTGGTCATTATTTAGTCGTCAGTATTGGTCTAGTCCCTGGTTCTAATTTAGTCCTCAACCCTGGTCTAGTCCCTAGTCTGGTCTAGTCCGTGGTTCTGGTTTAGTCCTCAGTCCTGGTCTAGGCCCTTCTGGTTCTGATTTATTCATCAGCCCTGGTCTACTCCGTGGTCCTAGTCTTTAGTCCTGGTTTAGTTCTCAGTCCTGGTCCCTGATCTGGTCTCTGGCTCTATTCTTTATCCACAGTTTGCTGGAGTCCTTGGTCCTGGTTTAGTTCTCTGTGCTGGTCTGTGGTTTCTGATCTGTTCTCTGGTCTGGTGTTTGGTCTGGTCTTTGGTCCCTGGTCTGGTCTCTGGTCTGGTGCCTGGCATATTGTCTGGTCTTGGCTTGGTCTCCGGTCTAGTCATTGGTCTCTAGTCTGGTCTCTGGGCCGGTCTCTGGTCTGGTGTTTGGTCTGTTCTCTGGTTTGGTCCCTGGTCTGGTCTCTGGCCTGGTCCCTGGCATATTCCCTTGTCTTGGCTTGGTTTCTGATGTATTGAGTGGTCTCTGATCTGGTCTCTGGGCTTGTCAGTGGTCTATGGTCTGGTCTCTGGTCTAGTCAGTGGTCTCTGGTCTAGTCAGTGGTCTCTGGTCTGGTCTCTGGTCTAGTCAGTGGTCTCTGGTCTGGTCTCTGGTCTAGTCAGTGGTCTCTGGTCTGGTGTCTGGTTTGGTCTCTGGTCTGGTCTGTGGTCTGGTCTAGTCAGTGGACTCTGGTCTGGTCTGGTTTTTGATCTAGTCTTTGGTCTGGTCTGTGGTCTGGTCTTTGGTCTAGTCTCTGGTCTGGGCCTTGGCATAGTCCCTGGTCTTGGCTTGGTCTTAGTCTGGTCTCTGCCCTCTGGCTTCTCTAGCTCCTCTCGCCCCTCTTCCTCGTGTTTATCCCTATGTTGTCGCTGCTGCTCATTTTAATAAATATTTGAATTTTCTCGTCTCTTCTCTGCCTCAGGGCAACTCACATCTGCCCCCTCTCACCCCTCTTCCTCCTCCTCCTTCTCTCACCATCCTCATCTTCACACCCTCCATCTCTCTCTCACCTCCCTCCTCCTCCTCGCACAATCCGCCTCCCTCCCTTCCTCTCTCTGACTCTAACTCCCTCCCTCTCTCCACCCCTCCTCTCTCTCTCGCTCTCTCTCTCTCTCTCTCTCTCTCTCTCTCTCTCTCTCTCTCTGTCTCTCTCTTTTTCTTTGTTTATCGCATCCTTAATTGGACGTGTGTGTATTTGAGGACACCTCAGAAACATTCAGGGCGTCCTTTGTGGTCTGCACGTGCCTTTGTGAACACTACAGACCAGGTTGAGAGAGCGGCTTTAGTGCATTTATTACACAAAACCATCCACAGAGGCAGTCGCTCGTGTGTCTAAAAAGGCCATGACTAGCCTTTATGCTAGCCGGTGCACCCAGCATAATGAAGTTGCCACTAATTTGTAGCTGATGTCTTTCTCTTATTTCCGGATAATGACGTCACTATGCCACTGGAGCGTAGTCTCCGATTGGCTGACGTGGTGCATCAAACGGCAACAGTTCCACTTTTTCAAAACCAGATTGGCTCTTGTAAACACACCACAGAAACGCATGACGTCCACCATAGACTTTACATGTGAGATCATTCTGTATTCATACATGCACATGCTTCAGTGGACTCATGTTTGTATTTCACAATTTTGTCCCTGACCTGAAAACATCATTACATTTACGTATAAAAACAAAAGCAAAGTCTAAACCCAATCAGAACGTAAACTCCAGTATATCCCTGCTGTTGGCACTGCATTATTGCCATAGCCATTGTGTAATTGAGCAAGTCATTTCACTAACAGTGGTATTTTGTGTTCCCTCCTCAGAGTGGGCGTGGTGGAGGCAGTCTCTTTCCAGTCCCGCCCCCTTTCCTACATCCTGCTGCTGAACCCTGGAAACCTGTTCAGTGTGAACCAGGCGACAGGAACGCTGACCTTAACCCGGAACGTGGACTATGAGAGCGGATACAACATCTACGCCCTGCAAGTCCGAGCAGTGGAGGAGGAGACCGGACTCAGCGCAGTGACTGAGGTGAGGACTGCAACAAACACACGCTAAAAACCTGCAATTCCCACAGACACAGAGGAGGAGACCAAACTCAGCGCAGTGATGCAGGTGAGGACTACAACAAACATACACTAAAAAACTACAACTCCCATACACACAGAGGAGGAGACCAAACTCAACGCAGTGACTGAGGTAAGGACTACAACAAATACACGCTAAAAAACTACAACTTCCACAGACACAGAGGAGACCAAACTCAGCACAGTGATTAAGGTGAGGACTACAACAAACACACGCTAAAAACTACAACTACAACCCCCCAACTGAGGGGGTACGAGGGGTATAGACGGCGGTATAAGGAACAGTGTGATTGATCTAACAGGTATCCACACCTCAAACACATGGCTGTAATCAGGGCAGTTCTGTGTAATGTCACATAGTACTTTAAATTGCAGTGTCCACCTAGTTTTCACTAAAATTGCCAGAAAATAAGAGCAGTAGATGATGCTATTAAAACACCATAAACCAGCACTGTGCAAGAAGTGAGGACTACAGCAGGTACACAGACCCTCCTCAGGAGTACCTGAGAAATTCAAGGAAGGCTTAGCCCCACAGAGTTTGGGAATCAAATCTGAGACCAAATCCCTGTGAGGCAAGAGTGCCACCCACTTTAACCACTGTGAACACTGCCTTAGTGTTAGTAAATTATCACATTTTTATAGCACTTTTCTACCTTTCAAGCCACTCAAAGCACTTTACAACAACACACACATTATGTACACACACACTGGGGGCGAGGGCAAGTGTCTTGCCCAAGGACACAACGGAAGTATTCATCTTTGTGTCTACTGAGCCATTGCAATCTCATTGTCTATTTTTTTTTTTTTATAAATAATTTTTTTGTCTTAATTTCTGTGTATGTCAGAGGCTCTGGTTGGGGCGCATGTGGAGAGCCTGGTTCTTGTATATTTGTGGTGCAGTTACATCACGTTTCTGAGCTCATGAAAACGAGATGAGCTGATTCAAATCCACTGATGCAACGTCTCCTAAAGAACCAAAATCTACTGAAGCGTCTGCAAAATATGTGGAGGAAAGCAGTTTACCTCACACAGGGAGGCTTTTAGAGGAACAGTTGCAATACAAATTTTCTATTTAATGGGCCTATTTTAGGCTATTTCTGATCTGTTATAATGTAGTTTCCTCATTACACACATTCTTGGAGTTGTGTTTTGTTTCATTCTCACAAACACTGTATATTTAGGCAGCTCTCAAACAGAAAACACTCTGTTCCACCTTGTGATGTCATGTGGTAATGTAGGAAGTTCAATAGAATCATTTGGATAATTTCAGCCCTGCAATTGTCAGTCTCTCCTGAACTATAAAGAAAAAGGAGCTGTTAACTTGTTGAACCAAGCAAATTGAGCTTTGGAGATGTAGCCAGACTAATAATAAAGTGTTACTCAAACATGTGTGACTGAAACAAAACACAACTCCAGGTATGTTTTTGATGATGTAACAGCATTATAACATGGCTTAAAGCTTACAAGAGTCCACACTGAGTAATATAAATGTTGTTTTTTGGGGTTTTTTGTTTTTTTCCCCCCATATTATCAGTTGTATAAATTGACTGTGACAGTGGCAGTCAGCAGGGGGTATTAGACTTCTCTATGGTATTTGTGATATTTGTTAACACATGACATAGAGCTAAGTCACTCCCCCTTCAGAGCGCTATCACAACACAACTAGCATCCCACTAATGAAACTACTTCACATTACATCAGGTTTGTCAAGTTGCTGTGTACAATTTTGTATCATATTTTTTGTATATTTATGAAGAATTGTCTTGTGGGAGCATGGGTGATGTAGGCTTGTGGGCAGAGCCCTGTACAGACTTGTACAATGAATGACAAGGGGGGAGATCACTAGATTACTCAAAGACATATGGGCAAAATCTAAAACCTGTTTTGATGAGGAAACATTAGAACATCTAAGAAAGCTCTAAAAAGTCCAGTTTACAAAATACTCCTCTTTAAGATTTTATTATATTCTTTGTTTTGACAAACAAAATTGACATTTTGTATATTCTGATAAACATTGACCAAGCACAGATCCTTACTGAGTCCTGGTTTAGTCCTGGTTTAGTTCTGGTTTAGTCATGGTTTAGTCCTTCTTTAGTCCTGATTTAGTCCTGGTTGAGTTTTACTTTAGTGCTGGTTGAGTTCTGGTTGTGTTCTGGTTGAGTTCTGCTTTAGTGGTGTTGATCCTGTTATCTCACCCTCACAGAGTCCTGGAGCTAGACTTAGACCGTGTTAAACCAGTTCAGATCTGGTCCCAGTGGCTCCTGATCCTTCACAGAAAATCCTGGTTTAGTACAAGAGAGGATGAGAGGAGAGGAGGGAGAGAGGGGAGAAAGAAGGGAGAGAGAGGGGATAGAAAGAGAGGGAGAGAGAGGAGGGAAGAGAGAAAGATGGGGAGAAAGAAGGGAGGAGAGAAGAGAGGGGATGAGAGAGAGGAGAAGAGAGGAGAAAGAGGAGAGGAGGAGAGAGAGGTTACATGTTGGGATTGGTTCTTGGTTCTTGCTGCAGGTGGCGGTTGGTTCTTGGTTCTTGCTGCAGATGTTGTTGTTTAGTCTTTATTTGAAGGGACAATCTACAGAGACAGTATGCTCATAAAACAGAGATGATCTGCACCAGATTATAGCTAAACAGCTAGTTTCCATCTCCATCACATATTATGACAAAGGAATAAAAGCAGGTATTTCAAGATGGGGGTTGGTTTTTGATTCTTGCTGCAGATGGAGGTTAGTTCTTGGTTCATGCTGCAGGTGGAGGTTAGTTCTTGGTTCATGCTGCAGGTGGGGATTGGTTCCTGATAGTTCCTGGTTTGTGTTGTTATTTGGTTAATTACTAGGTTAATGTACTGTATGTGTGTGTGTTACAGGTGGTGGTTCACATCACAGATGTAAACGACTGCACTCCTGAGTTCCTCCAGTCCATTTACACCAGAGACAACGTCCCAGAGACTGTGAGCCCAGGGACATCTGTACTACAGGGTATGTAGGCTACTGCTGCTGCTGCTGCTGCTGCTACTACTACTGCTATTACTACTGCTACTATGACTACGACTACTACTGCTACTACGACTACGACTACTACGACTACGACTACTATGACTACGACTACTACTATGACTACTACTACGACTACTACTACTACTATGACTACGACTACTACTATGACTACTACGACGACTACTACGACTACTACTATGACTACGACTACGACTACTGCTACTACTGTCTCAGAGACTGTGAGCCTAGGAACTGAAGTACTGCAGGGTATGTACTATTATACTACTGCTACAACCAGTGCGGTGAGGTTCATGGCTGGTGAGGCACTGATGTCATCACAATCAGATTTACAAGCAGATAAACCAGGTATCGGCAAGTAAATCTAGCCCTGGGCCAATTTCTCTCCCAGTAAGTGACTTGGGGCCAAAATAAAAATAAAAAAAAGAATTTCAAAATAAAAGTTCTGAACTAGCTCTAATAGTATGATATAAAAAGCTGGTTTTGTATTGCTTTTTACCTTAATTCTGGTTCCCCAATTTTCAGTGGATTGAAGTCATTAAATTTCTTACCATTTCGTACCACTCTGTTTGAAAAGAGCGAGTCTTTCATCCATGTGGAGATTCAGGTAAGTAGACTGCAATTTGGAACTAATTAGCTAACTTTAACCAAATAAAATATCTTAAAAGTAACAAGTGTGAGTGTGGTTATTAAACTAATGAAAACTATACAAAACAAAGCCAGGATAGTTGTATTTTAGTTTCTATGGACAGTTATTAAAAATGAACAGACGTGTGAACAAACAAAATGAAATATTACAAGGGACAAAGGCCCACTTTGTCACAGTCATCTTATAGATATAATGTCGTTGTCAGCATGACATTGCAGTGGTCTGTGTGTGTTGTGTGTGTGTGTGTGTGGTTGTGTGTGTGTGTGTGTGTGTGTGTGTTTGGTTTATGCAGAGGTGTGTGTTGTGTGTGTGTTTGGTTTATGCAGGGGTGTGTGTGTTGTGTGTGTTTGGTTCATGCAGAGGTGTGTGTGTGTTTGGTTCATCCAAAGGTGTGTGTTGTGTGTTTGGTTCATGCAGAGGTGTGTGTTGTGTGTGTGTTTGGTTTATGCAGAGGTGTGTGTTGTGTGTGTGTTTGGTTTATGCAGGGATGTGTGTGTTGTGTGTGTTTGGTTTATGCAGGGATGTGTGTGTTGTGTGTGTTTGGTTCATGCAGAGGTGTGTGTTGTGTGTGTTTGGTTCATGCAGAGGTGTGTGTTGTGTGTGTGTTTGGTTCATGCAAAGGTGTGTGTTGGGTGTGTGTTTATGCAGAGGTGTTTGTTGTGTGTCTCTTTGTTTTATACAGAGGTGTGTGTGGTGTGTGTGTGTCTTTGGTTTATGCAGAGGTGTATGTGTGTGTGTGTGTGTGTTTGCTTTATGCAGAGGTGTGTGTCTATAGTTTAGAGATGTGTGTGTTTTTGGTTTATGCAGAGGTGTGTGTTGTGTGCGTCTTTGGTTTTTGTAGAGGTCTGTGTTGTATGCGTCTTTGGTTTATGCAGAGGTGTGTGTTGTGTTTGTGTGTTTGCTTTATGCAGAGGTGTGTTGTGTGTGTCTTTGGTTTATGCAGAGGTGTGTGTTGTGTGTGTTTGGTTTATGCTGAGGTGTGTGTGTGTGTGTGTGTTTGCTTTATGCAGAGGTGTGTGTGTGTGTGTCTTTGGTTTATGCAGAGGTGTGTGTTGTGTGTGTATTTGGTTTATAAAGAGCTGTGTGGTGTGTGTGTGTGTGTGTGTGTGTGTGTGTGTGTGTGTGTGTGTGTGTGTGTGTGTGTGTGTGTGTGTGTGTGTGTGTGTGTGTGTGTGTGTAGGTGTGTGTGTGTAGGTGTGTGTGTGTGTTTGGTCACAGCATCATTCAGTTTTTTTTTTTTTGTTTTTTTTTAGTTTTTTTTTTTTTTTTTATAGCGTTCAAAATATATTAAGACAAAACAAAAAATAAAAATTAAAATGTTTTAATTAGACTAAAACCCAGGACTCTGCTGACACCACAAAAATGCCACTGTGAGGCTTTAGTTCTGCTTCAGCCTCACAGTTTCACTGTTTAGACAATATTAGAGTGTAGTCCTCAAAGTCTTAGTTAAGACCTGGCAAAATCCTGGTCCACTTCTTTTTCAGTCCTTGGTTTAGTCCTGGTTTAGTCATGGTTCAGTCCTTGTTTAATTAGGCGTAAGTTCTGGTTTAGTCCTGGTTTAGTCCTGGTTTGGTCCTGGTCTAGTCTTGGTTTTAGTGCCAGTTTAGTCCCTGGTTTAGTTCTGGTTTACTCTTGGTTCACTTCTGGTTTAGTCCTGGTTTAGCCCTGGTCTAGGCCTGGTCCAGCCCTAGTTTAGCCTTGCTTTAGTCCTGCTTTATTTAGTCCTGCATTAGTCCTGGCCTAACCTGCTCTTTCCTCCACAGTTCTGGCTCGTGACTGTGACTCAGGTCTGAACTCGGACTTGTCGTACTCAGTTATGTCTGAGGACTTTTCCATCTCGTCTCTGGGCGTGCTCAGTCCGGCACGGCGGCTAGACTTCGAACGGATCAATCACGCATATGAGTTTGTGGTGGTTGCTGTGGACGCGGGAACGCCCCCCAGAACAGGCTCGGCCTCTGTCCGCATCCGGGTTGCCAATAGCAATGACGAGCCGCCAGTCTTCTCCCAAAACATGTAAGCAAACCTGGACTAAACAAGCGCTCAACCAGAACCAGGACTAAAAGCATGACTGAAGCAGAACTAAATCAGGGCTAAACCTGCCCTAAACCAGGACTCAACCTGCCCTAAACCAGGAATCAACCAGGAATCAACCAGGACTCAACCAGGACTAAAGCAGAACTAAACCAGGATTCAACCAGGACTATATAAGGAATAAAACTGGACTTAACCAGGACTAAACCAGGATTAAGCCAGCACCGAACCAGAATTAAACTAGTACTAAACCAGGACTAAACCAGGACCAAAGCGGTACTCAACCAGGACTACACCAGGGATTGAAACCATAGCTAAACCAGGACTAAACCAGGACTTGACCTGGGAAAGCAGGACTCTCTCCCTCCCGCCCTTCACCCTTCTTTGTCTCATTGTTCTCTTTCCTGTTTCTCTTTAAGTAAAAACATGTTCATGGACTAGTAGACTGTAGGACATTGCAATACCGTGTTGTTCTTCTGTGTGGTTCTGTGGGGTTGTGTGGAGACTATAGGGCCATGTAATACCGTGTTGTTTCTCTATGTGGTGGTGTTTCAGATATAACACGTTTCTCAGTGAGGACGCAGGGCCGGATGCTCTGGTTGCCATCGTCCATGCCCATGACCCTGACGGAGATGCTGTGACCTACGCAATCACTGGGGGCAATGAGGACAGCAACTTTGTCCTGGACAGACACAGAGGTACATGACATAGGGGGGACACAGAGGTACAGGAGACAGAGGGGGCACAGGGGGACACAGAAGGGACTCAAGGAGGACACAAAGGGGACATAGAGGACATAGGGGGATACAGAGGGAATGGGGAAGACACAGAGTAGACACAGAGTGGACACAGAGGGGATGCAGGGGGAACACACGGGGGCAGCTCTGTCACTAAAAAGTGACAGAGCTGCTGCAGAACAAATATAAAAGTCTACAACTCTGAAATATTGACTTTGTACCTGACTCTAAAACAAGAAAAGTTACCAGTATAAAAGAAGAGTGAGACCACAGGGACAGAAATGTATCAGTGAGACAGACTCTGGATGAGACGCATACTGAACCTTTCTCTCCTTAAGTCACATGTGAGTCTGTGTGTGGAGGAGCTTCATTATTGTGGCTGAGCTGAAGCCTTCTTTACCTCCATGTATCTATTCAAATAACTGGACAGGATTCTACTGCCTAGAGCTGTCTCGAGTTGCACTAGTGGCCACTTATTGGCACTACAACAAAAAAAAAAATCCCTCCTGCCGAGAAAGGATTTTTTTTAATAGAGTGCAATATTTTTAAAAAAATATGACAGCCTCCGTCAGTTAAATAGCTCGTGTTTAACTGACGGGGACTGACAGGGCACCCACAGCTTTCACAAAGGTCAAAGCTTGTGTCGATTTTTACGTATTTTCAGATCATACGTAAAATCCATCTGTTGTTTTTAATCATTAGCTTTGCCTACACTCTATGTCCGCTCTAACTAAGCTCAAGCTCTGATTGGTTGGAGCAGTCACATGGTACGACATGAACGTGCATGTGAGCGATGTAAATGTGCCAATTTATCTCCCCATATCGTTCGCTAACAAGCTAGCTCTATAGCTCTGTATAAAAATACTGTTACCAAAAAAAGGTGGAACTGAAGATAAGATTCAGATTATAGACATTAGCCTCTGGTTTCAATTAAATGTCAAAGAAAATGGGGAAAATGAGACGGAGACAGAGGGACAAAGACAGAGGGATAGAGAGACAGGGAGTTACGAGATGTAACTTGCAGTCCCTGTCCTGTCCTATAGGGGTGATAAAGCTTCGCCGTAGCCCCGCCCCCTCGCTCTCTGGGCCGCAGTACGTCCTGAATGTCACGGCAACTGACGACAATGCATCTGGAGGGCCACACCCCCTCAGCTCCACCGCACAGGTCCTAGTGGGTATCCACGACATCAACAACAACAAGCCAATCTTCACCAAGGTACTGGTTTAGTCTTGGTTTAGTCCTGGTTTATATTTGGTTTGGTCTGGGTTTAGTCCTGGTTTAGTCCTGGCTTAGGTCTGATTTGGTCTGTCCTGGCTCAGTCCTGGCTCAGTCCTGGCTCAGACCTGGTTTGGTTTTAGTTTATTTCTGGTTTAGTTCTAGATCTTAGTTTTGTCCTGGTTTAGACAGACAGAGTATTGGCTCAACAGAGTGAATTATCCTGTGTTGTGTTTGTAAAATAAGCCATGTGATCCTCAGCATATTGGAGGTGTGCTCTCTATGACTGCGGTGTGCTCTCTGTGACTGCAGTGTGCTCTCTGTGACTGCAGTGTGCTCTCTATGACTGCGGTGTGCTCTCTGTGACTGCAGTGTGCTCTCTGTGACTGCAGTGTGCTCTGTGACTGACTGCAGTGTGCTCTGTGACTGACTGCAGTGTGCTCTCTGTGACTGCAGTGTGCTCTCTGTGACTGCAGTGTGCTCTCTGTGACTGCAGTGTGCTCTCTGTGACTGCAGTGTGCGTTCCGTGTGACTGCGGTGTGCGCTCCGTGTGACTGCGGTGTGCGCTCCGTGCAGTGTGTGTGCTCTGTATGACTGCAATGTGTGTGCTCTATGTGACTCCAGTGTGCCCTCTCTGTCGTGTGTTCTCTCTCTGACTGTAGTGTGCTGAGTACAGTGAGCAGGCCTTTGTGTTGGAGAACCAGCCCCCAGGAGCCTCAGTGCTTCGTGTTCAGGCTCAAGACGCCGATCTGGGGCAGAATGGAGAGGTGCGCTATGGCCTCATGGAGAGAGACGGCATCAAATCAGGATTCAGCATTGACCCCCTGACAGGTGCTGCTCATGTCTGCTCCTCTGGCTCTGCACCTCTGGTTTTACTCCTCTGGCTCTGCTTATTTGACTCTGCCCCTCTGGCTCTGCTCCTGTCTGCTCCTCTGGCTCTGCTACTCTGGCTCTTTGCTCCTCTCTGTTCTTCTGGCTGTGCTCCTCTGTCTCTGCCTCTCTGTCTCATACTTCTGTTTACGTTTTCAGGAGTGATCACCACGACACTGACCTTTGACCGGGAGCGTCAGAGGGAGCTCAGCCTATCGGTGACAGCCACAGACCGAGGGGAGGAGCCGCTGATTGGCATCTGCGTCATCACCGTTACAGTGGGAGACGAGAACGACAACACGCCACGCTTCGAAAACAGTCGCTATCAATGTGAGACAGTTCCTCTAACCTTCTCTGCATGCTCTGCCCCTCTCCTCTGCTTCTCTATCCCTCTTCTTTTTTGCTCCTCTTGCTCCTGTGACCCTCTCCTCTGCTCCTCTCCTCTGACCCTCTGCTCCTCCTCTGACCCTCTCCTCTGCTTCTGTGACCCTCTCCTCTGCTTCTCTTCTGCTCCTGTGACCTTCTAACCCTTCCTCTGCTCCCTTGTCCCTCTCTTCTCTTTTGCTCTTCTGACCCTCTCTTCTGCTCCTCTGACCCTCGCCTTTGCTCCTCTTCAGCACCTCTGACCCTCTCCTCTGCTCCCGTGACTCTCTCCTCTGCTCCCGTGACCCTCTCCTCTGCTCCTGTGACCCTCTCCTCTGCTCCCGTGACTCTCTCCTCTGCTCCTCTTCCGCTCTTGTGACCCTCTCGTCTGCTCCTCTGACCCTCTCCTTTGCTCCTCTTCTGCTCCTCTGACCCTTCCACTGCTCCTCTGCCTCTGTGAATGTCCTCTTTGGTCATCCTCTAAGCCTCTTGGTTCCTCCTGGTTCCTCCTCTGCTTCATGTTGCCTAGAGAAGCGCTTGAAGACTGAAGTGTGTTATTTTCAGAAGTGCATTGTCAGTGAAACATTTTGTAGGAGGAAGCACTTTATCGTCTATAGTTCTCATGTTTTATGCACAAGCAACACACAACAGTAACGCTTCAAAATAGAAACAATCCCATATGCTTGTGTGTCAGGTGCCCTCCCATCCTCCTGTATCCCTGTGTGTCAGATGCCCTCCCATCCACTTTTATATCCCAGATCCTCTTCCTGTCTGTCAGATGCCCTCCCTGTGTGGGAGGGCAGGGGTGACAAGCACAGAAACTGAGTCTCACAGTCCTGTTTTATCAGCAGAATTCCGACACGTTCATAAATTTAAACATTTTATGGAGAGAGGGAAGAGGAAGAGAGGGAGAAGGAGTGATTAACAGAGGAGAGGCAGACAGATGAAAAGAAAAACGAGAGGAAGGAGAGAGGTGGAAATGAAAGAGGCAAAGGGAGAAGTGGGCAAATACTGAGGGGAAAAAGGGAGAGGTAAAAGTGAAGGAGAGAGAGAGACAGTGAAAACTGTACAGAACTGAACAGAGAGAAAGAGTGAAAGCATGATAGGAGAGAGAGATGGGGCAGAAAGCAAGGGAGGGAGAGAAGAAAAAGAGCGGGAAAGATGGAAAGAAAAGGAGAAATAGAGAGGAAGAAATAGAGGAAGAAAGACAAGAGAGGAGAAAGAGGAGGAGACAGAGAGAGGAGAAAGAGCGAGAGAGGGGGAGAGAGAGAGAGAAAGAGGAGAAAGAGAGAGCTTAAGATGGAGAATTCCCGATGTTTTTGGCTTTTTTGTCGGCGGATTTGGCTCAAAGTCAGTCACATTTTAAACCAGCTATGTGACACCAGATGCCATCCTGTCTTTCTGTATACCTTTGTGTATCAGATGCTTTCCTGTCCTCCTGTATCTCTGTATGTCAAATGCCCTCAGTGAGTCAGATGCCCTCCCGTCCTCCTGTATCTCTGTTAGACTGAGACAGAGGCAGGTCAGATGTCTTTAATTAAACTGCTGCTGATGAATTGTTTTTTTTCCCATATGCCTTTTTACACTAAAGACTTTGTGTGTTCAGACTTCCTGCGAGAGGACACGCCCGTTGGGACTAGTTTCCTGCGGGCCGCGGCACACGATGACGACCAGGGCAGTAACGCGGCCATCACATACTCCCTGACCAATCAGAGCCCGGCTTACTTGGAAGTCAATCCCAGTACGGGCTGGATCTATGTCAACCACCCCATTTCACAGGTACAAAGCCATTCTCTGCTCTATACTCACACACTCCTATTGATGCTCTGCAGTGACATCATGCTGGGGGTGCTCTTCATGTATGTTTATGGTAGAATGTTCAGCAGTTACCATGGTGACACAATGCACTCATTAACAAACACTATAACAATGTTTTAAGATCATCTTAATAAGGATTCACCGATCAAGCTTTTTCAGTTTCAATACTAATGTTGATACTATGGCTTTAAGTACCTGCTAATTCCCAAAAACAAATAATACCAGAGCAGAGACTTTCTGAGCCAAATATGACCAGTAAATAGTCTTATTACATCAGTGTAAACCCTCAGTCGTCCAGGTCTGATCCATGGCAAGACGAAGTTCAAATCTGTCAACTGGACAAATCGTTGTAGGAGTGAAGACTTTTCGCTGCTCATCCAAGCCGCTTCTTCAGTTCTGATCAGATTGCTGGTGAACACTGCTTTATATCTATCTCCAGGGGCTAACTCTTTCTGTATGGAGGGGCTAACTGCACTGAAACTGTAAACACCTATTGTCTCCAGTTTCAGCTGAAACTACCCTATTCAGCCCTTAACGACCCTGCTATTGTTCCCATTCTACAACTCCATTCTTAGACCCAGAACAATGGGAACAATAGTGATTTGTCCAGTTGACAGATTTGAACTTCGTCTTGCCTCTTATTACATCAGTTTATATATCCAACCAGGATATCGACTGAACCGATATTTGGCAGATGATATCCGATCCAGCACATCTTTGGATCGGTGTCGATAGTATCGATGTCGATATCAGATGCCAATATTGGATCAGTGCATCCTTAAATCTGCCCAACACAAAGGTGAGTGACTAACTGAAAAACTGCTGGCCAATGTCAGCTAGCTTGTGACTGTAAAGTTATTTGAGAAGGGCTTGTTTTGCCGCACAAATCAGCTCACCTGTTGTAGTTTAGCTAAGTCAACTCTTTATGGTCAGGTTGTGTTAAAATAAAGCTGGAGTCAACCAATCACAGGGAAGAAGATGGCTTTTTTTTTCTTAATGACAACGTGATGCAGACGGACTCTTGTATCAGCAGAGCTGTCAAAAGTATCACAAATCAGATAATAATCGAAAGTAAAACTAGTATCAACTAGATGCTGATTTTTGGCAGGTATCATTACTAAAAAAGTCCCATTTACAGGACAGAAATGAACCACACCAATGAACACAGATATAAGGCCACATTGGAATATATTGAAATTCAGTTTGAAATTTTAGTATAGTGGCAGCACTTTGTATTAGTAACATGATGTATCAATTGAATCAATGGAAAACAGTGTATGTCCTGTGTAAATGTGTTATATAAAGTCTTATATAAAGTTATTGAGCGCTGAAGTAACAGAACACAGTCCATATGATCCGGTGCTATGGGCATTTTATGTGACTGCATTTCAGACTAGGTCTCTGTTCAATTTATAGTCCAGTCCTGGTTCAATCCTGGTTTAGTCCTGGTTTAGTCCTGGTTTAGTCCTGGTTCACTCCTGGTTTAGTCCTGGTTCAGTCCTGGTTCACTCCTGGTTCAGTCCTGGTTTAGTTCTGGCTCAGCACTGGTTTAATTCGGGTTTAGTTCTTGCTTAGCCCTGGTTTTGTCTTAGTTTAGGTCTGTTTAAAAGTACACAAAATGGCACCTACACAGGAGGCCGAAACACATTAATAATCCTGTTTTAGTCCTGGTTCAGTCTTGGTATTGTCCTTTCACTTACATGGAGGTCTTAACTGCCCTCCACTCCATAGACTTTGATTGAAAACTTCTATTACCAGCTGCCCCATATTTAATTCAATGTCTTTTACATATTTGAATGTATCAGTTCAAATGGCAGTTTTACGGGAATGATGGAAAATGCCTCATGTTCTGTATTTACATAAAGGTGGGACAGCTACAAATGTGCTGGGCTCTAAGTGCTCTGCATGCACTCACAATCACACAGGGTTTGGACTACCAACACAACAAAAATTTTATCTATACAATGTTCAGTGGTTTTCCAACCAAGATGGCGCCACGTATGGTCGCCCTGGTGATTTGGTGTGACGTCCCACACCCCTCCCCCTCCTCCCTCACCACCATGGACATCACAGCCGAACCCACCTCAGACCCCTCCTCCTCCCCCACTGCCCTCACAGTTTCGGAGCGGGACATGACAAAGCTTTTCAAGAAGCAAAACCCCCGCAAAGCCCCGGGCCCAGACACTGTGCTGAGGAGCTGGCTCCTGTCTTCACGGACATCTTTAACACCTCCTTGAAGTCATGTCACGTCCCAACCTGCTTCAAGCTGTCCACCATTGTCCCTGTCCCCAAGAAGCCCAGGATCACTGGACTTAATGACTATAGACCTGTGGTGCCGACGTCTGTAGTCATGAAGTCATTTGAGCGCCTGGTCCTGCACCACCTCAAATCCTTAACCTCCCTCCTCCTGGACCCTCTGCAGTTCGCCTACAGAGCCAATCGGTCTGTGGACGACGACATTAACCTGGCCCTTCACTTCATCCTCCAGCATCTGGACTGCCTAGGAACCTACGCCAGGATCCTGTTTGTGGACTTCAGCTCTGTCTTCAACACCATCCTCCCTGCTCTGCTCCAGGACAAGCTCGCTCAGCTCAACGTGCCTGACTCCACCTGCAGGTGGATCACTGACTTCCTGACAGACAGGAGGCAGCGCGTGCGGCTGGGGAAGAATGTCTCGGACACTCGGACAATCAGCACAGGATCTCCACGGGGCTGTGTACTTTCCCCCCTGCTCTTCTCCCTGTACACTAACTGCTGCACCTCCAGCCACGACTCCGTCAAACTGGTCAAGTTTGCGGATGACACCACCCTCATCGGGCTCATCTCGGACGGGGATGATTCTGTTTACAGGAGGGAGGTGGATTGGCTGGTGTCCTGGTGCAGCAGCAACAACTTGGAGCTCAACGCCCAGAAGACAGTGGAGATGATTGTGGACTTCAGGAAAGTCACAGCCCCCCTGCCTCCCCTTGACTTGACCTACTCCCCCATCACCACCGTGGACTCCTTCCACTTCCTGGGTACCTGCATCACCCAGGACCTCAAGTGGGAGCCAACCATCAGCTCCCTCATCAAGAAAGCCCAGCAGAGGATGTACTTCCTGCGGTAGCTGAGGAAAGCCAAGCTGCCGGTCCAGATGATGGTGCAGTTCTACATGGCCATCATTGAGTCCATCCTCACTTCCTCCATCACTGTGTGGTTCGCTGGGGCCACTGCCAGGGACAGACGGAGACTGCAGCGCATTGTGCGCTCTGCTGAGAAGGTGATTGGCTGCAGCCTTCCATCTCTCCAGGACCTGTACGCCTCCAGGACTCGGGGGCGAGCAGGTGATATAGCAGCTGACACTTCTCACCCAGGACATGGGCGAGGCTACGGTCCATCAGGATCAGAACCTCTCGTCACAAGAACAGTTTCTTCCCCTCTGCTGTTTGTCTCATGAACACTTTATAATATCTGCACTAAACTGGACACTTTATATCACTGGTCATTTTGCACTGTTGTTTTGTTGTTATATATTTTTCTACCTGCATGGCCTTATTTGTATTTATTCAGTGTGGGTTTTTTGTGTGTGTGTGTTCTATGTGCACTTTATCACTGAAGTAAGTTCCTAGTCTGTGAGCTCTGCTCACGGACAATGGCAATAAAACTTCTGATTCTGAAATGTAAATCTTTTATGGCCAGTATCTAAATGACCTTGTCTTGCAAAAGTTTTAGAAAAGTTAGTTTCAAATGAAGTTACAATGCATCTAAATAAATCCTCCATTTTGAATCTTATGTTTCAGAAAAGGGCAGAGTCTTGTCACTGCAAACACAAACGTTTTAAATTAGATTTTCTCAGCCCTTGATACAAATGAGATTGTGTAGTTCTGTTTGATTCAAATGAAGCTTTGACTCAGTGGATCATGGTGTCCTCTTGAAGCGTCTGAAGCAGATTGGATTTGACAATTCTACATGTGATTGGTTTGATCTTTCAAACAAAACCCAGGAAGCGGTAGCAGATGGGTTTAAGTCACATTTTCTAACTTTAACTTAAAGAGGGCTTACTTTTTACTATATTTATCAATTCCATTGGTTGCGATTTAAGAGAAAGCCTCATACATTTATATGCAGATGATGCTGGTTTGGTGTGAAAGTGCTCCCTTTGCTCATCAAGTGCTTTTAAAACTGCATTGAAATACAGAAAAGACATTGTTAAAGCAGCCTTTGTTTCCGTTTTAGATTCTGTAGCTATAATCCACATGCAGACTTCAGCCTCTGCTTTAAACCTTTAGACTCAGCCCATTGTCTTTCTTAACAGTTTAAAACCCATCACTGTTCACTCTATGAAAGAGTAGGTTGGCCATCGCTACGACGCACTCAATATCTCACTTGTTTGTTCAGCTTTGATTAAAAATATATATATATATATGTATATGCCACAGTAGAACTGAAATGGGGAAGGGGGGTGGGGGGGCTTGTTTGGTTTTGTTTGTTTGGTTTTGTTTGTATTGTTCTGTATATTAAACAGGGCCACTCATGTAAAACAAAGTCTTGTGCTCTCATTGGGCTGTCTCTGTGTAATTAAAGATAAATGAATGAAAATTTGGTGTAGTCCTGGTTCAGTCCTGGTTTAGTCCTAGTTCAGTGCTAGTTTAATCTTGGTTTGGTCCTGGTTTTAGACTTGATTTTGTCCTGTTTTAGTCCCGGTTTAGTCCCCGTCTAGTCCTGGTTCAGTTCTGGTCTAGTCCCGGTTAAGTCCCAGTTTAATCCTGGTTCAGTCCTGGTTCAGTCCTGGTTCAGTCCTGGTTAGTCCCCATCGAGTTCTGGTTCAGTCCTAGTTCAGTCCTGGTTTAGTCCTAGTTTAGTCCTGCTTCAGTCCTGGTTCAATCCTGGTTAGTCCCCATCTAGTTCTGGTTCAGTCCTAGTTTAGTCCTGGTTTAGTTCTGATTCAGTTCTGGTTAGTCCCCATCTACTTCTGGTTCAGTCCTAGTTCAGTCCTGGTTTAGTACTGGTTCAGTCTTTGTTCAGTCCTGGTTAGTCCCCGTCTAGTCCTGGTTCAGTCTTAGTTCAGTCCTGGTTTAGTTCTGGTCTAGTTCTGGTTCCCATCTACTTCTGGTTCAGTCCTAGTTCAATCCTAGTTTAGTCCTGGTTCAGTTCTGGTCTAGTCCTGGTTCAGTCCTGGTTAGTCCTCATCTAGCTCTGATTCAGTCCTGGTTTAGACCTGGTTCAGTCCTGGTTAGTCCCCATCTAGTTCTGGTTCAGTCCTGGCTCAGTCCTGGTTAGTCCCCGTCTAGTCCTGGTTCAGTCTTAGTTCAGTCCTGGTTTAGTTCTGGTCCAGTCCTTATTCAGTTCCGATTTAGTCCCGGTTTAGTCCTGGCTCAGTCCTGGTTTAGTCCTGGGTCAGACGTGGTTCAGACGTGGTTTAGTCCCGGTTCAGTTGTATCTAGTGTCTATTGTCTGTTTTTTGCTCAGATTTGTTGAGTTTGAATATTCATGAGTCACAGCTGGAACATAAATGATTCACGCCAGCCCTGTTTACACTGAGTCCAGAGAGAGAGAGAACAGAGAAAGAGAACAAAGAGGAAACAGAGAGAGAGAACAGAAAGAGGGAAAAGAGGAAATGGAGAACAGAGAGAGGGAACAGAGAGAGAGGAAATAGATTGAGAACAGAGAGCGGAAAAGGAGAGAGGAAACAGAGGGAACAAACAAAGGGGGAACAGAGAGAGAGGAAAAAGAGAGGGAACAAAAGAGAGGGAATAGAAAGAGGAAACAGAGAGAGGGAACAGAGAGAGGGAACTGAGAGGAAACAGAGGAAACGGAGAGAGAGGGAACTGAGAGGGAGACTTAACAGAGAGAGAGAACAGAGAGAGAGAACAGAGAGTGACGTCACCCATAGCGTTCGGCTCCAGCCAAATGAAGCTGATCAAGACTAGCAGTTATAGAGGCCAATTTGGACCTAAGTTCCATATTTCGAATTCCGACTGCAAGAACCATAGCAACCAAAGAGCCAATCAAGAGCAAGGCTGTTGAAGGTAACACCCCTTCACACCCCCATTCCTGATGGTTTAACAGGGAGTGGACGTTTAGTAACGCTGACAATTGTTGGCTAATAGAATTGGAGCCGAAAGCGTGCCCATGCTTCTTTGAAAGTGAGCATGGGCAAAGTTCCTATTTGTTTTTTATCCCATTCTTCTGTCTGTGGTTTCTATTTCTGTCCGTGTTCAAATTTATGTTTTATTCACACTTTAGACATTAGATCTGTGTAATGAGGAGTTTAGATACACCCAGGGGAAAACAAAAATAAAACCAGGACTAAACAAGGATGAAACAAGGACTGAACCAGGACTAAACCAGGACTAAACAGAGATTACACCAGGACTAAAAAAGGAGTAAACAATGACTAAACAAGTTTAAACCAGGACTAAAGCAGGATTACACCAGGACTACACCAGGACTACACCAGGACTACACCAGGACTAAACCAGGACTTAACTACTTTCCTCTGTTTGTCAGTCCTCTAAGTTTTTTTTCTTTTTTACTCTTATGCTGCATTCAGACGGCGGTGTCAAAATCGCATTGCACGCCTGTAGTTGGACAGCTTTGTATTTGAGGGCAGACACTTCCGACATGTCCAGGGAGTCTGTTTTGGTCTGCGAGATCTCTTTATGAATGAGGCAGACCAGGTTGAGAGTGGTTTTAGTGTATTTAATGTCACCTGCAGTTCGGGGAGCAGGCAAAGGGCAGCAATGAGGTTATCATCCATTGTTTTTGTTGCGGTGTTTGTGTCTCCCGGGTCTTTCTTTTACTTCTTCTTTTGGATAATGATGTGGAGCTTAGTCTCTGATTGGTTGACGCAGCGCCTCAATCGGCAAAAATTCTAATTTGACAACTCTAGCGCCTGATGCAGTCACTGGTGTATGACTGTGTGTGTGAATGTGTCTGAATTTGTGTGTGAATGTGCGTGATTGGGTGAGTGGTTCCCTGATGTAAAGTACTTTGAGTGACTTGAAGGTGGAAAAGCACTATATAAAAATATGACCATTTACTACGCCATCTGAAACCCAGCAATCGGAGAATTGTGTCTAGGTGACTGGTCTGACTCCAGAACAGAGGGGGCGTGGCTCATCCAGTTTGTTATAAATTCATGGTCATTTTTGTATTTCTTGTCTTGTTTCCCGTTTCCTGTTTTAGGCTTTTACAGTGCATATAAAACCTTGGATGCGTATACCTTATTTCCAACAGAACTAAAAGCCTTGCTTCTTGTTTATTTGGTCCTTTTTGTATTTTTCTTTTCTGTTTCAGACTTCCAGGATCACGCAGCAGATTGTTGCTACAGACGCAGGAAACCGGAGCAGCTCTGTGGAGCTGAGCGTCACCATCACCAACCTGCACAACCAGCCCCCCCTGTGGGACAAGAACGAGTACTACGTCACTATACCTGAGAATACAGCAAGAGACGCCAAGATACTGGTGAGACCTGGTTTAGACCTGGTTTAGTCCGTGTTTAAGACCAGAGAGAATACACACACACAGACTACAGTTTAAAGGTTTGGGTATATTTTGTTCTCCCTGTGGGAAATGTGTCCCATCCTTCAGTGTCTCAGGGTTAAACCTACATTTGACCCATCCTCCAGTGTCTCAGGGTTAATTCTGCATTTGACCCGTCCTCCAGTGTCTCAGGGTTAATCCTGCATTTGACCCATCCTTCAGTGTCTCAGGGTTAATCCTGCATTTGACCCATCCTTCAGTGTCTCAGGGTTAATCCTGCATTTGACCCATCCTCCAGTGTCTCAGGGTTAATCCTGCATTTGACCCATCCTTCAGTGTCTCTGGGTCAAACCTGTCAGGAGCCGTGGGACCCATCTTGAGCGTCTTGAGCTGGTTTTGGTCAAAACGACCTCAGCTGCAGGATTTGACCTGTTGTGCATGTTTTGGGTTCATGGGGGGACGAAAGCCACACAAACAGAGGGAACATGCAAACTCCACAAAGACACAGACAGAGCATGCAAACTACACAAAGACACAGACAGAGCATGCAAACTCCACAAAGACACGGACAGAACATGAAAACTCCACAAAGACACAGACAGAACATGCAAACTCCACAAAGACACAGACAGAACATGCAAACTCCACAAAGACACGGACAGAACATGCAAACTCCACAAAGACACAGACAGAGCATGCAAACTCCACAAAGACACAGACAGAGCATGCAAACTCCACAAGACACGGACAGAACATGAAAACTCCACAAAGACACAGACAGAACATGCAAACTCCACAAAGACACAGACAGAACATGCAAACTCCACAAAGACACGGACAGAACATGCAAACTCCACAAAGACACAGACAGAGCATGCAAACTCCACAAAGACACGGACAGAGCATGAAAACTCCACAAAGACACAGACAGAACATGCAAACTCCACAAAGACACGGACAGAACATGCAAACTCCACAAAGACACAGACAGAACATGCAAACTGCACAAAGACACAGACAGAAATGCAAACTCCACACAGACAGAACATGCAAACTCCACACAGACACAGAGAGAACATGCAAACTCTATACAGAAAGGCCCAGGAGTCTAACCAGAGAGGTTTCTGAGTGAGGTGCCAGCTGCTCAGCATTGATCATTTCAGTAGTAGAGGTCTTATCTGCAATTTCATAAAACACAGAGTAGGCCCCATAGAGACACAAGGAGGGCATCTGACACACAGGGACATTCCCAAAGAGGACAGGAAAAGACCTGTAGACTTTAAAGTATAGATCTCATGCAAAATCAACTTTTTTGAATTTTCTACCAGTTTTAATGTTGTTCCCTCAGTTTTAGATGTTATCCATGCATATTTGAGTAATCTGATCTCTCCTGGACTCTATTCAAACCGTCATCACAGTAAGATTTGTAAAATTTGTCCAGTGCTCAGCCCACAAGCCTGCATCACCTGTGCTCCCACAGCAACAAACCTGATGTGTACAGTAGTTTCATTAGTGGGCCTCTGTTTGTGTTGTGATAGAGTTGTGATAGAGGTCAAAAACAAAAATGAAAGTTATAAAACATGTTAATACATTGTTTTTGGTGAATATAGCAAAAGACGTAGTTTAAATCTGTCAGCTGTGTACATTAAGGGAAGAGTGAAGACGTTTCGCTGCTCATCCAAGCCGCTTCTTCATTTCTGGTCAGATTGCTGGTGGCCACTGCCTTATATCTATCTGAAGGGAGGGGCTGACCACACTGGAACTGTAAACATCTATTGTCTCCACTCCAAACTAGCCTAGTCAGCCTTTAACAACACTGCTATTATTCTCATTGTTCTGGGTCTGAGGATGGAGTTGTAGATGGAGGAGAGATTATGTCTCAGGCCCCCATTCCTGTTTAAGGAAGGATTCTCTTTCCTAACAAAAATAGCTTCTTTAACTCCCCTCTCAAACCATTTCTTTTATCTGGTTAAGATCTGAACTTCACTGTCTTCAAAGGAGTGCTTAGTGGCTTTGAGATGGAGATGTACGGCTGACTGGGGTCCAGAGGAACTCTCACGCTGGTGTTGGTATATCCTCTGATGGAGTAGCTGTTTAATTTCTCCAATGTAACGCTCACTGCACTCTTCACTACACTGAATGGAGTAGACTACATTACTTTGTTTATGACTTGGGGTTTTGTTCTTGGTGAATATAGCATTTTCAAAACAATAACCGCTAACACAGCTAATATGTTATGTGTTAGCAGTTACTACACCATAGTATAATGTCCCCTCTTCAATACCCCATAGAAATGTAATGCCCCCTCTTTAATACTACCATGGAAGTGTAATACTCCCTCTTTAATAACCCATAGAAGTTTAATACCCCCCTTTAAGATTTGGTTGTGATTCATTTTCATGACTTTCAGTTTTCTAGACTGTGTCCTCCTTGTGAAATCATAACATTATAAAGAGCCAATTCAGATTCGTATGTGACTGAAGTGCACCTTACATGACTTGTCTAGGTTCTCTTCAGATGGAGGAATTTTATTCAAACACTTTTTCAATATTAAACATGAACATTAAATTTTCATCGATTTGAGAGAAAACATTTACAAACTCGCCTCTTTTTACCCGGTGCCTCGGCTCTTCCTTCCTGAGTCTGTGTCAGCGCAACTCCCCACACCCCCAAGCCCCAACTATTACAGAGGCAGCCATTTTAAATCACACTTAAATACAATTCATATAAATACACTATCTCTCCCCTCCTCTGCTCCATCTCCACCACAGCTGCAGAAGCATCCTCCTCCGGTTTCTTCTTGAGTTTGTGGCAGTACATCTCCCTCATCTCGCCACCAAGCAACAACTATTACCGAGGCAGTAATTTTAAAGCATTATGAATTAGGTTTGAACAGGCTTAATATAAATGCACTCGTTCTCCCCTCCATCAGCCTGTTATAACCTTTTTTGTACCCTCTGCAGCACTCTTAGGGCTTGGTTATTTTTGTGGGTACCAATATTTAAAGGGCAATTGACGTTCCGCCTCCAGTATGTACTTAAAGGTGCTTTTACACATACTGGAGGTGGAACTATATACTGTATATATAAATGGACATAGCTAACCTGCTAGCCGCCTGCTGTCAGCCTCATCATCTTGGTCTTAAAATGCTTGTATTAACCCGCTCTACATGATCCTGGGGTTTTTATTTTGCTATTTTGTCTGTAAATCAAGATATGAGCATCAATAACATACCAATCAGGTGCCTTCTTTCCTCGAGGTCACTCTTGTTAGCGTTAGGAGCTGGTTTAAGTGACAGCGTTGCCACCAATTGATACTTTGCAGCCGATGTCATCAACATTCCCTAGGTGCGTGATGCCAGCTCAAGGCACTGCTCTGGCTGAGGCTTTGTTAGACTAATCTGAGTTTGGTTTTAACACAATTTGACCATAAAGAACAGACTTAGCTGAAACTACAAATGGTGCGATAAACAAGTCTCTTTCACATATAGTTACAGTTAGTTTTTCAGTGAGTCACTCTCACCTTTTTCTTGAAAATCAAACTCCTAAAAGGACCATGAACGCTCGGATTGATCACAGGCACATCCATTTTGTATTTTTATTGAGTTTTCAGGCAATATAAAAACATTTTTGGCTGTGTTTGCTAATGTGTGCATTGTGTTACCATGGTAACTGAAGAACCATTCCAACACATACATAGAACAACCTCAGAGTGATGTCACTGCACAGTATCAATTGAAGAACGCACTAAATGTATTCCAAACGTGGCTTCAAATCTGAGCTGTAGATTCAGTGTTCTGCTGAAATGTCCATAGATCTGGTCTAAAATAAGACCTTTAATCATGTGTCGTCTCTGGAGCTACTGGAGCGATGCTAACTCGCGCTAACGAGACTCTTCTCATTAAAACAAACTGTGTGTTAATGCCGCGAGCTATGTCCTCACAGCCATGACTCAGCAGCCACCAGCTAACCCCACTAACTGCTAATGATGCTAACAAACTGCAAGTAACACCACCAGCTAACGAGGATAACACAGAGTGTGGCTAACTATGATAGCACACAGGAGCTAATGAAGCTAACTGCTAACATAAGGTCACTGGAAATGTAAGTATTATGTGGTTAAATTGCCCAGGAATAAACCAGGGCTAAGCCAGGATTAAAACAGGACCAAAGATCAGAAGAAGCAGGAGTAGGTCTCACTAGTGTAAAGTCCACAATATTTGTGCCAAACGTCCACAGACATTAGCCAAGACAATATCAAAAAGTGAGTAGACCATCTGGTGGCAGAAAACAAAATAATTTTTCCAAACACTGGGGACAGTTTGCTGATTTACGAGAGCTGCATGGTGAAGTTGGTTCAGGTTACAGTTAGGGGACTATAGAAACCCAATTGGCTTTCCCCATTAGCTGTACCTAGACCCATCTCCCCTTTTAAATGAAGCGAGTAGACCGCCCTCACAGCCAACACCTGTCAGCACAAAACGTAACAGCCAATAGCCCAACAGATATAATCCAAGATGTTTGTATTTGTTATAACAGGATCTTTTTCTCCTTTAATCTGTGTCTGTGTCAAGTCTTTTGTTGGATTTTGTAACAATACATTCGCCACACACGGTTTCCGCCTCTTGTCACTGTTTTTGTTTGGAGATGATGATGCATTACAGATGAACTCTTTCTCCTCTGTCTGTTATAAAGGCTCCTTCTCCTCTGACTTTTGTGTTTACATTTTCTAGACCAGGGGTCACCAACCTTTTTGAAACTGAGAAATACTTCATGGGTACAGAGTCATGCGAAGGGCTACCAGTTTGATACGCACTTCTGAAATAACTAATTTGCTCAATTTGCCTCTAGTTATTAATTATTAATGATTAATGATAGTCACCTATGTGAAGACACTGATCACATTAATGATTTCTCACAATAATTATTAACAATGACAGCAAGGTGGGAAACAGATATCAATATACAGCAGTTTAACTTTATTAATCTTAGTAATTGTTACATTTTCAGATGATCACTTACATCACTACATCTCATAGGAAAAATGTCCCATCTCATGTAGTCCTTTGGGGCAATCTGATACCCACGGGCACTGTGTTGGTGACCCCAGCTCTAGACTTTACAAACACTACTATTTTTAGGCTGAGGATGTGGGCATGTGGAATTATTTCTTAATGTCTGTAAAGCACTTTGTGTTACATTTTCCGTATGAAAAGTGCTTTATAAAGTTTTGAAGTTTGAACCCTCTAGCCACCACATTCCAAACAAGAAGTGATCATGGGTGAGATTCACCTCCATCGACTCTGGCTCCAATTGACTTTCTATTGAAAAACCATGAGCTCTCTCTCTCTCTGTAGGTGCTGCTCTCAGGCTTGTCATTCTGACCTTAAAATATTCACATTATTTGGCTATCTGTCTGTAAATCAAGATATGAACATTAATAACAGACCCATCCAGAAGTGGACAAAGTGAGTGTGACGTCATCCATAGCGTTCAGCTCCTGCCAAATGAAGCTCATTGAGGCTAAAAGTTACAGGGGCCAATTTGGAATTTCATATTTGGAATGAAATTTCTTCTGTATTTTTCCAGACTATCAGAGCGACCTCTCCCCTGGGCGACCCTCGTGTGACCTATAACCTGGAGGAGGGTCTGGTACCTGAGACTAACCTGCCGGTGCGGTTCTACCTCAGACCAAACCGGTCTGACGGGTCCGCCTCGGTCCTGGTGGCCGAGAGTCTGGACTATGAGACCACACGACTCTTCACGCTCCGAGTCCGAGTCCAGAATGTGGCTACAGTTCCTCTGGCATCCTTCTCCACAGTCTATGTCAATGTGACTGGTGAGACATTTCACACTTGACTTGGTTTAGTGGTAGTCACTGTGGTAAATATTTATCATAGTTTATATCAGTTAAAGGCACATTATGTAGCTTTCTGGAGGTAGCACATCACCTGCATGCCATAGAAATAGATAGTTAAAACCATACTTCAAAACATTGTCCTTGGAGATATGATTTATTTACATGAAAATAAGCAGGAGCAAGCCCTCCTTCAGGCCAAACAAAAGTCAGGTTTGTGGAGATGCAAGCCCAGTAAGTTTTTTTCAAGTCAGACATCCTCATCAAAGCCTGATCTGGTCAGATCTCTGAAGCTCAGCAGGTCTGGGCCTGATCAGGACTGGGATGGGAGGGCGCTGGAATACCAGGTGCCACAGTGGGGCGTCAGTGGCAGAAACTGTTATCGTGTCCTTAGGCAAGACCCTTCACCCGTATTGCCTAGTATGAATGTGGTGTGTGTGTGAGTGTCGGTGGCGGTTGGAGGGGCTGATGGTGCAGACTGGGGCTGCCCTGGGGCAGACTCACTTCAGTCTGCCCTAGGGCAGCTGTGGCTACAAGAGCATCTCACCACCATCAAATGTGGAGTGAATAATGCCAGACACTGTAAAGTGACTGAGCATGTGGAAAAGCACTATATAAGACTAATCATTATTATGTAAAAAAATAATAATAAAACAATACAATGAAAAAATACACACTGTGGCTTTAAATGGCAGTCTGTGGAAAAAAGTTTAAAAGAAAAGTACAAAAAGTAGTGCTGAATTTGAAAACAAAATACCTCTACATCTGTCATCAACACAGAAAAGTCCATCCAAAAAGACAATTTACTAAAATGTGAATTGCTACTATGAAGCTGAACAGTTTTGAACAGATGGAGCCACCTGTTTGTTATTAAGCTGTTTCAGACCAATACTGTGGTTTACAGTGAGCAAAATGTTATCTACATATGTTATAGTTAACGTCAAAAAAGCATATGACCATCCATCCATTCATTTTCTTCTGCTTATCCGGATGTCTCTTTAAAAATATTGGCTAAAACCATAGACTGTATATAAAAATGGACATAGCTAACCTGCTAGCCACTCCGTTCCAAACAGGAAGTGAGCATGACTCTAATCACATTGTAGTGAAAAAACTTTGTCCCTCTCTCTGTAACTGCTGCTGTCAGACTCCTCATTTTGGTCTATGTTCACATTAATCTCTACATGATCCAGATGTTTTAATTTCACAATTTTGTCCATACATTAAGATATGGACCAGCAACTGCTCCCTGCTAAAACAGGAGGTGTTACCCTCACTCTTCTTTTCTTGCTATGATACTTGCAGTTGGAATTCCAAATATGGATTATCCACGTTGCCCCTATAACTGGTAACCTCGAATACTGCTGTTCAAAATTTAAACTGTATTACTGTGTTTCTTTTTCAGATGTGAATGACAATGTGCCGTTCTTCCAATCCTCCACATACGAGGCCACAGTCCCAGAAGGAGCCCAGACCGGGACTACAGTGATCCAGGTCTCTGCCATGGACCGGGACTCTGGACCACATGGAGCAGTCAGTATCTAAACAACTGTCCAGGGTTAGACTTGATTTAGTCCTGGCATAGACCCAGTTTAGTCCTGCTTTAGTCGTGGTTGAAACCTAGATTGGTCCTAGTTCAGCTATGGTTTAGACTCGGGTTAGTTCTGGTTCAGTCCTCTTTCAGTCCTAGTTCAGATTTTTAGACCCTGTTTAGGTCCAGCTTAGTCCCAGTTCAGTCCTGGTTTAGACCAGGTTCAATCCTGGTTCAGAAATGGTTTAGTCCCGGTTCAGTTCTAGGTCAGTCCTGGGTCAGACCTTGCTCAGTTCTAGTTCAGTGCTGGTTTAGTACTGGTCCAGACCTGATTCAGTCCTGGTTTTCCTCCTCAGGTGCGATACTCTCTTTTGGGGGATGACAGTGGAGATTCTCAGTTCTTCAGGATAGACCCACAATCCGGATCCATCGAGACTCGAGCATCGTTCGACCGGGAGCAGAAGTCCTCATACCTGCTGGAAGTCCAGTCTGAGGACGGGACTGAGTCTGCCAGAGCAGGCCTACAGGGGCTGCCCAACACGGGTATGGTTCTGTTGTCAGACGGGGTATTATGCAAAATTGACTTTTTGGAGCTTTTTCCAACGTCATAAGGCCGTTCCCTCATCAAAACATGCCTGAAGAGATTTTACATGTCATCCATGGATGTTTGAGTCATTTAGCAATCTCTCCAAGTCTCTATTCAACTCTCGTTGCAGTTAGCAGTACGAACCTGTACAAGGCTCTGCCCACAAGTACACAGAACTATACACAGCAACTTGAGAAACCTGATGTGATGTGCAATAGTTTCATTAGTAGGATGCATGCTGATTATGTTGTGATAACACTCTGAAGGGGAATAGACTTAATGCAGAGAGCAAATGAAGAAAAGACTCGAAAGCAAGAGTGAAACTTAAAAAACATGGTGATAGGCTGTTTTGGCCAATATCTAAATATGTTATGTGTCACTCCAGTGTTAGTAAAAGTATGGTATAATATGCATGTGACTAACCTGCTTGGACTGTATTTTCAGACACAGCATACGTGCGTGTTTTCGTGGCTGACGTGAATGATAATGCGCCGCAGTTTGAGAAGCCTCTATACGAAGTGAGTGTGGACGAGGACCAGGAAGTGGGCTATGGAGTCATCACTGTGACGGCTACTGACCAGGACGAAGGTCAGAACACATGAACAAATAAACCTTACACACACAACATCTGCACAAACGATGGGAGGACAAGATAAAACACAAATGGAGAGGAGGTGCAGGTGAGGAGGAGGTGACAGCTACTGACCAGAACACATGAACAACTAAACCTTACACAACATCTGCAGAAACGATGGGAGGACAAAACACAAATGAAGGGGAGGGAGGGGAGAGGAGGAGGTGTGGATGAGTAGGAGTCACAGATGAGGGGGAGGTGTTTTTACAGTACTTTAGGCAGGAGGTGACAAAGGTGTGGATGAGGGGTTCAGCAGACTGTGGGACAGGGCTGTTCACATGTACAGGAGGCAGAAATCTCATTGAGGGCCCAGAGGGCCACAAAAATGTGTTTGAAGGCCACATTTGGTCCCTCAACCACAGTTTGGGCCCTGCTGTAGTTCCATGTCCCGCATCTATGAAGCACAGACGTTTGAAATGACAGTGAAGACTGTGAAGGGCGTCCAGAGCCAGAGGTGAGGCCAGAGTCTACAAAACAAACATCCATCTGTGAACAGCATGGACCCAAATATGATCTGTGCTTCAGCCTCTGACAGAGGAAGGAGGGGGGCAGAGAGGAGAGGGGGGAGGAAGAGGAGAGAGGGGCGAGAGAGGGGGGAGAGAGAGGGGAGAGAGAGAGGGAGAGAGAGAGGGAGAGAGAGAGGGAGAGAGAGAGAGAGAGAGAGAGAAAAAGAGAGGGAGAAAGAAAGAGAGCGAGCCCAATAGAGGAAACATTGACCCTAATGACATATAACTTTTCTGGTGGGGGTCAGTGAGGCTTTCTTGGCATGCTTTAAACTTGACTTTCATTTATTCAGTTACAGGTGGTTTAATGATCAGTCACTGAACTGTATCTTTGATCTAGTAGTGTCACCCTCATGTCTACATGGAGATAGACAATTTTAAAATGAGTGTGATATAGACCATCTTAAAAATGAAATTATCTGATTATCAAATAATGAGATGGAAAAAGGCAGCATAATACATTCAAACAGGGTCAACATTTCATTTTTGGGGAGTGATGGAAGGAGAAAGAGGAGGAGGAGAAGGAGGGGTGGGGTGTGGGCCATGTGTGAGTGTGGTCCATCTGGGCAGAGGAGAAAAGCTCAGGGCAAAAACACTGGACTGGACCTAATGAAGACGACTGACCCAAACTGAAAAGTCAAAACAACTACACACTTTACTTAAAATATAAAAAACACAACTAGTTCACTTTAAATCGTTTGCAGCCATCCAAAGTAGGGATACCGTTTTTTCGGCTGCTGATGCTGATAACGAGAACCAATACCATTCTTGTCCTGATACCTATTTTTTTTACTTTTTTTTTTAGGCTGTTTCTTTATAAATAATTAAGTAAGTCTACTCCATGGTGAGTTTTAGCCCCAGTTGCTTTAAAGGGCCTATATTACACTACCGTAAATTTCTGACTATTGATCGCACCTGAATATAAGCTGCATTTTACAGATATGTTGATTTGAGATATTTACACAGAAAGACGGTACTCAGGTTTTTGTTTTTTTGTTTTTTTTAGTTTTAATTTAAAACTTACTCTTTTTTTTTTTTTTCAAACCGTGCCTGAAAATCAGCAGTATGGTACCAACACGCCATCAACACAGGATGAACATACTCGCATGTTTAGAAAATAAAACTCCACCAACATGGGCTTTTATTTCCTCTGAAAGCTTTTATCATCTTTTTACATGACAGTTTTAAATGAAGTGTATTCTTCAGCTCATAATCTTTCTCCACCTCTGTCTCCCTTTTGCTTTTACTTCTAGAGAGTGCCCCCCGGTGGATGTTAGCCAGTAAAAAAATATAAATTTGCCGCACCTTTGTATAGGCCGCAGGATCAAAGCGTGGGGAAAAAAGTAGCTGCTTATAGTCTGAAATTTACGGTACTTTCTGATGTGTTCTAATGTTGCTTCCTCATCACAAACAGACCTGGAGCTGTGTTTAGTTTCATTCACACATGTTTGACACACAAACTCTGCATATTTAGGCTGAATTCTTCTAAACAAAAAACTCTGTTCCACCTAGTGATGTCATATGGTAATACAGGAAGTGCTCCTGAATTTTGCATCATTTAAGCCCTGTAACTGCCAACCTCTGCCGAACAAAAGGAAAAAGGAGCTGTTAACTTAAACTAGCGCTTAATGACATCTCAAAGTGGAACAGAGCATTTTGAGCTTTGGAGATGTAGATGGACTAATAATAAAGGGATACTCAAACATGTGTCAGTGAAACAAAACACAACTCCAGGTATGTTTTTGAGGAGGCAACAGCTCAAGAGTCCATTTCATGACCTTTAAATACTTGTTCCAGGAGCGAATGCTAAGCTGCGGTACCAGGTGTCATCAGGTTCCTCGGACCCGGAGCTGGGTTGGTTCGACGTGGATCCAGAGGTCGGGCGGGTTTTTGTAGCACAGCGTCTGGACTTTGAGACGAGGCAAAGACTAGAGCTGAGGCTGGTGGCGTCCGATGGGAAATGGTCCAATGAGACGCTCCTCATCATCAACATCATCAACCACAACGATGAAGCGCCGGTGTTTAGCCACGCCCTCTACCGTGCGTCTGTTCAGGAGGAGAGCGCCACATTGCCACTGCTACTGCTACAGGTGAGAGTGAGGTACTGCAGGAGGAGAGTGCCACACTGCCACTTCTGTTGCTACAGGTGAGAGTGAGGTACTGCAGGAGGACAGCGTCACACTCCCACTGCTGCTTCTACAGATGAGAGTGAGGTATTGCAGGAGAACAGCGCCACACTGGCAGTGCTGCTACTACGGGTGAGAGTGAGGTACTGCAGGATGAGAGCACCACGCTGCCACTTCTGCTGCTACAGATGAGAGTGAAGTACTGAAGGAGGACAGCTAGATTATTCCTACACAGTTTGTGGTTAAACATTCATTTTTGAAAGGTAACTGTCTCTTGTTTGATGAATAAGGAACAAAAACAAAGCTATGAAGTTTTTGGTTGGACCTGGAAGTGACATCATCACTCAAGCTGTGTTTGGATTCCGGTGACATCACAACATTCTGAACTGCCCAGAATGAGCTGGAGGGCAAAATAGATTTCTAATGAATAATTTGCCTTTAAATTGTCCAAATGCAGATGAGTGACCAGGTTTATGGTTAAAAAATATTATGCCCTTCATCTGAAATTAGGATATCGTCAAATTCTAGAATGAGAACACGACATATTGACTCACATACTCCAAACAGTGTTTTCCACCTGCATTTATAGAAAAAGCATATTTTTTAATAACCTGTTTAGGTTCCATTCCCTGCCTCTCTACCATCTCCTCTCTGGTCCTGTTTATGGAGGTGTTTGAAGTGGTTCCGCTCTGATTTCAGTCTGAGCCCTGAGACCCAAACTGGAGACATGCTGAATTCTACCATTCAGTCCTGGTTCAGTCCTGGTTCAACCCTCTATTGCAACATAAATTTGCATTTGAACAATATTAATTTTAGCTGCCCCCATCTGAATTAAATATTGGTGTACAGAATGTTGTGATGTCGTCTGAAACCCTGCAGTATAACAGAAAATAAACCTGTACCTGCTGTGTGTCGTCAGGTCTCTGCCGTAGACCCAGACCTGGACTCGGACCAGTCTCTGCTCCAGTTCTCTCTCCATGGTCAGGGTTCCGGAGGCGACTTCTCCATTGACCCTCAAACCGGCTTCATATACGCTCTGCGCCGCCTTGACCGTGAAGAGCGCCCCCTGTGGAGGTTCCTGGTTCTGGCCACAGACGAGGGCGGAGCGGGACTGACAGGATTCGCAGACGTGGTTTTAGAGGTGAAGGACATAAATGATAACGCTCCCTTCTTCCCATGCGCCACGCTGGAGGAGGATGGATGCTTTGTGGGGCGCGTTCCGGAAAATTCCCCCGCCGATACTTCAGTGATGGAGATGAGAGCGATGGACTTGGATGACCCAAATGAGGGGACCAACGCGGCCCTCGCATACAGCATTGTGCAGAACGTGAAAAACGAGATAAACCTAAATCTGTTTGCGATAAACACAAGAACGGGGACCATCTCCACAGTGCTGCGGTCTCTGGACAGGGAGCAGCAGCAGCGCCTCCTAGTGGTGGTGGAGGCACGTGACGGAGGAGGGCTGAGGGGGACGGGCACAGCTACGATCCTGGTGACAGACGTGAACGACCATCCACCAGTCTTCACACAGGACTCCTACTCGGCTCAGGCGGGTCTTAATGAAGTCTGTGTGTCAGATATGTTGTGTGTTGTGACCTTTGCCCTCTGTCCTCTGGGTTGGTTAATTCCCACATACCTTCCATGTAAATGTGCTCTTATGGTTGTCAAAAGGGCCTTAGATTCAAACTGGCAGCTACATTTTCAATTCTATTTATTTTTATAAATCAGAACATTTAAATAGCCTTCACCTTAGCCTTTAAGGGGCCACTGCAAAATGAACTGCTGCTCCTCCACGTTGCTCTGGCTTTGTTTTATAACCATTCCTTGTATCATTACCAGTTATTCTTTTTATTCCATCAAAAGGAGGAATTGAGATGTGCTTCCTTACAGATAAATACAAAAGCTTACAAATCAAAAGAACAATGACTCGCCTAAGTGCAGATCTGTGTGTGGGCTGTCTCCTTCGCTTTGTGCTGTCTTTATCACTACAGACGCCTCAAAGGCTGGAGCGTGTTTGACATGGGAAAATCTCCGAAATTTGTGGGGAAATTCCCCCATTAGGCCTGTCACTAACACATTTTGCAGCATGATATATTGCTACAGCAATCAATAAAAGTGTTGCGACAGCATCAGTAAAAGAAATGAGAAGTAACAGATAACAGATAGATAACAAAGGAATGTACTATTACTGGTCAATACTTAACCATAGAAGTCACTTTACAGCTCAAATCTTATCGTATTACATCTGAAATGCCCCAAATCTCCCACTTTTATTCAGCATTCACATGATGAAAACTGAGCCCAAATGGTTCCAGTTTTCATATACTGAACCATAAGTAAATATACTGGAGTGATTATTGTGACAGGCCTAGTGAAGGGATGTTCAAATTTTGGCAACCACACTTTTTAAACCAACCCAAGAAAAAAACAACCCACAGACTCAGATTTTAGACAATTTTTAGATTGTGAGGGAAAATTGCAGACCTGGCGACTATGGCAGCAAAGTATCAATAGTTCACCGAATTACCTCTAAATATGTCTTATCTACTGCCCGTGTCCAAGCAGGAAGTAAGACTGTAAACTTAAGCTTAAACTAAAATCTTGAGTATAATTATGTTAAGTGTATTTAGGTGAGAAGTGTAACCTGCCATGATCACTGAAATCCTCTTATTATGAAGAAGTGGTGCTATTAACCCTCTCCTGTCTGCTGCAGATGTCTGAGGATATGGAGGTAAACAGTGAGATCTTGGTGGTTTCGGCCACAGACTCAGATTTGGGGGAAAACGCTGCAGTGACGTTCAGTATTGTAGGCGGAGATGAAGAGCGAAAGTTCTTCATCGAAACAAACAAAACGAATAACCGTGGAATCCTCAAACTCCAGAAGAAAGTCGACTTTGAGAAGCCGAATGAGAGGAGCTTTAATCTGACGGTGAAGGCCGAAGATGCAGACTTTTACTGCCTCAGCCACGCTCTCATACAGGTACAAGACAGTCGTTTGGTCCTGGTATAGACATGGTTTGGACCTGGATTAGTCCTGGTTTAGACCTGGATTAGTCCTGGTTTAGTCCTGGTTTAGACCTGGTTTAGTCCTGCTTTAGGCCTGGTTTAGTCCTGGTTTGAACCTGGTTTATACCTGGTTTAGTCCTGGTTTAGTCCTGGTTTAGTCCTGGTTTAGTCCTTGTTTTAGACCTGGTTTAGACCTGGTCTAGACCTGGTCTAGACCTGGTTTAGACCTGGTTTAGTCCTGGTTTAGTCCCGACTTAGAACTGGTTTAGACCTTATTTAGTCTTGGTATAGATCTAGTGTAGTCCTGAGTTAATCCTATTTTCTACCACTTAGTCTTGGTTCAGTACCAATTTGGTTCATTTTTGGTCCTGGTTTAGTCCGCGTTTGTAATCCTGCCTTAACCCTGGTTTATAGTTCTAGTTTGATCCTAGGTTAGTCTTTGTTTGTTTAGCCTTGGTTTGATTCTGATTTAGACCTGGTTTAGTCTTTGTTGTAGTCTCTCTTTGTAGATCAGGTTCAAAGCAGGTCTAAACCAGGACTAAATCAACCAAACCAGGACTGAAAAAGGACTAAACTAGAATGAAACCTGTTTCGTCTTAGTTTGCATAGTTTGGTTTTAGACATTGGCATAATCTGTTATAAATCTAAAAATGTCACTTGTTTGTTTGTGCTCCTTTCCAGATCCATGACGCTAACGACAATGCTCCAGTTTTCCTGCCACAGTTTTACGAAGCTCCGCCGATGTCCGAGGATTCTCCAGTCGGATCCGTAATAGCTCAAGTCACCGTTTTAGACCTGGACTCGGGACAAAATGGCCATTTCTCCTTCAGCATCGCCAAGGAGTCCGATCCTCACGGGCAGTTTGCGGTCAATGAGGCCGGACACGTCGTTTTAGCCAATTCTTTGGACCGAGAGAAGATCTGGCAGCACCGGATCGTAGTTTTAGCCACAGATATGGGAGAACCCGCACTAACTGGCACGGCTATTGTGATGCTAACAGTTTTGGACATTAATGATAATGCTCCGGAGTTTGATGCGGATTATGAGCCAATAGTTTGGGAGAACACTGGCACTCCTCAGATTGTAAAGATGAACAGTTCTTCGGTTTTGCTTCACGTCAAAGATCGAGACACGAGTGGAAATGGTGCGCCGTTTACGATACAGATGCTACAGCTAACTGCAGATGCGGTTAGTTTTAACCTGACGGACCTGGGTAACGGTAGTGCTATGCTAACAGCGCTGAGGACATTTGACAGAGAGCAGCAGAAGGAGTATCGAGTTCCCATAATGCTTCAAGACAGCGGAGCTCCGCCTCTCAGCGCCACACACACTGTTACTGTGACAATTGGAGACAGAAATGATAACCCACATGAACCAGCGCACACGACTTTCATCCTGTACAGCTACGATGGTATGTTTTAATACTGTATGTGTGGTAATGCAAATAGTATGCTCAGGAGGGACAGTCTACATCAGGGGTCACCAACACAGGTCGCCCCCAAGAACTACATGAGTAGCCCGCAGGCCGGTTCTAACAATGGCATAACTCACTAATGAGCTGCATCTAAAATTACATATTTTTCTGTTGCTATTTTTTTAATCACGCTTGCATTTATATAGATTTAAAAATCGCAATGTCTTAAAAATATGTTCATTATACGTGAAGTTTACATAAGTTAAGGGGAACTCTGACCTACTCAGTTCAAAGGTCAGTCTTGTGCACATGACAGAACCAGTGCTCAGTGAAGCTGGGCAGATGCTGAATACAGTTTCTTACCCCAAAAACATGGCAGACAAAAAATTATCACTTTCACAATGAATTTTACGACTGTAAAAGAAACCTGCGTGTGTCTCATCTGCGGGGTGACTGTGGCTGCAGCAAAGCGGCACAATGTGGCGGGACACTTCACTACGTGTCACAAAAACTACCATGTTAACTACCCACCGGGAAGAGCACTGCGGGCAGAAAAGGCAGGCAGGCTAAAGGCAGCTTTGGGCAACAGTCTTTTTCACGTGACTGTCAAAAAAGTCACATATTTGTTAATCTCGATTGCTTTTTGTAAGTTGATTTTTATTTAACATTACATAATTGATAACTTTTTGAAACATGGTGCAACATAGTTTGTTTTGTTAAAATGGCTTGTCCATGGCTGGTGAAAATGGGAAAATTTTTCTTTGAGATATAGTAACATAAGTAATCATCTGAAAATTTAACAAATATAATAAGATTAATAAAGTTAAAGTGCTGAATATTGATATCTATTTCCCATCTTACTGTCATTGTTGATTGTGAGAAAAAATGAAAGTGATCAGTGTCTTCACATAGATGAGTATTATTAATGATTATTAATAATGTAAAACTAAAGGTAAACTGAGAAAATGTGTTATTTCAGAAGAGTATATAAAACTGGTAGCCCTTTGTATGACTCGGTACACATGAAGTAGCTCTCAGTTTCAAAAAGGTTGGTGACCCCTGGTCTACATCTATGGCCATAGACTGTATGAAGAAGTGGACTAAGTGAGTCGATGAGGCTGGAAGCATACCCAGGCTCACTTCCTATTTGGAATGTGGCAGCTAGTGCGTTAGCTTTGTCCATTAATATATACAGTCTATGGGTACAACAGTATGTTTTAACACTGTGTATTTGCAGTAATGCAGATAGTACACTCAGGAAGGATGGTCTACCTAAAAAAAACAGATCTGACCAGTCACTTGGCCTGAATGTGCCACCTGTTTCCACGGGGATGGGTGCATTTATTGCTATACGGACTATTCCAGACAAAGCAGACAAGCAGGTGGTGGACCATCAGCTGAATATATTTTGCCGTGCAGCTTTCATTTGATAATATTCACAGCTATTCTTACTGAAACTTCCAAATCACAAAAAAAAAAAAAATAAATAAATAAATTATATTCCGTAATTAGTAAAAATTAATACAGGTAAAGCTTAATAAACTTAATATTTTTAGTCAAGTTAATTTCAGTAGTGTCTGCTTTGCTTTGCTGAGAGCTCTTAACCCACACATATTTCTTCTTTAGGCTGTTAGCTTCACAATAATCCACTGTTAAATTCACATCACCAGATCCATCCTTTGGGAAGCAAAAAAAAGCACAAAACGCTTTCAAAATCCCCAAACTTTATCGAACAAACGCCTCGAACCATTGTCTTCTGAGAGTTCTTTCTTGTTTATATTCTTCTGTTTTTCATCCAATTCCCCAAAGTCAAACCTTTTTAAGCCTGCTCCACTTTCTGTGCTCCTGTAAAATCCCACATCCGCCTGTAATCCCTTTAACTGTGAAATCAGACACGCGGAAAAAACACCAAACTGGATTGGGATAATAATTTTCCAAAGAAGCAGACTGAGTAAATAGAAATGCTTTTAATTAGAGTTTAGGCCCTGGAGATATTAGGCTAAAAATACGAGAGGTTTGAGTGGGATTTGGTGATGAAATAGAACAGTTAAACAGGAGGGAGGAGGGAGCGGGGATGTCTGGTTGAAATGGGGATTTTAATAATATAACGTGCTAATTTAAAGCACTAAAAATGCAATAAAGTTTGTCCCGGTTTTACACTGGTTTAGTCCTGGTTTAGCACTGGTTTATTTCTGGTTTAGTTCTGGCCTAGTCCTGGTTTAGTCCTTGTTTAACATTGGTTTAGCTGTGTTTTAGTTTTATTTCTGGTTTAGTCTTGGTTTAGTCTTGGTTTAGTCCTGGTTTAGTCCTGGTTTAGCTCTGTTTTAATCCTGGTTTAGTCCTGTTTTAATCATGGTTTAGTACTCAATTTAGTCCTCTTTTAATCGTGGTTTAATATTGGTTTAATCCTGGTTTAAGATTGGTTTAGTCTTGGTTTAGTCTTGCTTTAGCACTGGTTCAACACTGGTTTAGTCCTGTTTTAATCCTGGTTTAGTCCTCGTTTAACACTGGTTTAGTCCTTGTTTAACATTGGTTTAGTCCTGGTTTAGTCCTGGCTTAGTCCTGGTTTAGTAATGTTTTAATCTTGGTTTAGCACTGGTTTTGTCATTATTTCATGCTGTTCATTGGCACTTTAACTGCGTTGCAAGTGTTTGGCTTGGGCAATAGGGTCAGTAATAATTTTCTAGTCTATTTTTTGTCCTTTTCACATTCATTTAGAGAAAAAAAACAGTACAGATTTTTAAACATTGCCATTTACACAAAAAAAAAAAATCGCTGCTCCAAAGTCTCACATCTGCTCCAAACATAGATGAAGTGTAAAGAAGTCAGATTAAGCATATCAAGGCTAGGAGATATAGGGGCCAATTTGAAGCCCCATTTTTGGAATTCTGACAACCAAAGAGCCAATCAGGAGCAAGATTGTTGAAAGTGGAACCTTCATGCCCACACTGCTGGGTTTAGCAGGGAGCGGGCACAATACTGTCATTCAAACCTGTTGCTAACGCTAGCAGGAGCGACCTCAGTTAAAGAAGGCTCCTAATTTGTCTGTTATTAATGTTCATATCTTAATTTAGGGACAAAATGGCGAAATAAAAATACCAGGATTATGTAGAGCGAGTTTATACAAACATTTTAAGAAAATAGTGAAGCTCACAGCAGCAGTTATGGAGAGAGGGGTGACTATTTTTCAATTTAAAGTGAATTGGAGATGAAGTGCGCCCATGATCGCTTCCTGTTTGGAACGCATGAAAGACCTCCATTAAAGACCCAAACTGATCGACTAATAGACAAGTCTGAATCTCTGTCTTGATTAAACATTGGTACTGTTCAAAGAGGCAAGGGATGGCAGCCACATGTGCATCAGTCTGCCACAGGGCAGCTGTGACCATAGAATGAAAAGAGTGAGTAACAGCCAACGTCCTGACTGAAATGTTGTGTCCTAGGCCTCCTTCCTGAGACTGTCCTGGGAAAGGTCCAAGCTCCAGACCCTGATGACTGGGGACAGAAACACTACAGCTTCAAAGGGACCTCACCCAGGTACTGATTTAGACCTGGTTCAGTGCTGGTTTAGACCTGGTTTAGTCCTGGTTTAGTCCTGGTTTAGTCCTGGTTTAGTCCTGGTTTAGTCCTGGTTTAGACCTGGTTTAGACCTGGTTTAGACCTGGTTCAGTCCTTGTTTAGTCCTGTTTTACTTCTGGTTCAGTCTTGGATCAGTCCTGCTTTAGTCCTGGTTCAGTTCAAGTTTAGTTCTGGTTCAGTCCTGATTTAGTCCTGATTTAGTCCTGGTTTTGTCCTGGTTCAGTCCTGATTCGGTCCTGGTTCGGTCCTGGTTTAGTCCTGGTTTAGTCCTGGATTAGTCCTGGATTACATTTGATTCAGTCCTAGTTTAGTCCTGGTTTAACCTCTTGTTCCTCTGTGCAGAGTTTTCAGTCTGAACCAGAGCTCAGGTGAACTGTCAATCTCTGAGGCAACGCCCCTTGGGTCGTATCTACTGCAGGTGAGCGTGGCTGACCACACCTGGCCTGAAGTCACCTGCAGCGTGCGAGTGGAGGTGAGAGAGCTCCCCCCAGAGGCGCTGAGAAACGCTGCGGCCATCAGGATACACAGTGAGGAACAAATTCTGATACTAGAAATACAATATTATTACTGCTTCTACTATTGCTACTACTACTACTACTGCTACTACTATTGCTACTACACTACTACTACTAATACTACTCCTGCTACTACTACTACTTCTAACTACTACCACTACTTCTATTACTTCTACTTCTACTACTGCTGAATCTCTGCTACTGCTACTTCTAACACTGCTACTACTAACACTACTGCTGTTACTACTGGTTTTACTACTGGTAGTATTACTATTGGTACAACTACTGTATAATTACTATTAATACTAATACTACTACTGCTACTATTGTTTCTAGTACTGGTAGTACTACTGCTACTACTGTAAAACTACAACTATTACCACTACTCCTCTCTATTTCTTTTCCTTCCCCTCCTTCTCTCTCTCTTTCTCCATCACTCCCTCTCTCCCTCCCCCTCCCCCTCCTTTTCCCTCCCTCTTTCCCTCCCCCTCTCCCTCCTCTCCCTCTCTCTCAGATGTGACCGAGCTTCAGTTCTTTGGCCCTGGCCTTGAGCAGAGCCTGTTTGCTCGTCTGTGTGGAGCTCTATCGGACCTCCTCCACCTCCCCCCTGACCACGTGGAAATCTTCTCCCACTCCGAGGCCTCCCTTCCCGGGCAGACGGGTCTGAACCTCTGGCTCTCTGCACACGGATCCTCTTACCTCAAACCAGAGAAGATTCTCGGATACATCAGTGCGTACAAGAACAAGGTAAAGACATACTGCAAAGTGCATTCAACAGTCTGATAGTTTTGTCCCAATATTAAGGAATATATTCGATACCTATCCTGATACCACAATGATAATAACAACACTCTTTAGACAGTCTTTAGACAATATACTCTGATTTCCCACATTAAATGGTAGCACTTTGTTTCATATTCCCATGTGGCCTTGTATCTGTGTAATCCCCTGACTTCTATGGGGTATTAGAGAAAGGGTATTTGACTTCTATGGAGTACTAAAGGGGCTATTTGATTTGTATGAAGTATCAAAGAGGGGTTATTTGATTTCTATGGCATATTAAAGAGAGGCTATTTGACTTATATGGCATATTAAAGAGTAGATACTTTACTTCTATGGGGTATTAAAGTGGGGGTACTTGACTTCTATGAGGTATTAAAGAGGGAGTATTTGACTTCTATGGGATATTAAAGAGGGGGTATTTCACTTCTATGAGGTATTAAAGAGGAGGTATTTTATTTCTGTGGGGTATTAGAGAGGGGATATTTGACGTCTATGACTTCTTCATTGTGAAAAACATGTACCGTATTTTCCGGACTATAAGTCACAATTTTTTCATAGTTTGCCTAGGGGTGCGACTTATACTCAGACACGGCTTATATGTGAAATTATTAAAATATATAATATCACATCTTTGTTATTGTCACACTGACAACTGCGCGAGGGCACTCTAGGCTTGTTTACCAGTACGGCAGCCATCTACTTCCGAAGCAGCGTTTCATCTACTTCCGGAGCAGGCGGGGTTGTTCCGAAGGGATGGATTTAGGGATTTGAAGTGAGATCAAGAATAAACTTGTTAGCTTGTTTTTTATGTGTGGACTCATTTGGCTGCATCTTTACGCACACGCGCTGCACATGGATATACCACACCACATGTACTTGGGAATTACACTTTTACCAGGACTGAGGAGGAGTTTTTTGGTAGAGTTTGGTTAAGATAAGATAAGATATGCCTTTATTAGTCCCACAGTGGGGAAATTCCAATATTGCACCGCACAGTTAACAAACAGAAGGAAAATCGTACATGCAATAAAACAAGATAAAAGATAAATAGCTTGAAATAATTTAAGAAATAGACTTAAAAATAAACTAAAAATAGACTCTAACTCTGGTTGATACTATGTGTTTGGTTTCAACTTAAAGTGCGGACGCTGCAGACTGTGACTGAATGTGGATATTATTAAGCACAACACTTTGACTTTGAGACACTGTAAAAGTCCCACACTGGAGATACACTGCTCTTTTGGTACACTGGTGACACCCTGGTCACACTGACTGTCCAGCATTTTACAAGTTCAGATATTGTACCTAGCAAGTGTAAACTCATCGTTTCCCACTAAATTGGAAAAATATTATAAATGTTTCGTTTATCATAAGTCTAGTTAAAGGTCACAAAAACTACTTCCTGTTTTCCGGTTCAGCCTTTTACACTAATGTGTAAGTCTTACCCAACAGAGCATTATTTAAGAAACAATTGAGAAGTAAAATATAAAGTTTTTGGTTCACTGGCTTGTTTACTAAGAGGCCAAAGTGGTATGTATATTTTCCATGCGTTCATATGCAATTGTATGTGTATATGTAATATGAGCCAGAGCTTATGTTATATTTGATGTGTTTGCTAGTTCTACAATGTGAACTGTGATGAGGAAGTAAGACCACAGTAAACATCAGTGAAAAGAACTTGTGTCTCGTGTTTGTGGATAAGGTCACATAGCGTAGTGTATCTGATTAACTGTTAATATGTTACATTAACATACCAGACACATATTCAGTTTGCTATGTGTTACGTTGGCGTGCTGTGCTGCTATTCAGTGTGTTGTTCTCTATTTTTTTTGCTGGTGCGACTTATACTCCGGAGCGACATATAGCCTGGAAAATTGTCATGATCTGTCATTCCTGCCTGTTCAGCCTGAGCAATCAATCAAAGACTTGTTAGACCACAATCAGGCGCTAACGCAGCAGGTGAATCAACTAACTAATCAGCTGTCCGCTCTGCTCGCTCCGGCCCCTCCCGTCCCTGCTCCTGTTCCTGCTGTCGCTGCGGTGAGGACCGCGTCTCCTCCGTGCTCTCCCGAGTCGAGGGGCACGGACCCGGACCCCTATGCCGGACAACCCAGTCTTTGCCGTGCATTTTTGTTTCAGTGCACCTCCATGTTTCGTCAGTGCCCCGCCCGCTTCACATCAGACGCCGCCATGATCCGCTACGTCTGCGGGTTTCTCTGGGGTAAGGCGCTCCAGTGGGCCGAGGCGCGCTTTGCCAACGTGGCACTCGACACTGTGGATTATACTGACTTTGTTTCTGCTTTTAAACTGGTGTTCGACCACCCGCACTACCGGGCGGACGCCCCATCCCGCCTACTCAGCCTGACCCAGGGATCCCGTTCTGTGGCCGATTACACCATTGATTTTTGGACTAACGCTGCGTAGCTAGACTGGACTGACAGCGCTTTGTGGGCCGCGTGCGGGGACCTAACGATCAGTTGAGGGATGAACTAGTGTCACGTGATGAGCCTCCGGACCTGCAGACTCTGGTTTCTCTAGCAAACCGCATAGACAATAGACTCCAGACCCGTCGGAGAGAGAGACTGCGCTCACCGGCTCGAGCTGCCTCTCGCCCCCCGCCGTCGCCACCTCCGCTCCTCCAGGAGGCGCCACCTCCTGGGGAACCCATGCAAGTGGGCCGGACCACCCTTTCTCCGGAGGAACGCATGGAGCGCCGCCTGGCCGGGGAGTGCCTCTACTGCGGTACTAGGGGGCACTACATCGCCACTTGTCCCGTGCGGCCAAAAGGGGGCGCCCACCAGTAGAGATGGGAGTACTGGTGGGTCAGTCACATGTCCCATCCCCGTCTAGCCGGATTTTATTGGATGCTACACTTTTTTTAAACTTGGACTCGTTATCCGTCTCTGCCCTGGTGGACTCAGGGGCCGAGGAGGACTTCCTGGACTCGCGCGTGGCGGAGCAATTTGGGGTTAAGCTCGAGCCTCTGGATTCTCCCCTCACTGCCCTTGGACTAAATGGATTACCTCTGGCCCAAGTCACCCACCGTACCGAGCCCATCACTCTGGTCATCTCCGGCAATCACCGGGAACAGCGGAGGTTCCACGTCACCTCCACTGTCTCTGCGCCTCTAGTGCTCGGTTTCCCCTGGCTCCGGTCACATAACCCGACCATCGACTGGGTCCAGGGGCGGGTGTCGGGGTGGAGCTCCTCCTGCCACGCCCTCTGTCTCCGGTCCGCCCTGTCTCCTGCTGGGGACGCCAGCCCCTGTTCCCCAGCTTGGATTCAGTCCCCGAGGAGTACCATGACCTCCAGGAGGTGTTCAGCAAGAGCCGGGCCATGTCTCTTCCCCCACACCGGCCCTACGACTGCGCCATTGACCTGCTCCCGGGTGCTCCTCTTCCCTCCAGTAGACTGTACAACCTCTCCAAACCTGAAAGAGAGACTATGGAAAACTACATTAAGGACTCGTTAGCCACAGGGATTATCCGCCCGTCCTCGTCACCAGTCGGAGCTGGCTTCTTCTTCGTGGCCAAGAAGGACAAGACCCTCCGCCCGTGCATCGATTACCGTGGATTAAATCAAATTACTGTTATGAACAAGTATCCACTTCCGCTCCTGGACTCTGCTTTCACCCCGCTCCATGGCGCCACTGTTTTCACTAAACTGGACCTCCGGAACGCATACCACCTGCTGTTTTTCAGGCTCTCATCAACGACGTTCTTAGAGACTTCCTCAACCACTTCGTCTTTGTCTACTTGGACGACATACTGATCTTCTCCCGAGACATCCACAAACACCAACGCCACGTCCGCCAGGTCCTGCAACGCCTTCTGGAAAACAAGCTATTCGTAAAACCAGAGAAGTGCGAATTCCACGCCAGCCAGGTCAGCTTCCTCGGGTTCATCGTGGGGCAGGGTCAGGTGAAAGCTGACCCCGAGAAGATCAAAGCCGTCCTGGAGTGGCCAGCCCCGGTGAATCGCAAACAGCTCCAGCGATTCATCGGATTCGCCAATTTCTACCGCCGCTTCATCCGAGACTTCTGCCGGGTCATAGCGACCAACTCACCTCTCACGTCTTCTGCCTCCATGGTATCCCCTGTGACATCGTCTCCGACCGTGGCACCCAGTTCACGTCGCAGGTGTGGCAAGACTATTGCTGAGGGTTGGGTGCCACAGTCAGCCTCACCTCCGGATTCCATCCCCAGACCAACGGGCAGACCGAGCGCGCCAACCAAGACCTGGAATCCGCTCTCCGCTGTGTTGTCTCCGCCAACCCGTCATCCTGGAGCTCCTTCCTCCTCTGGATAGAGTACACCCACAACTCACTCGTCAGCTCGGCATCCGGCATCTCTCCGTTCCAGGCATCCCTGGGATACCAGCCTCCACTCTTTCCCTTTGAAGAAGAGGACCTGGCAGTTCCCTCCGTCCAGCACCACCTCCAGCGTTGCCGCCGCGTTTGGAGGAAGACCCGCACTGCTCTGCTCCAGGCTGGGGTCCGCACGAAGAGGGCGGCAGATTGGCATCGTGCCCCGGCACCCGAGTACCAGCCCGGCCAAGAGGTCTGGCTCTCTGCCAAGACCATCCCGTTAAAAAACGAGTCTCGCAAACTCTCTCCTTGCTTCCTGGGTCCCTTCAAGATCTCCAAGATCATCAACCTGTCTGCAGTCCAGTTAGAACTTCCTCCTGCTCTCCGGATCCATCCCACATTCCACGTTTTCACAGTTGAAGCCAGTCAAAACCAGTGACTGCATCCTGGATCCTGCTTGTCTCACTGTTCCCCGACCCGAGAGAGAGAGACTCTATCACTTTGCACTTTGTATATACACTTGCCACACCCGAGAGAGAGACTCTATCACAACTGCACTTTGTATATAAATTTACCACTTACTGTGAATAAAAACTGTTTTGAACTGCCCTCTGAGTTGTGTGTGTTGGCCCGCCAAAACCAGACATTACAACAAAAATACAGTAATCTTACTGTGAGTGGGCTCGCCTCTCCACTGATCTGTCCTTCAACTTAGCCTAGTGGCATCACCTTGTCTCCATGGAAATTATAGATACGTTTAATGCTATATGTCGGAACATTACAGGCAAAATATTGATAGTTTTCAGCTGATGTCATCAATATTCCCTGGGTGTATGACTAACTAGAGGGTCTGCTCTGTCTAAAGCTCTGTTACTCAAGTTACACTTTAATCTGAGCTTTGTTTTAAAACAAACTGACCATAAAGAACTGACTTAGCTGAACTACAACAGGTGAGCTAATTTGTGCTGTTAAATAAGTCCCTCTCAAATAACATTACAGTCACAAGCTAGCTAGCATTAGCATTAACAGTTTTTCAGTGAGTCACTCTCACCTTTTTGTGTAAAATAAAACTCCTAAACAGGACTATGAATGCTCAGATTGATCACAGGCTCCTGAAAGTGTGCTGTTTAAATCAATTTTGTATTTTTTCTTGAGTTTTCACACAGTCTTAAAACTTTTTGGACAGTGTTGCTAATGTGTGCTTTCTGTCTCCATGGTTATTGCAGAACATTCTGCCATAAACATATGTGGAGAACACCCCCAGTGTGATGTCACTGAAAAATATCTAAATAGGTCTCTCCATGGAGACAAGCAGGCGGTTGACCCTCTACCAGAAAATGTACATAGAGCACCTTTAAAGGGTAGTCAGAAGTAAACCAGGACAAGCAACGAGAAAGACTAGGCCAGGATTAAACCAGGACTAAACCGGGCCTATGCCAGGAATAAACAGGACTCAACCTGGACTAAACCAGGACTAAGCCAAGACTGAACCAAGACTGGACCAGGTCTAAACCAGGACTAAGCCAGGACTGAACCAAGACTGGACCAGGTCTAAACCAGAACCAAACCAGGATAGAACCAGGACTAGACCAGGATCCCATTTGTGTGTGTCTCATGTGACAGGAGGAGGCTGTGAGGTTAAGTGCTGAACATCTGGCAATGGTGTACGAGACATGTTTAATGCATGTTACACTTATGTATAGAATTGATTTTAAAGAAAAAAACAACACAGACCTAGAGTGTGTGAGGGAAGGGCATCTGACACACTCACCTCTCCCAGGTTCAAATCCTAGAATACATGGGGTGTTTTCTGTGTGGAGTTTGCATGTTCTCTTTGTGTCTGGGTGGGTTTCATCCATAGACTGTATATATAAATGGACATGGCAAACCTGCTAGCTACCATGTTCCAAACAGAAAGTTTGGAACATGGCGGCCTTGGCTCCATCAACTCCAATTCACTTTCTATTGACAGCTCTCTCTGTAACTGCTGCTGTCAGACTTCACTGTCATTCTGACCTTAACATGTTGGTTTTAACCTGCTGCACACGATCTTGGTGTTTTTATTTCACTGTTTGTCCCTAAATCAAAATATGAACATTAATAACAGACAAATAAGGCTTTCTTTCCCTGAGGTCTCTCCCGCTAGTGTTAGCAACAAGTTTGATTGACAGTGTTGGTAAGTGCCCTCACTGCCGGTTTAGCCGAGAGCAGGCGTTACCTCTAACAGCCTCCCTCCTGATTGGCTCTTTGGTTGCTATGACACTTTGGCTTCTAAAGGGATGTAACTCATCAGAGCCCAAGTTCAAAATAAGGTTGTCAAAAGCATCAAAAATCTGATACTAATCCATACTAAAACTAGTATCGAAACTAGATACACATTTTTTGCAGGTATTGCTACTAAAAAAAGCCCCATTGACAGGACAGAAATTAACCTTTCCCGAAAATCTTTAGAATGATGTAGAGCTGTATCAGAACGAATATAAGACGCATAGTATACGCCCATGGACCACATGGGAATGGAAAAGAAAGTACTACTATTTATTATGGAAAATCACATTCTGTTGTCTAAAGAAAGAGTGTTTTATTATGATTGTGATATCAGAATCGGTATCGAGTATTGATTCCTAAATGTTTACTATTTGTATTGTCTCTGTCCTGGACCATGAAACCTGTTCTCCACATCAGCAGTAGGCTCTGGCGCTGTCTCCTTGTTTCTCTCACAGTTTGAAATGATTTGTATCTTTTGTTTTGTTGAGACGTAGAATTGTTTTTGATGTCAAAGTGTCAAAGGTGTCGCTGACTTTTGAACCAAATGAGAAGAAAAAGTTTCAGACACAAAACCTGTCAAAAGCAACATGAAGCAATGAAGGTTAGAAAAGAAACAAAACAAAAGATGAAGAGGAGAGGAACAGAAACCAGGACTCAACCACAACTGAGCCAGGTTTGAACCAGGAGTAAAAGAGAACTGAACCAGGACTAAACCAGGACTGGACTGGAACTGAACCAAGACTGAATCAGGACTAGACCAAGAGTGAACCGGGACTGAACCAGAACTGAACCAGGACTGAACCAGGATTTAACCAGGAGTGAAGCAGGACTGAACCAGGACTGAACCAGGACTGGACCAGGACTGAATCTGGACTGAATCGGGACTAAATCAGGACTAAACCAGGGAAACACCATGACTACACTGTGTTTGCTGACTGGATAAAAGCAGATGTAACATTGAGTGATCTGTCTGGGAGAAAAATGAAATATTAACAGAAAGAACGTTTGAAGTTAGTCATTTTTATTTTCATGTTTTGAAATTCTCCGAACACTGGATTCGTGCAGGTTTGTGCTTCTGCCTCAGACACGCTGACAGACTGTGACAACACATGAGACACACGGAGACAGAAAAAACAGGAGAGAGTGACAGAACACTGCTGTCAGGAGAAGAGAGCGAGAGGAGGGGGGAGAACTAACAGGCTGCTGTCAGGAGAGAGGGACAGGAAGGTGTTGTGAGAGAGGGAGGAGAGAGAACTAACAACACGCTGCTGTGAGGAGAGAGGAGAGGATGCGAGAGGAGGGGACTGAAAGAAGAGGGAGAGAAGGGAGGAGGGGAAATAGAAGCGAGATGAAGGAAGAGGAAAGAGGGAGGATTGAATCAAGCACAATTCCAGGAGAGAGAGAGGGAGAAGAGGATGGAGAGACGGAGAGACGGAGGGAGAGAGAGGAGGGGGGGGGGGGCACTAACTGCACTCTGCTATCTGGAGAGAAGAGAGGAGAGAGAAAGGGAGAGAGGAACTGACAATGCACTGTAAGGAGAGAGGAGAGGAGGGGAGTGAGAGGAGAGGGGGAGAAGGGGGAGGGGGAGAGACAGAGGAAGAAGAGAAGTGAGAGGGAGAAAGTGAAGACAGGGGGAGGGAGGGAGAGAGAACAACATGCTGCTGTCAGGAGAGAGGAGAGGAAGTGAGAGGAGGGGACTGAAAGGAGAGGGAGAGAAGGGAGGAAGAGGAAAGAGGGGAGATTGAATCAAGCACAACTCCAGGGCTGTTTATGATTAGGTAACAGCCCCTTTAAACCCTTGTCTTCCCTCTCTCTCTTCTCTCAGCTGGAGTCCTCTCTGGGCGTGTCTCTGTCGCCGCTGGATGACTGCCCCCTGGTGGACTGCTCTGGTGGCTGTAGTACAGAGGTGGACTTCAGTTTAGACCCGATGTCACTTGGGTCTGGTGCCGTGGTCCTGGTCTCGGTTAAACCCACAGTGAAGACTCAGTGTGGCTGTAGATCCAGAGAGCACACCCACAAATCCTGCTCCTCCTACCACACAAACCCTTGCCTGAACGGGGGCAGCTGCTCCGAGGGGCCCCTGGGCTTTAGGTGAGGACCAGAGAGGAAGGAAATTGATACTTTGCAGCTGATGTCATCAATATTCCCTGGGGGTGTGATGCAAACTGTAGGTACAACTGTCTGAAGCTCTGTTACTCAAGTTACACTTTAATCTGAGTAAAAGCTAAAGTTAAATCTGTCATTTGGACAAAAAGTTGGAGTGAAGATGTTTTCCTGCTCATCCAAACTTCTTCAGTTCTGGTCAGATTACTGGTGGATACTGCCTGTTTGCTATTGTGTGCATTGTGTAGCCACCATGTCACCATAAGTGCTAAACATTCTGTTGTAAACATACACACAGGACACCCCCAGCGTGACGTCATAGTAGCTGTAAAAAGCGGCATGAGTCCTAAATAGGCATGTAACAATAACTGAAATTGGTGGTTTTGTCTCTGGGTTAAACCTGCATTTGACCCATCCTTCAGTGTCTCTGGAGTAAACCTGCATTTGACTCATCCTTCAGTGTCTCTGTGCTAAACCTTTAGGGAAACATGCCCAGACACATGGAGAACATGCAAACTCCTCATAGACACAAGGAGAACATGCAAACTCCACACAGACACAAGGAGAACATGCAAACTGCACACAGACACAAGGAGAACATGCAAACTGCACATAGACACATGGAGAACATGCAAACTCCACATAGACACAAGGATAACATGCAAACTCCACATAGATACAAGGAGAACATGCAAACTGCACATCGACACAAGGAGAACATGCAAACTCCACATAGACACATGGAGAACATGCAAACTCCACATAGACACATGGAGAACATGCAAACTCCACACAGAAAGTCAGAACCCGGAATCTTCTGGCTGTGAGGTGAGAGTGCTAGCAACTTAGCCACTGTGCCATCCTGTATGATTAGGAGTAACGCTTGTGTTGTCCTGTGGGTGTAATGCCTGTCTGTCACTGTAGGTGCCGCTGCCCCCCTCTCCTGGATGGCCCTCGCTGTGAGCTGACTCGTATCTCGTTTGGAGGGTCTGGTTTCTCCTGGTTTCCTCCTCTCCGACTCTGCTCCTTGAGTCATCTATCTGTGGAGTTCCTCTCTGAGACGTCCTCTGGGCTGCTGCTGTACCAGGGCCCCCTCAGCCCAGCGCAGGGAGAGGGCCATGGCTTCATGGCTCTGGGTCAGTGTTGCTGTTACATGTATTTATTTTGTACTGGACTAGATCCAGAATGCACATGTCAAGGAATAAGAAAACATCAGATAAGTTATGTATGGAAAAAAAAAAAAAAAAGAAAAAAAAAAAAACTTTAGACCAAATGAACCTCAGTAAGCCATGTATCAATTTTTTTATCTAGCAAAAGATGAAGTTAAAATCTGTCAACTGGACAAATCATTGTAGGAGTGAAGACATTTCGCTGCTCATCCAAGCCGCTTCTTCAGTTCTTTTTATTTTCTCCTTTGTAAGGCTCACTGCACTCTTCACTACACTGAATGGAGTAGACTACATTACTTTGTTTATGACTTGGGGTTTTGTCCTTTGGGTGAACCAGTTTTTGTCCTAAAGTGTTTGTAGGTAAGAAAAAGACAGGAATCTCATACCGGGTTGAAAATCCATCCATCCATCCATCCATCCATTTTCTTCCGCTTATCCGGGGCCGGGTCGCGGGGGCAGCAGTCTAAGCAGGGACTCCCAGACTTCCCTCACCCCAGACACGTCCTCCAGCTCCTCCGGTGGGACCCCAAGGCGTTCCCAGGGCCAGCCGAGAGACATAGTCCCTCCAGCGTGTCCTGGGTCTTCCTCGGGGCCTCCTCCCGGTGGGACATGCCCAGAACACCTCCCTAGGGAGGCGTCCAGGAGGCATCCTAAGCAGATGCCCGAGCCACCTCAGCTGGTTCCTCTCGACGTGAAGGAGCAGCGGCTCTACTCCGAGCTCCTCCCGTGTGACTGAGCTCCTCACCCTGTCTCTAAGGGTGCGCCCAGCCACTCTGCGGAGGAAACTCATTTCGGCCGCTTGTATCCGCGATCTTGTCCTTTCGGTCATGACCCAGAGCTCATGACCATAGGTGAGGGTAGGAACGTAGATGACCCGTAAATCGAGAGCTTTGCCTTTCGACTCAGCTCCTTCTTCACCACAACGGACCGATACAGCGACCGCATCACTGCAGATGCTGCACCGATCCGCCTGTCAATCTCGCGTTCCATCCTTCCCTCACTCGTGAACAAGACCCCGAGATACTTGAACTCCTCCACTTGAGGCAAGGGCTCCACCACCCACCCGGAGAGGGCAAACCACCTTTTTCCGGTCGAGAACCATGGCCTCAGATTTAGAAGAGCTGATTCTCATCCCAGCCGCTTCACACTCGGCTGCAAACCGCCCCAGTGCCTGCTGTAGGTCCTGGCTCGAAGAAGCCATCAGGACAACATCATCTGCAAACAGCAGAGATGAGATCCTGTGGTTCCCGAACCAGACCCCCTCCAGCCCCTGGCTGCGCCTAGAAATTCTGTCCATAAATATAATGAACAGAACCGGTGACAAAGGGCAGCCCTGGCGGAGTCCAACATGCACCGGGAACAAGTCTGACTTACTGCCGGCAATGCGAACACAGCTCCTGCTCCGGTCATACAGGGACCGGACAGCCCTTAGCAAAGGGCCCCGGACCCCATACTCCCAGAGCACCCCCCAAAGGACACCACGGGGGACACGGTCGAATGCCTTCTCCAGATCCCACAAAACATGTGGACCGGTTGGGCAAACTCCCATGAACCCTCGAGCACCTGATGGAGAGTATAGAGCTGGTCCAGTGTTCCACGACCAGGACGAAAACCACACTGCTCCTCCTGGATCCGAGGTTCAACTATCGGTCGGACTCTCCTCTCCAGTACCCTGGAATAGACCTTACCGGGAAGGCTGAGGAGTGTGATTCCCCTGTAATTGGAACACACCCTCCGGTCCCCCTTTTTATACAGAGGGACCACCACCCGGTGGTGCTGTCCCCGACCGCCACGCGATGTTGTAGAGACGTGTCAGCCAAGACAGCCCCACAACATCCAGAGACTTAAGGTACTCAGGACGGATTTCATCAACGCCCGGAGCCTTGCCACCGAGGAGCTTGCTAACCACCTCAGTGACTACGGCCAGGGTGATAGACGAGTCCGCCTCCGGGTCCCCAGCCTCGGCTTCCTCCTCGCAAGACGTGACAGTGGGATTGAGGAGATCCTCAAAGTATTCCTTCCACCGTCCGACAACATCCCCAGTTGAGGTCAACAGCTCTCCACCCGCACTGTAAACAGTGTTGGTGAAGCACTGCTTCCCCCTCCTGAGGCGCCGAACGGTTTGCCAGAATTTCTTTGAGGCCGTCCGATAGTCCTCCTCCATGGCCTCCCCGAACTCCTCCAAACCCCGAGTTTTTGCTTCCACGACAGCACGAGCCGCAGCACGCTTGGCCCGCCGGTACCCGTCAGCTGCCTCAGGAGTCCCACAAGCCAACAAGGCTTGTGGGACTGACGGCATCCCTTACTTCCGGTGTCCACCACCGGGTTTGGGGATTGCCACCGCGACAAGCACCGCAGACCTTACGACCACAGCTACGGGCAGCCGCATCAACAAAGGAGGTGGAGAACATGTCCCACTCGGAGTCCATGTCTCCAACCTCCCCCGGGATCAGAGAGAAGCTCTCCCGGAGGTGCGAATTGAAGACCCCCCTGACAGAAGGCTCCGCCAGACGTTCCCAACAGACCCTCACGATACGCTTGGGCCTGCCAGGTCTATCCGGCTTCCTCCTCCGCCAGCGGATCCAACTCACAACCAGGTGGTGATCAGTTGACAGCTCTGCCCCTCTCTTCACCCGAGTGTCCAAAACACGCGGCCGGAGGTCAGATGACACAACTTCAGAGGTTGAAAATCCTCTGAAGATTTTCAGACACACCTGCTTGTCTAAGGAATGGTAACACCTTTCCTTCTTGGTTCAGATTTCCTGTCATCCTGTTTTTTAGCTCTCTTAGATCTATTGAATGCCCACTTTGGATATCCACAAGCAGAGAGGGCTTTCTCCACGTGTTGCTCCTCCTTCACTTTTCCCTCTGTGTTTTGTGGGCACCACTTGAGCTCTGTGTTGTAGTGTACGGATAACTCTGAGTTTGTGCTGCAGTGGATGGTGTGAATCAAACAGCAGGTATTGGTCAGTCTGTGTGGGCTTCCTGAAGACTTCTACCTGGAGTCGCCGGTCCTCTCCTATTGTTACTGCACAGTCTAAGAAGGCCAGTTTGTTCTCCTTGGCCTCGTCCCATGTGAACTTGATGTTTGGATCCACCACATTAATATGTGCAGTAAAGGGCTCCAGATCTTGAATTTAGATTTTAGTCCAGTTGTCATTCACATATCGATAACAGTGTGTGGGTGGAGTACCTGGAAATGAGGCCAATGCCTCCTGTTCAAATTGTTACATGTATAAGTTGGCCATAATAGGAGAGACCGGTGAGCCTCTAAACTGGAAATATGTGGTATTAAGACAAATTTCCAGCAGTGTGCAGATTTTCAGATTTGGTCCGGTGTCAGTTTAGTTCTTTTAGCTTCGCATCCTGCAGTGGCCTCCTCTTTGCAGCCTCCACGGCTACTGATGTGGGGATACAAGTGAAAGGAGAGGTAACATTTAATTAAACCATTGTCTCATCTGAATCAAACTGGAGATGCTTGATTTTGCTTGCAAATTCTGCTGAGTTCTTAGTATGGTGCTTCGTGTCACCCCCCAGAGGGGCCAGGCTCCTGGCTTCTGGCAACACGAGAGGAGCCTGTCAGTTCTGACCAGAACTGACGGCTTGGATGAGCAGTAAAACGTCTTCACTCCTACAATGATTTGTCCAGTTGACAGATTTTAACTTCGTCTTTTGCTATGGATCAGAGCTGGATGACTGAGGGTTTACACAGATAGCTAAAAGCTAAACTAGCTCCATGCTACATTGAGCTAGTGACCATGTTTAAACCCTGGGGCTTGAGCAAGACCCTTTTCCCTTTTACCCCTTTTAAGTAGAAGTGTAAAAGTTAAATGCACTTCCTAAGACAGACTAAGTGTGATATTACAGGAATGTTTCTTATTGTGAGTGTTCTGTTGCTTCTCCTCAGAGTTGATCGAAGGCGTCGCTGTCTTCAGTCTAAACTTGGGATCAGAAACTGTGACTCTGGCTCTGTCATCTGAGTCTGCAGTGGGAGACCGAGACTGGCACCGGCTGGATATCCTCATACAGCAGGAGGTGAGGGAAGTCAAAGGTCACTCTAACTCTATAAGTCAGAGTTCAAGCCTGCATATATAAATGGACACAACTAACATGCGTGGTGGGGAAGATGAGTTACCTTCAACAGACTCACTGACTCTTTAGTTACTATGATACTCGCAGTCAGAATTCCAAATATGGAACTCGGCTCCAAATTAGCCACTATAACGGCTAGCTTTGATGAGCTTTATTTGGAGCTAAACACTGTGGATGACGTCACACTCACTTAGACCACTTCTTTATACAGTCAAATCCAGAGGAGTGACATGATTTTTGTTCTGTTTCAGTTTGTGGAGCTGAGCCTGGATCAGTGCAGTGACTCTGGCTGCAGAGTGAGTGGACATGTTACTGGAGAACACAGGTACAGATGCATCTAAAACTAAACAAGTAACTGATGAGTAAAATGCAACATTGGAGTGTGAATGAAAATCAAATGCACATTTTTTTACAAATTAGTGTTTGGCTAGATGGCTTCCGGACATGGAATTGGTTTCTATTTTAAATGTAACAATGTTCTGCGCTCTGTAGCTTTTAAATCGACAAATAACACCCCTCACCTGGCCCCTCCCTCCTCCCCTCACCTGGTCTTTGTTCAGGCTCACCCTTATATGCAACTCACACAACAAGCGACTGTCCAAAAAAGTCCAAAGTTGCTATAAAGGAGTCGACCAGGCAACTCTGAAAAGAAGTGGTCAAAGTGCAGACCATGGTAGTGCCCCAGGATGAACAGGGGACTGTGCACCTGTCACTAACTCAGAGCATGACTGATATGAATGAATTAAGATGTAATAATTAATCTGCTCCAGTGACAACACTCATTTCACTCATTTCAAGATTTTACTTATTCATTTATTTATTTGTTTTATTTATTTATTTAAATTTTGGTGAAGTTTATTATTTTACTTCCTAGTTGAACATGGGAACCCAATGTAGCATACATCCATAGCTGTTACCTAGCAACCATAATATCGTGAGTCCCAAAACTTGTCTGTTGATGATGACATATGTTTTTTTTCCTGTACTTTTCTTCACAAACTGACATTTAATGATGTAAAACCATGGTAAATATTTATCACATGTACCATTCCACCAAACTTTGCAGCTGTTGTCATCAACATTCCCGGAGGGTGTGATTCTCACTGTAGGTGTGTCTGAGGCTTTGTTAGACTTCAATCTGAGTTTTATTTCAACACAGTCTGACTATAAAGAACTGACTTAGCTGAACTACAAGTAAGTTGATTTGTGTTGTTAAACAAGTCCATCTACACTAACATTACAGTCACAAGCTAGCTAGCATTAGCCAACAGCTTTTCAGTTAGTCACTCTTACCTTTTTGGGTAAAATCAAACTCCTAAACAGGACCACGAACATTCAGATTGAACACAGGCTTCTGAAAATATGCAATTTAAATACATGTGTTTTTTCGTGGCATTTTCAGACAATGTAAAAACATATTTGTCTGTGTTTGCTAATGTGTGAATTGTCTCCATGGTAACTAATGAACATTCAGCCATATACATGCAGAAACCCCTCAGCGTGACGTCACTGCAAAGTATATATATTTTTTTTAAAAAGCCTTTCTAAAACGGCTCTGAACTCTCATGTTAACTGTGTGCAGCCTGCTGGACTTGTGGCTCCCCCTGCAGGTGGGTGGGGTGAAGCACTTCTCTCCTCTGCACAGATACACCAGCTTCAACGGCTGCATCAGGAACCTCGTGGTGAACTCAGAGGTGAGAGACCGAGAAACTAGATTCAAACAGCAGTAGTTGGCTCTTACCTCACAGCAAGAGGGTTCTGGCTTCAATCATGTTCTAGAAATTCTGTCATAATTTCACATGGAGGGCAGGGGCCTATATATATCCAAGGAAGATTCACTGTTTTTGAAAGATAGGCCCAGTAATTACAGAGATATTAACAGTAAACCAAGTCAAAAAATCTGCAGTCTGATTGTAAAAGCCAAAGTTAAATCTGTTAACTGGACAAAACGTTTGTAGGAGTGAGAGTTTCACTGCTCATCTAAGCCACTTCTTCAGTTCTGGTCAGATTGCTGGTGGACACTGCCTTATGTCTAACTGAAGGGAGGGGCTAACTACACTCAAACAGCTATTGTTTACAGTTTCAGCCTTATGTGGTTTTCATTCAACCTTTAATGGCTGTATTGGCTTTCTCTATTGTTCTTTGTTTCCTTTGAGTCTGAGGATGGAATCATAAATTGGGGACAGGTGATGGAGTCTGATAGTTACACAGCACATTCCACCTGAGCATTCTGACCTGTCACCAGCTCAGGTTAAACTAGAGGGATTCTACAATGTGCTGATGTCATGAACGCAATCTATCTGTGTGGAGTTTGCATGTTCTCCCTGTGCACTGGCTGTATTCATTTTTGTGTGCTGCAGGTGTATGATCTGGCTTCTCCAGGAGAAAGTCTGGACTCGTACCCAGGCTGCAGGCTCACGGACGGGGTGTGTCTGACTGCTGCAGGTCCCTCTTGTGGAGAACATGCCTCCTGTTTGTCACAATGGGGCTCCTTCAGCTGCGACTGCCACCCAGGATTCACCGGACACAAGTGTGAGACAGGTGAGACAGACAGGAGCAGAGCCAGAGGAGCAGAACCAGAGGAGCAGACAGGAGCAGAACCAGAGGATCAGGAATAGGGCCTTCGATTTTACAGAAAGTCTTCCTTAGTTTTGTAATTTGACTTCCTGGTTGGACACAGACAGCAGATGTGACATACATAGAGGGAATTCTGTGAACTGTCACCAAGCAACCATACAATTAATAAAGATATGAAACCCTTTTTATTAATGTTTGAACTGTCAGAAAAATGTCTTCCTTGTGTGTAAATGGTCTCTGCATTTTGGTTGGAGATTTCTGTGTTGATGACAGAGGCAGAGGGCTTCAAGTTTAGAACTCAGTGCTTCTTCCTGTATTTTTGTGCTTTCCTTCTCAACGTTTTTTCCACACACTGCCACTTAACTGACATAAAACTATGATAAATAGTCATTGCCAGGCAAGGCAAGTTTATTTCTATAACACAGTTCATACACAAAGTAATTTGAAGTGCTTTACAGAATAAGAAAAACATTAAAATCACAATACAAACAAATCAAAACACAAATAATCAAATTAACCCTTAAGTCCTCATGGTTCATATGGCACTAACATGTGGGAGATGTACTTTGGTGATGTACTGCAGCTGTCTTAACGCTTGTTTGGAGAGGTCAGTGAGCAGGTCGTTACAGCAGTCTAACCTGCTGGGGACAAATGTGGTTTTGACAGTATACCTTTGATTTTTGCAATGTTTTTTAGATGGTAAAAGCTGTAGATGTTATTAATTTGATGAGGCTACTTAAGTCTGAGTCTATTATTACTCCTAGCCTAGCCTGATTTAAAGGTGTTAGAGAGAGCGATTGGAGGTGACTTCTGACACTTCCTCTTTGTTTCTGTGGGCCAAAGACTATGACTTCAGACTTGTCTGAGTTTAGCTGGAGAAAGTTGTCCACACACAGATCGGTTGGTTGCAGTGGCAGAGTGAAACCACTGGTCCATATTCACCTGCTGCCAGTGAGACATACATCTGAGTGTCATCTGCATAGTTGTGGATGACATTGTTGCTGCGTATTAACGGCACCATGTAGAGGTTAAACAACAGGGGTCCCAGAATTGACCCCTTGGGTCAGGAACATTTTATCTGAGAGTACTGAAAGTACTTCCTGTCTAGATAGGTCTTGATCCAGTTAAGTGCAGTACCAGACATGATCACCCAGTCCTCTAGTCTCGGTTAGAGGATCCCATTATCGACAGTGTTCAAAGACTCAGATCTAACAGGATCAAGACTTTAACTTTTCTTGCATGAGGCGGATGTCATTTGTCACCTTGATAAGAGCAGTCTCAGTGCTGTGGTGGGGTCTAAAACCTGACTGGAAAACATTATATGACAAATAAGTTAATAAGCTGTTGGTAAACTAATTTTTAATTTGAGATGAGTTGGTAATTGTTCAGTATTCTGTCATCAAGACTGCTCTTCTTTAGGAGAGACTTGATAACCACAGTTTTCAAAGCTTTTAGAAATGTCACAGATTGAAAAGAGTGGTGATAGCACTCTGTTGAGCACAGACTTTAGAAATCTAGTGGGTAACACATGGAGGCAAGCATGTAGATGAACTCAGACTGGTGACATTGGTCAGTTTTGTCAGTTACAGGTGCAAAGTGAGTCAGCTGTGTCTAGGTGGCTGCAGGGGTGTTATTTGTATTAAAATACCTCTCACTGGTTCTACATGTTTTATGTGTAAATCTCATAATGAACCTGGAGCTTTGACTGGCTCCATTCTCACTTGGCCCTCTGGTACTCCCTTTTCTGTGCCCTGACCGAGTCATCTTTCCTCCATGGAGCTTTCTGCCTATCTTTAACCATTTTAACCTTCATTGGTTAAATAGTGTCCAGAACATTCAAAACACTCAAAGTCACAGAGTTCAACAAATCATCAACATTAGAACATGAGTGTATCCTTTCCATTTGACATTTGAAATAGTTACTCCTTTTGTAATGAGCAGGTCCAAACTGTGCCCTCTGTTGTGAGTGGGCTTGCTGACATGCTGAGTCAGACCAAATGTTTTAAGGACAGAATCGACTTTTTAAGCGTTTCTGTCAAACACATTATCCACATGAAAATCACCTGTAATGACTAAACCATCAAAGTCTGTGCATACGACACAAGGCAGTTTGAGGAGTGGAAAGTTTTAAAACCATCCTGAATGTTATGTGCAGTGGTTCCAGAGTTCTCATTGGACGGGGACAGTGTAGTGCGGCTCCAGCCCAGAGGAGGCGCTGATCCTCGGAAAACATCTGTCCAACTGTTGTTGAGGACCAGAGAAGAACAGGGCACCATTCTAACGGTGGAAACACAAGACGGGCGGCATATGTGTGTGGAGGTGAGGACTAAACCAGAACTGAACCAGGACTGAACCGGGACTGACTCAGGACTAAACCAGGACCAGCACTTTGGGAGGAGACTCTACCACCAAGAGCTTGTCTGCATGTTAAGGTGGCAGGAGGAAGAGGGGTATTTTTATGAATTAGTTTGGACTCTTCAGACTGACGTCTCTTTGCTCCTTGCTGCAGGTCAGAGGTGGTCTCCTCTCTGTCTGCACAGACTTGGGATCTGGACCTCAGACTCTGATTCTTCCTGGACTCAGAGTGGATCTGGGGGAGTGGATCTATGCCGAGCTCCACCGTTATGATGCCTACCTCACCCTGCGACTGGAGGGGGGAGGGGGGAGCAGGGAGGTGCAGGGGCGAGTTGAGAGAGGAGGAGGATTAGGGGTGGAGATGAACCAAGTCACCGTGACAGTGGGCAGGAGAGAGAGAGGAGACAACAGGACCACTGGGTTTCAAGGTAAGGATTATAGCTACAACTGTGTGCATTATACATGTTTTTATATATGTCATTGTTTCATGGATAAAAGAATACTCAAACGTTTAGCTCATTTGCACCAGTCACTCTCAACCTAAATCTGTAGGAGCTGTCACTCCTCATGTAGTCTATTGTGCGGTGGTTGCTTAGTTTCACAATTGTTTCTTCTGCACCAACAAGAAAGACACTCAAATTCAAGTTTACAGTCTTCTGTCCACCTTCACCTTAGAGACACAAACTACTTATTTGAAGACAGTGACATGCAGTTTTTAAGCAGGGAGAAGGGATGGTTTGAAACAAGGATCAAGGAGACCAAAAAAGAGAGAAAATCCTTTTAGAAATGGAAACTTAAGGTATAATCTTCCTGTTCAAACCAGCCAGTCAAATGATAATTAGGAGTAAAAGAGACTGGCAGAGAACAATAAGGTAAAATAGGTTATAATTTTTAGTTTTAGGCTATAACTCCTCCCTCACTGCAGAACTACTCTAGAAATACAGTTTTTGTAGAAATGACTACCTTTGTAATAATTTCTAAAGAGGCTCAATATTTTGCCCATGAATAATCTTTGACGAATGACTCAGATTTGCAGTATTGAATCTGTTGACTGTTGGATCCTCTTGTAGGCTGCCTGAGGGACGTTCGGTTCAACGGCCTGTTGCTCCCTCTGGACGGGCGGGGCTCAGAGGGGCAGAGCTCAGAGGGCATGGCCGTGCTCGAGAACAGGGGCGTGTCCACAGGCTGCCACAGTGAATCATGCCGCTCCGTTTCATGCTCCTCTCCCCTACGCTGTGTGGATGTATGGAGAAAACATGAGTGCAGGTGAGTCTATGGTCAGACTATGTTCAATCCATAGATTGTAAAAGGAAGTGGACTGAGTGAGTGTGACGTCACCGATAGCATTTGGCTCCAGTCAAATGAAGCTTATCGAGGCTAGCAGTTATTGGAGTGAATTTGGAGCCAAGTTCCATATTTGTAAATCCATCATAGCAACCAAAGAGCCAATCCAGAGCGAGGCTGTTGAAAGTAATGCCTCTTTCCGCCTGCACAGCTGGTTTAGTAGGGAGCGGGCACACAGCAATGCTGTGTCCGCTAATGGTAGCGGAAGCAAATCAGATGGCTTTGAGGAAAGAAGCCATCTGATTTGTCTGTTATTAATTTTCATATCTTAATTTAGGGAGCCAAGCGTGAAATAAAAACGCCAGGATCATGTAGAGTGGGTTAATACAAATATTTTAAGGTCAGAATGACAAGCCTGCAGTTACAGAGAGAGTCGATAGGGCCGGACTTGCACCCATGCTCATTTCCTATTTAGAACATGCCGACTAGAGGGTTAGCTACTGTCCATGTATATAGACAGTCTATGATTTAAACTAAGCCCAGGAAGATTCACCTCAAACCAAGATGCCCCATCAAAACTATGCATGTGCCTACCTTTTTGTCGGGTTGTAGACATTTAGCCATTAAGGTAATCAATGGATCGGGCTCATGTGACAGCGCATTGTAAAATCCCTCTAGTTTAACCTGAGCTGGAGGCAGGTCAGAACTCTCAGGTGGAGTTTGCTGTAACTGTCAGACTGCAGATGTGTTAACCTGGTTTACGGCTAATATCTGTAATTTCTGGGCCTATCCACGTGAAAGAAACATTGGCAGAAAGTTCAATGTCTTCTCCATCAGTGTAAATAAACAAAAGTCACATGATTTTCATAAAATCAGTTTCATAAAGTGGTGTCATTATTCAACCCCAAAGATGTGATCATTGTCAGTTAAAAGAACTTTAAGACATGAGATTGATGTGACAAGTTTGTGGAGCCAATTCCAAACTAATAATGAGAAGGTTCAGCATTTGTGAATCAAAAGTTTGTAGATTTCTTCAAAAACATTGAATCTCCCATAGCGTTATATAGGCCCCCACAACATCTGAGATTTAGACCGTGACTTGTACTCCTCTGTGTGCTAAACTATTTTGATGTCTTGTATTTATGCAGTTTAAATCCAATGCTGATGGTCCCAATTTCATTCTGCCTCTATTTCCCAGATGCCCTGGCTCTCAGATGCTTCTTTCTGATTCATCGGGTCACCAACGCTGTGTCTCGTCGCCGTGTCGACCGTCCTCCTGCCGCCATGGCTCTGTGTGCCAGCCCCTGTCTACCGAGCACTTCCTGTGTCGCTGTCCGGATGGGGTCAAAGGTTACCGCTGCGAGTTGGGGTTACTGAGGGGTCACCGCACGGCAGTACTGAGCCCAAGTTCCATCCTCGCCATCAGCATGTGCCTACTCGTGTTTCTCGGTAAGAATCACCATAACAAAAGGATCAACAAAACAAAAAAATAAACTAAAAGTAAATAAACAAAAACTGAACCTTACATCAAAGGTAATCCATCAGCATGTGTCTGATTCTGTCAGAAATTAACGTCTTAAGTATTGCTTGATAATATGGGGGGGGTGGATCACAAAATGTTTATCATATTGATCAACCTTGAGTTTTGATTCACAACTACATTTGAGTAATCTTTAAGATGGCAAGGTGGCTGAGCAGCACTCACACTTCACAGGAAGAAAGTTCCTGGGCCTTTTTGTGTTGAGTTTGCATGTTTTTCCTGTGTCTGTATGGAGTTTGCATGTTCTCCCTGTTTCTCATTTGTGCAAAATTTGATTTCAGAAAAAAACATGACAATTTTACAGTGTTTTTGGTAGTAAAAAGTCCAGGTGCCCATGTGCCACCCACTTTTCATGTACTCCCAGTGTCTGTGTGGAGTTTGCATGTTCCCCCTGTATCTGGGTGGGTTTCTTCCAGTTTTCACCATCAACCCAAAGCATGCAGAACAGGTCAAATCCAGCTGAGGTCGTCCTGACCAAAACCAGCTCAAGATCTAGAGATGAGTCCCACTGCTCCTGACAGGTTTAACCCAGAGACACTGAAGGATGGGTCAAATGCGGAGGACACATTTCTCTAGTGGGACAATTGAGCTTAGCCTTTCACCTGTTGTTGATCATTTGTAAGCAAAAGGAACTTAATATGTCTAACATAACTCCTCTCTGACTCAAGCCTGGCACGGAGTCTACACTGAAAAAAGTAAAACATTGGTTTGACATATAATTTATATCATAGTCATTTACATCTAAAATATTCATACTTGTGATAGATTAATACAACTTAAAATTCTGAATTAAATGAATGTATATTTAATGGATTAATGTGGTTCATTAGTTCAATTTACAGTTTATATCGTAATCCATTTACATCTAAATATTTTTGGTTGATTATAGTGATATATATTAAATTGGTCTTGGTTTAATTTATAACATTTAATACATTATATATTGGTTCAATCTTTAAAATTTAATTGGATCAATTTTTAAAAACTGAATTGGCATTATGGGCCAATTTAAAAATACTATATTAAATGAACATACTTGTGACAGATTAATACAACTTAAAATTCTGAATTACCAGTAAATGAACGTACATTTAATGGATTAATGAGGTTCATTGGTTCAACTTACAATTTATATCGTAATCCATTTACATCTAAAAAGTCATTGTTGTTCATAATGATATATATTACATTGGTTTAACTGATTCTGTTTCTCATTCTAAGAAAGAATTGGTTCAAGATGAAAATTATGTTACCTTAATATTCAATGTTAGCAATTTGAAAACAATACAGGTTAATACAGGTTACAATAACACATTTCAACCCTCAATACTGTTCTTATACTCTTAGTATATACATAACACATTGATATTTTTGTTTTTTTATTAACAGTGAATGCACAAAATTGACACTATACAACATATAAAATGAAAGCTATGAGTCTTTTGAGGCTGCTAAAAAAAACAAAACAAAAAAACAAACAAAACAAAATGCCATTGTTTCAGTATAGAGCTCCATAACTGCCATGGCAGGGAAGCTGACTGTGAAACTGCACTGAAACGAATGAAGCACATTTATCAAATTATCAGTTTTATAAAGAATGGATATTTTTGTGGATTGTGATTTACATATGATCAAAAATGGAGCATTTTGCAGGATTGACAAAGGTCTATATTGACGAAAGAAGTGGATTTCTGGAGCTAAATGGACGAGAACTGAGTCAAGTCTTACATTAACAAAGCTAAATGTACTTTGTCAATCATTTTATTTGGGATGATTTAAAATCTTTACTCTGATTGTGTAATGGCAATTCCATTTTTAATGAGTATTAAATAAGCGCCAGAGCGAGTGTGTGAATAGAAAACAATCACAAATGCTTTTCTTTGCATCATTTATGGTTTAATAAAAAGGTGGAAACTCTTTAAACAGTAGTTACCTTTTACTGGCCTGTGCGATTTTAAATGTATTCAATTTTAATACATATTGTTATTTACATTATATTTTAATCACAAAAAATAAAATCCAAATTTCAGGCTCACTGCCGCTAGTTACAGTGTTTCTTCCCTGCCATCCTGGTACCCGCAACAAAGATTATGGATGCAGGAGCTTTACAAACCATTAAAACAAAACAAATAACATTCACATTTTGTCTACTGTAACTTTGAACAAACAGCTTTAACAGCATTAAACTACAAAACTGTAAAATGTGTCAAACTGTATGAAAGCGGATGAATGAACTACTTGCAATGTAGCAAGATGCTGAGTTTGTCACTTTTGTTTGTCACTTTTTCCATCCAATCCCAGAAGCACTTTTTGGATAAACTCACATTTGACGTCTGTAGATGTTGCAGTAACTGCCATGGTCACCTTGACGTCACCATCTTGCTGTAAATGCAAAAGATGAGAATTAGCACAAAATATAATTCACACATAATGCAGTTGGTGCTGTCTTGGCCAGGACTCCCTTGAAAAAGAGATTAGTAATCTCAATGGGACTTTCCTGATTAAATAAAGGTTAAATAAAAAAAATATATATATATATTTTTTTTAATAGTAAATCGAACCTCTCGTACGCCCAGTGGCCAAGCTACATTACTAACAATCTAAAAAAGCTGTGGAACGATCCAATATTAATCTGCTGTGTCACTACTGTAAAAACTCTATCCCAATAGTGTTAGTACAATTTAAATGAACATTAAGTTCAGTCATTAGCATCTTATTTTTTTTTTCCATCCCTTGAGATTTTCTGAAGGTAAATGCAGAACTAAATGAAAGTTCTAGTGAAGTTTGCTTCACAAAATGCAAACAAGATTATTGTTCTGCCTTAAATAGCAGCTATAATGATTCAAATCTAGATCAAACATCCAACAACAACTAAGAGAAAGTCAGATCTCAACTATGTCAATGTATGTCAACATGGTCAAGCACCCATAGTCTTTTACTGTTATCATTTCGGAACGGTTTGTGGCTTGAAAAATGTAAGATATTTAAACCTACCTAAACATGCCTAATTTTCAAACAGTTAAAAGTGAATGAATTTAAACCTTTCTAACTCCTCTTTATTGCTCTCACAAATCTTTTTGCCTCATTAGATTCACATGCATGTTTTATTGGACCCTGCCACAGATTTAGAACAGATTTTTTTTAACACAAAAGTGAATTACTGGTAAATAATACAGCTAATCACTGGACACTTTCTAACAAGTTTAAAAAAGCTTAAATTATTATATGAGGACATGTGGAGGTCAGATTCTTTTTTTTTTTTTTTTCTAAAGCTTTACAAGGAAAACAAAAGGCACTTATGAGAAAATAAAGCTGTGTACACCAGTTTTAATACTTGCTACACTAAAGGGCTTATTGTCACTGAAATATTTTTGATTTGATGCTCTCTGGAATGCACTGCATTTTCATAGTGGCAATATTTGTATCATCTCATCTGGTGGTAAAACATGTCACATTGATGCTATGTGCATGTTTCCTTTGAAATTAAACTTGGGTGCAAACTAATGTTTTGCCATAATTGTGATACCGCCTGAGAATTGACCAGGTGTTTGCTTTGAGTCCCTGTCCAAGTGCTTTGGGGGGGAATGAGAAAATCTCCATGAGAAAATTAGAAAAGCTGCAGGTCTGGAGATGTCTGGGTCATGTTGCTGGAACTTGCTCGACGCATTCAAAACACACGTGATGCAGTTTCCTTGTGTTGGTTATTGGACAGAGTCAAGTAAAGTTGTCACCAGTGCGGCCTCTTGTGTTGGAGGGTTGACTTGGCACAGCGCATGCGCAACAAAGGCACAATGAATAAATTATTCATTGGGTCAATTTAAATATTGTGAACTACTGTTGATTTGCACTAACCAAATTGGATGTACATAAAAAAATAATAATATTAAAAACAAAAAAATAAATAAATAAAAGCTCCAGAATAAATCTGTATCATTAAAATTGAACAGACCAATTAAATTTTGTTAAATTAAGCCAATGGCAAAAAAAAACACATTGAATGAACAACGGCAATGTTTCACTTTTTTCAGTGTAAGCTTGACACAGAGTCTAAGTGATTTTTGTCTGGGGTTAAATAATACCATTATACAACATTAGAACTAAGAACTTTGGATGTATTTTCTAGGACACCAGTGATGGAAAAAACATGAGATTGTCACTTATACAAAATTTGGTATCAGAAAAAAAAAAAACATGACAATTTTACAGTGTTTTAGTGAGGAAAAAGTCCAGGTGCCCATATGCCGCATGCATATGCCGCATGCATATGCCGCATGCATATGCCGCATGCATATGCCGCATGCATATGCCGCATGCATATGCCGCATGCATATGCCGCATGCATATGCCGCATGCATATGCCGCATGCATATCATACGCATAGCAGCAGATTTTGTCAACATAGATCAATTATTGAGATAAAAATGCAAATTCTGACTCTGAAAGGAATGCCACAACTTGACCCATAATAAAGCTTTTTTTTTTTTTTTTTTTTTTTTTGTAAAATATTTAATCATAATTAAACATTATTAAATTCCTGTTTACACTTGTAGAGACAAGCAGGCACTCTCTCCTTTCTCCTAGAAATGTTTTTGCTGTATTGTTTTGTACATGGAAGAGATGCTTGACTCTGGTCACATTTCAGAGATAGTCTGTTCAGTTCTTGTATAACTGTTCCATCCCCATCAACCACTGCTGACTCACAACATTATGCAAACAACATCAGAAATACAAGTCAATACGGCCTCCAGTGTCTTCTCTTATTTTAAAACTTTAAAATATTTCCAAAAGAACAGTGTGTGCTCCCCAAACACCTGCAGGGAAGTGTAATCTTCTCACAGATGCCTTGAAAACAATACAGTTGATTTGTATGTACCAATAAAACATGCAGAGGGCTTCCCCTTCCAGAGAGTGAAGCTGTGCAAACACAGCTAAATATAGTTCTGAGGTTTGCAAACTTTTCAGACCTGGACCCCAAAAACAACTGTGCGACTGGTCAATGAACCCCCCTGCTAAATGAATAATCCATGCCCTCCACTGCGAAATGAAATGGGCATCTTTCACAATATACATTTGAAAAATATTTAAAGTCAGATTTTATTGTGTTAATATTTGACCCAATTTCACTAAAATACATTGTTGACAAATAAAAGTACCTTAAAGTGTGTGTGACAGGTTTGGATGATTCTCTCATTTTGAATTAATCTGGAGGTTAAAACCTGTATTATAATTTTATTTGTCAAATCATTTCTGTGAGTGGAGAGACATAAGGACACATCAACTAAGGACACATGTTCTTCATTGCAATAAACACAACAAAGACATCACCTCCATGTTCCTCCTGTCCTGTAGGAGTGCTGGTGGCAGTGACCGTGTGGAATCAAAAGGGAAGCAGGAACAAGTTCAGGAAGCGCTGCGTTTACCACGTCCCCCCGGAGCACGAGAGCTGGGAGGGCATTCGGGAAAATATTCTAAACTACAACGAGGAGGGAGGAGGAGAGCAGGACCAGGTGCTCCTCTGCCCCTCTCCTCTGCTCCTCTGACCTTCTCCTCTGAACCTCTGACTCTTGTCTGCTCCTTCTGACTCTCTTCTATCCTCCTCTGACCCTCTGGTGTTTTGACCCTCTGCTCCTCTAACTCCTTCCTCTGCTCCTCTGACCCTCTACTCTGCTCCTCCTCTGACCCTCTCCTCCACTGACTCTCTCCTCTGCTCCTCCACTGACTCTCTCCTCTGACCCTCTCCTCGGACTCTTTCCTCTGCTCCTCTGACCGTCTCCCTTGCTCCTCCTCTGACCCTCTCCTCTGACTCTTTCCTGTGCTCCTCTGACCCTTTCCTCTTACTCTTTCCTCTGCTCCTCTGACCCTCTCCTCTGCTCCTCCTGACTCTCTCCTCTGCTCCTTTGCACCTCTGCTCCTCTGACTCTCTCCTCTGCTTCTTTGACCTTCTGCTCCTTTGACTGTCTCCTATGACTCCCTCCTCTGCCTCTCTGACCCTCTGCTCCTCTGACACTCTCCTCTGCTCCTCTGACCCCCTGCTCCTCTGAGCCTCTCTTCTGCTCCTCCTCTGACCCCCTGCTCCTCTGACCCTTCTCCTTTGACCCGCTGCTTCTCTTCTGACCCTCTCTTCTCTTTCTTTAGAATGGTTATGACATCTCAGAGCTGAAGCGTCCTCTCTGTTCGAGTTTGTCTCAGTCTTCTTCTTGCACCACGGCTCCTCTGCTGCGCTCCTCACCCGGGTCACAGGAGGAGTTCCACTGTGGCGCCCCCTATAGGCTGCACCACTTGCAATCTGTGTATGCCCACCTGAGCTCCGAGCCAAAGACCCAGAACCAGGGCTGGACCAGGGGGCACAGGTCAGGACTGACCCGGGACTAAACCAGGATTAAACTAGGACTAAACCAGACCTGAGCCAGGCCTAAACCAATACTGAATGAAGACTTAACCAGGACTAAACCAGAAGTGAGCCAGAATTAAAGTCAGGATTAAATCAAGACTAGTCTTAGTTCAGTCCTGGATAAGCACTGGTTTAAACCAGGACCAAACCAGGAGACTGAACCAGAGTTAAACCAGGACTGAACCAGGACTAAATCAGCACTAACCCAATACTAAACCAGGACTAAACTAGGACTAAACCAGGACCAAATCAGAGCTAAACCTGGACTATACCAGAACTGAACAAAGACTGAACCAGGACTGTACCTAGAGCAGAGTCATCAGCAAAACTTGTGGGGGCTCAAACATGATTAAACCAGGATGAAAATGCACCTATAGCAATAAGGTTTTTGTGATGAAAAGGTCTGACTCAGTGCTGCCCTCTTGTGTCCAGGACGCACATGGACTTTCGGAGTTATGTGACGCAGATTGTTTGGGAGGCAGATCACCAGAGCTCCGCCTTTCCTCCAGATACACTACACGTCTGGAGAGAGGAGGGAGCCGGGTCCAGTGCGGGTAGTCTGAGCTCACTGGGGTCAGACATCGAGAGAGGAGCAGAGGACGAGAGGATGTGAAGACAAGGAGGAGAGGAAGAGGAGGAGGCGGTGAAGATGAGGAGGAGGAGAGGAGGAGCAAAGGAGGGTGTCTGAGCTCACTGGGGTCAAGCATCAAGGCCGCAGGTGCAGAGCACAGCTGTAGTTCCATAAGTGAAATTAAAGAGGGGGTGTTCTGCAAAATTAACTTTTTAGCCCTGGGAAAGACCCAGGACATGATGGAGGGACTTATGTCTCTCAGCTGACCTGGGAACGCATTGGGGTCGTACTGGAGGAGTTGGAGGATGTTTTTGGGTGAGGGAAGTCTGGACTGCCAAACCCGCAGCCCAGCCCCAAATAAGCGGAAGAAAATGGATGGATGGATTTTTTTGGATCTTTCTCCTGTGTTATACCATTGTTCCCTCATCAAAAATTTGTCTGAAGAGGTTTTAGATGTCATCCTTGTTTGAGTAATCTAGCGATCTCTCCCAGGCCCTATTCCAACCCAGCAGTACAAACCTGTGCAATGTTCCGCCCACAAGGCTACGGCACCCATGCTCAGCCATTTCCATAAATTTACAAAAGCGGGAAGACAATTAGTTTAGCTGTCAAATGATTCAAAGATGAATCAGATTAATCAGACTTTCCAAATATGATTAATTGCAATTAATCACATTTTTCACTGATTTTGATGTTGTAATCTAATTTGAAGCACTTTTTAAAAAAATGTAATAAAAAATATCTTAATTATTACGCAAATCTAATTTAATTATGGCCAGTTGGGCTTTAAAATAATGAAAGTATTGCATTAAGCATTGCAGGTTAAAGTACATGAACAAACAGTTCTGTGAGGTTAAAGGCCCTTCATTGCTGCCTGCAGGTGTAACTGGCCCTTCCAGGCCTGTCATCTTCCAGAATTCTGATTTTATGTGTAATTGTAAGCACACGTAAAAAGTGATTAATCAAAACAGATGGTGTGATTAATCTGCGTTCGTTCGTGGATGATTTGTCAATTAGTTTAATCGCATTTGTAAATGCAGACAGCCCCAAAAGCTGTTCACTACAACATCACAAACCTGATGTGATGTGCAGTAGTTTCATTAGTGGGTTGCACGCTGATTGTGTTGTGATCGTGCTCTGAAGGGGGAATGACTTAGAATGGAGAGCAAAGGGAGGGGAGACTCAAGAGTGTCAAAAACGAAAGTGAAACTTATAAAATGTGTTGATCTAAAGGGTGATCTAAATATGTTATGGGTTACAGTTAATATGCCACAGAAGTAAAATACCCTCTTTTTAAACGGTGTAAAACATCATGCTGAAGGTAAAATGATCAGGTTTGTTTTGAGAAAATGGCCCAAAAAGCTGCAAAAATAATAGATTTAAAAGAACTAAAACTGCAGTAATATTACAGTCCTGACTTCAAGCAGGACAAGAATCAGAAGAACCATAAGCACTGACCCCAGTGTAGACTAAGGGCCTAAACACCAGAGGGCAGACCTTCATCGACTGACATTTGACCTAAGCAATACTTTCCTTCGCACATGTTGTTTATAATGATAGCCTTTATGATGCAATACAAGTGCTTGTTTTTATCATCTTAAAAACATGAAAAAATTAACTAGTTCAGTTTAAACAGTTTGCAGTGGTCCAAAGTTATCCCTCACTTACATTATGCATTCTGAACATCCCAATTGTTCACCCTGATGAGTTTATTAGTGCTTTTGACAACTCTTAGAGACCACAGTGGAATTTTCCCATCACAGTAAAGCTAACAAGTAGCATGCTAACAATGCACATCCTGATCATCCAATAAAACGCTTTATAATTAGATGCTGACAGTACACAGTGGACTTATTTTGGCCCCAAGAGCTGCATATACAATTGATCATCATTCCCCGGGGGGTGTGATGCTAACCGTAGGCAATACTCTGTTTGATGTTCTATTAGATTTTAATCTAATTTTAACATAATCTGACCATAAAGAGCTGACTTAGCTGAAGTACAACAGGTGAGTTAATTTGTGCTATTAAACAAATCCCTCTCAAATAACATTACAGTCACAAGCTAGCTAGCATTAGCCAGCAGTTTTTCAGTGAGTCACTCACCTTTTTGTGTAAAATCAAACTCCTAAATGGGGCCATGAACACTCAGACTGATCACTGGCACCTGAAAATGCTCTTTAAATACATTTTGTGTTTTTTCTTGAGTTTTCAGACTTAAAAACTTTTTGTCAGTTTGCTAATTTGTGCACTGTCTCTCCAACTTTTCACCATAGACATACATGCAGAACTCCCCAGCATGATGAATATATTTGTACTGCTCCAATACATGGGGAAAATCAGGTAGAAGACCTTTAAATGTTTACAATGCATTTGAACAATCAGCTGTATCTAAATGACTTTTTTAGACTCCCTGTTGCACTGATCCGTCCTGAGCCAGAGGAACAGAGGCCAGTACTTCTCACACTGTAAATATTATTAAAGAGATTATTTTTATACTCTTTGTCCCTCTGCTGTTCCTGTAAGACGTTTGTGAAATCTGTGTTCCATGTTTACAGGTGAAGTCAGGCAGGCTCCTCTCAGTTTCATTTAAAGGGCCCGTATTAGGATATTTTCTGATCTTTTATAATGTTTCCTCATCACAAACATCCTTGGAGTCCACCTTGTGATGTCACATGGTAATACAGGAAGTGCTTCACTCCATACACCTTCACTAGACTCATTTGGATCATTTCAGCCCTGGAATTGCCATCTCTACTGAACTAAAGATGAAAGGAGCCGTTAACTTGAAACTGCCACTTCATGACATCACAAGTTGTGTACATCTCCAAAGCTCAAAATGGTTTGTTCCAGACTAATAATAAAGGGTTACTTCTCCATGGAGACGAGCAGGTTCCGGAGGGCACTCTTTACTCATTCAAATTGACTAATGCTGTCACCTCAAAGCAGAATCTGTTATTCTTGCACTTATAATGTTAGAGGGGTCTCTGCTTTATTGTCACCTTCTGTCACTCAAGCCTTATCAATACTCCCTGAGGTGGACAATCGCAGAGATTAGAATTATATAACTAAATCAGGTTGAAACCATAGACTGTATATATAAATGAACATGGCTAACATTGTAGCCTACGCGTTCCAAACAGGAAGTGGGTGTGAAGTGGTTCCTTCAAACTCAGATTGATTGAAAAAAACTGTGGTCCTCTCTCTGCAACTGCTGCTGTCAGACTCGGCATTTTGGTCTTAAAATGTTCGTATTAACCCACTCTATCAATCAAGATATGAACATTAATAATAAACCAATCAGCCACCTATATTTCCGCTAGCGTTAGCAACAAGTTTGATTGACAGTGGACGTTACCTTACACAGCCCCGCTCCTGGTTCCAGATATGGTCCCTGGTTGCAGATTAGTAGCTATAGCTGCTAACCTCCATGAGATTCATTTGGTTGCAGGATGCTTCCTCAGTCCACTTCCATTATACAGTCTGTGGTTTTAAACAGAGGTGGGTAATTACATTTACTTGAGTAAACTGTATTTTCAGAGTACTTTCCTAGCAGTATACTTCTAGTCTTACTTGAGTAAAAGTTGTGTTTCTCTTCCCACTGAGTGAGTCTAAAGTGACTTGAGCTTTATGTAACTATATTAAATGATCTGAACATTTGTTTCTTGCAGCTTCTTCAGATATGATTTAGCAAATTTTTGTGTCTGAAAATACCACATGTTGTGACTTATTTCATGTTTTGTCACATTCACTTCAAATTATAAATTGGATATTACAACTACTTTGTACTTCTGCTTGAGTCACTGTATTCTGAAGTAACAGTACTCTTACTCAGGTTCAGTTTTTGGCTGCTCTACCTCCTCATGGTGTGTGTGTGTGTGTGTGTGTGTGTGTGTGTGTGTGTGTGTGTGTGTGTGTGTGTGTGTGTGTGTGTGTGTGTGTGTGTGTGTGTGTGTGTGTGTGTGTGTGTGTGTGTGTGTGTGTGTGTGTGTGTGTGTGCGCGCGTGACTCCAGTGTAAATATACATGTTTTCTAGCCCAACATGGACTGCTCCTTTTGTAAGACTTAATAAATGACTCTTCCCTCTCTCTTTGTGCAGATGTGGACATTATTTTAGATCTGGTTTAAACCTGATTTAGACCTCATTTAGTTCTGGTTTAGACCTGGCTTAGACCAAGTTGTGGTCTAAATTCACAAACAGGTCTGTGTGTGGTTAGCATCTGCAGATGGAATTATGTGTTTAATGTTTTGTTTTTCGATCTTTGTCATATGTGTGGTAAGCTCCTCGGGGTCCTGCCCTGTTGAGGTATTACAGATATACAGTGGGGCAAAATGTATTTAGTCAGCCACCAATTGTGCAAGTTCTCCCACTTGAAAAGATGAGAGAGGCCTGTAATTTTCGTCATAGGTACACGTCAACTATGAGAGAGAAAATGAGAAATCAGAAAATATGGTGAAAATATGGTGGAAAATAAGTATTTGGTCATTAACAAGAGTTCATCTCAATACTTTGTTATATACTGTAAGTCTCCACAAGATTTCACACACTGTTGCTGGTGTTTGGCATGTAGCTGATGAAGTACTTTTTTTGCCCCATGTGCTACTCTCATTTCATAAACAGTCTCATGTTTCTTCTCTTTTCCAAAGATGTCACATGGGATTTGCAGAGCTGTCAATAAAGCAAAACGAGGATACTTCAAATATAAAACATATTTTGTGGAACAATTTCATTTTTTTTTTTTTTGCTACATAATTTCACACGTCTTACTTCATATATTTAATGTCTTCTGTGTGTATGAACATGTAAAAAGTGCTAAAAAATAAAGACAACATTATAATGAATGAGAGGTGTCCAAACTTTTGACTGGCAGTGTATATACACATAAACTGTACAGGGATATATGTAGATGACCTTTTGACCCGCAGTCATAAGGTCATGTGACCGCACTGATTTTGCAAACACAGGAAGTCTCACTCAACACTTCACTTATAGAAGTAATACAGGAAGCACAGGCCTTATACAATGTGTAGAATACAAGGAAATGAAAATACTGTTCACATGAAACACGGCCAACGGTCTCCAACAGAACATTCTTCAGTGCATCATCCCAAAACTGACCTGAGCCCTAGAGCAAGACACTACACAAGGTGGACAGTACAGGTACTCTGTTACATTTACTTAAGTAACTTTGAAAAGAAATTGTACTTTTTCAGAGTACTTTTCTGGTAGCATACTTTGCAGTAACAGTACTCTTACTCAAGTAATATGTTGTGCAGTGTAACAGTACTTTTACTTGAGTAATATATAGGACAGTGTAACAGTACTCTTGCTTGAGTAAAAGTTGTGTTCCTCTTCCCACTGTGAGTGAATCTAAAGTGACTTGAGTTTTATGTCGAGAATATAAAATAATTTGAATATTTGTGTTTCACATCATTTATTAAAGCTCTGTGTTTTAGAGTCAGGAGGTGGATGCCATCTATTTCCAAATAGACGTTCTCTCATTTTACCAACCAGTAAAGTAAAAGAGTGTGGGCTCAGAGGCCAGAGCACAGTCTCTCTGGAGAATAAATATCTCTAATCAGTTTCTTTTTTAACCTACGTCTCACCTGACTATCCAAGGCCACCGCTTTATCTGTGAGCCTACAGGACACACACGGCTCATACTTTACTCTGAAATATCCAAAAGGTAAATTAACAAATGTTGAACCTGATCATCTCTATTTGTGACTAAAGCCAGGACCTCACTGCGTTACAACACAGACCTGTGTTTGAAAGGTATTTAAGTGTTTGTTTAAAGGTCCTACATTACAAAACACTGACTTTTGTGAGTTTTAAGTCATGTTATAATGTTGTTACCTCCTCAAAAACATACCTGTTTTGTTCACCCTAGATCTGAACATTTGTTTCTTGCAGCTTCTTCAGATATGATTTAGCTATTTTTTTGTGTCTGAAAATACCACATGTTGTGACTTATTTCATGTTTTGTCACATTCACTTCAAATTATAAATCGGATATTACAACTACTTTGTACTTCTGCTTGAGTCATTGTATTCTGAAGTAAAAGTACTCTTACTCAGGTTCAGTTTTTGGCTGCTCTGCCCTACCTGCTCTACCTCCTCCTGTGTGTGTGTGTGTGTGTGTGTGTGTGTGTGTGTGTGTGTGTGTGTGTGTGTGTGTGTGTGTGTGTGTGTGTGTGTGTGTGTGTGTGTGTGTATGTGTGTGTGAGTGTGTGAGTGTGTGTGAGTATGTGTGTGGTGTGTGTGTGTGTGTGTGTGTGTGTGTGTGTGTGTGTGTGTGTGCGTGCGTGTATGTGTGTGTGAGTGTGTGAGTGTGTGAGTATGTGTGTGTGTGGTGTGTGTGTGTGTGTGTGTGTGCGTGTATGTGTGTGTGAGTGTGTGAGTATGTGTGTGTGTGTGTGTGTGTGTGTGTGTGTGTGTGTGTGTGTGTGTGTGTGTGTGTGTGTGCGACTCCAGTGTAAATTTACATGTTTTCTAGCCCAACATGGACTGCTCCTTTTGTAAGACTTAATAAATGACTCTTCTTCTTTGTACAGATGTGGACATTATTTTAGATCTGGTTTAAACCTGATTTAGACCTCATTTAGTTCTGGTTTAGTCCTGGTTTAGACCAAGTTGTGGTCTAAGTTCACAAACAGGTCTGTGTGTGGTGATGTGCATCAGTTTGTATATTAAAACTTATAACTCGAGAAACACAAACACAATAAGGCTGATTTAATGGGGCAGTTTGTGGAAATAAAAAAAAAACAGGAAGCAGATACAGATTTGTAGCTCCTACATCACTTAAATGTTTTATTTTGGAAAAAGTCATACTTATTTTCATTTGCATTCAATGATAATTTGAGACTTATAAGTGCTTGATCAGTAGAGGGAGCCCTTGCATACAAAATAGCATCCTTTGCATAAAAATATATGAGGCTTTCTCTTCAATTGCAACCAATGAAATTAATAAATATAGTAAAAAGTAGTGGGCCCAAAATTGACTCTTGGGGCACTTCTTTACTTATAGCTAGAACATTTAAATCCATCTGCTACTATTACCTGGGCTGCCTGGCATGTAGCATTGTTAAATCCAACCTGCTTCAGACGCTTCAAGAGGATACCTTCATCTACTAAATCAAAAGCTTCACTTAAATCAATATACAGAACTACGCAATCCTGTTTATATCAAGGGCTGAGAAAATGTAATTTAAAACTTTTGTGTTTTGCAGTGACAAGACCCTTTTCTGAAAAATGAAAATAAAGCATTTATTTATTTAGATGCATTGTGAGTTGATGTGCAACTAACTTTTCTAAAACTTTTGCAACACAAGGATACTGGCCATGAATGATTTACATCATCCAAAATATGACATGCAGAGATAAAGGGGTGGTTGGTTGGTCAAGCATGAATACAGGTTCTGAGAGGGATCTGACTGTCCTCCATCTGTCAGCGCAGACATGAAGATGTTTTTGCCTTTCTCATAAAGATCTATGTCTTTTCTTGCCCAATCCAAATCTGACCTAGTTGTGTGTGCAGTTTTCCATCAGCATTTTTGTGAGCTGAACAAAGGATTGTTACAGTGTTTCATTCCTGTCGATTCTGCTCCTGCCGGCTCTGCTGCTGTCAGTGACTCCGAGCTGCTCCAGTGGGAACTTAGAAAGAAAGTACAGGTCTTTCCTGCTGAAGCACACATATGACCAGGACACTCTGGAGGACTGTGATGAGTTCATGAACAACCTCCTCATAGATATGAACTGGACCCGCTGTAAAACCTGTAATAGTATTATTCTGGGTTACCCTCATTACCGCACAGACCTGGAGGCAGTGCTGAACGTGTGCCAAGAGGGAGGTTGGAGCCTCGAGGGAACCTAGTCAGGAGCTACGAACATTTCTCTGTTTACATTTGTGTTTGCACTAACCAAGATTCTGCATCTCCCCCCAACTGCCACTACAACCCACAGTTCAAATATGGCCCCATCACCATCACCTGTCAGGGTGGATACCCTGTGCACTTTGAGGACTGCTGACACTAGAGCTGTGAAGTAAGGCTCCATGCAATTAGCCAAACGGCCCTTTCTGCATTTCACCCATCCTACAGTGCCTCTGGGTAAAGGAGCAGTGGACCCATCTCCAGTTCTTAGTCTAGTCTTGGTCAGGACTACCTTAGTTGTGCATGTTTCAGGGTTTGATTATTCTACATAGAAAATAATAAAATGAAATAATAATGATGTTGTTGTAACTTTAATGAGACAAATAAAGCACTTCACAGCATGTTCTGGTTTAATTTACAGTTACTTACAGTTGGAAGAAACTACAGAAGTCTACACAGGGGCAAAATGGTCTACAGGAAGTCAAAACATGTACACACACACACACACACACACACGCACACACACACACACACACACACACACACACACACACACACACACACACACACACACACACACACACATTTATTATTATTTGGAATTTCAAAATATTATTAAACCACATAATAATAATTCAACCAACTGTTGAACAAACGGGGAAGGCCACAGACCAGGTTGAAACACATTCCCCAGGAGAGAGCAGACCCGCTCCTGACCAGGTCAGAGGGTTGCTCCAAAGGGGCAGGTGCTGCACCTACTCGACCTAGGTCCTTAGCACCGTGGTGTCCAAAAAAAGCCAAACATCTTGACTCTTCTTCTGTTAAATAATAAATCATTTAAAATAACGTACGTCACGTAGGAAACGTACGTAACGTACGTGCAAAGACAGCGGTGGAGGTGCGGATTGTGGTGTAGGGCTGTCCCATTTCGACAAGATGGCGGCTACACTGAGAAGTACCATTCTCGGCCGAAAGTTTCGAACCATACTTTGCGACCCGCACTTCGAAGGTACATCTAAGGGTGCATTTGGCGAATTGGGACACGGCCAAAGTAAAACCCGCCAACCTTTCCTGTTGTTTAGTCTGTTGCGTCTGATTGGTCACGTGGCTGTGGTGTAGCCGTGGATCTGTGGTGAAGGAGTTGTTTTTGGCTTGTTTGGTGCTGTCTGAAGCTGTAAATGGTGCATTCTGCTGGTGTTGTTGACTGGTATCTCGTTGAGTTTGTGGAGTGTGGGGCTGTTGCTTTTTGATTTGTTGTTGCTTTGTTAATTAATTATTGTGCTGTTTGGTGTTAGTGGTGGAACACTGGATTGGTTGATTTGGAGTTTTGATAAGCTTATAGTTGTTATGGACAGAGTTGGTAGAATGGATTGGTTGGCTGGGTACAAAAGTTGCTTATACTCTTAGTGAAGTCCCTTCCCTATTAAGGGCCTTATAAAATCCGACCTTTATTATTTAATAAAGGTGTACTGATTTAAACTCAGTACACACCCGCAAGGCCAATTCACTTAAATGGTAGGGTTAGGTCAAGTTAAGGGGGGGCTTCAAGATGGACAAGGACTTAGTGTTAGTGATATAATAAATGATAGGATTAGAATTAGCAGTAGCATTAGGAGTAGTATTTAAGGTAAAACGTATAGTCAGGCAGGCTCACAGATCAACTATCAAGATGGATAAGGGTCCAAGATGAACGACGGACATGAACATGGAGGAGACCACCCTGCTCACCTTCTGTTCCTGTTTGAGGTAAACTGCAACTTAAAATGACTTGCACATTTTCTGTGTTTACTGCATGTGAATTGTTTATGATAAATTTTTAAAATTTCCCCCAGTTGCTTCAACACGGCACACACACTAACACAACTCACTTGCATGGCAGTGTAAGATGTCAGGACAGGCAGGTTCGGTGGTGAGGTGAAAGTGAGGGCTTCAAGATGGACAGGGTCTTCAAGATGGATGAGGGTTGTATGGTAGGATCACACACACAACTCACTTGTATGGTAGGATGAAAGGTAGGTTTAAGACAGGTTCACAGTTAAGGTTCAGGGGGGGGCTTCAAGATGGACGGGGTCTTCAAGATGGACGGGGCTAAGTGTTAGTGATAGAATAAATGGTAGGATTAGAATTAGCAGTAGCATTAGGAGTAGTATTTCAGGGTAAAACGTATAGTCAGGCAGGCTCACAGATCAACTATCAAGATGGATAAGGGTAAAAGATGAACGGAGGACATGGACATGGAGGAGACCACCCTGCTCACCTTCTGGTCCTGTTTGAGGTAACATGCAATTTAAAATGACTTGCACATTTTCTGTGTTTACTGCATGTGAATTGTTTATGATACATTTTTAAAAATTCCCCCAGTTGCTTCAGCATGGCACACACACTAACACAACTCACTTGCATGGCAGTGTAAGATGTCAGGACAGGCAGGTTCAGTGGTGAGGTGAAAGGGGGGGTTCAAGATGGACGGGGTCTTCAAGATGGATGAGGGTTGTATGGTAGAAGCACGCACACAACTCACTTGTATGGTAGGATGAAAGGTAGGTTAAGACAGGTTCACAGTTCAGGTCAAGGGGGGGCTTCAAGACGGATGGGGTTCTTCAAGATGGACGAGGTCTAAGTGGTAGTGGCAGTGATAGAATAAATGGTAGGAACAGCATTAGGAGTAGTATTATTTCAGGACAAAACGTACGGTCAGATAGGCTCACAGAACAACTATCAAGATGGATAAGCGTCCAAGATGAACGACAGCCATGAACATGGAGGAGACCAACCTGCTCACCTGTTCCTGTTTGAGGTAAAATGCAACTTCCAATGACTTCCACTTTTTCTGTGTTTACTGTATGTGAGTTGGTTATGATTAATTTTAACATTTTTCCCCGTAGTTGCTTAAACACGGCACACACACAACTCACTTGCATGGCAGGGTAAGAAGTGAGGACAGACAGGTTCACAGTTCAGGTTAAGGGGGGGCTTCAAGATGGACGGGGTCTTCAAGATGGATAAGGGTTGTATAGTAGGAGCACACACATAAATCACATGTATGGTAGAATGAGAGGTAGGTTAAGACAGGTTCACAGTTCAGGTTAAGGGGGGGCTTCAAGACGGACGGGGTTCTTCAAGATGGACGAGGGCCAAGTGGTAGTGTTAGTGATAGAATAAATGGTAGGATTAGCATTAGGAGTAGTATTATTTCAGGACAAAACGTACGGTCAGATAGGCTCACAGATCATCTATCAAGATGGATAAGCGTCCAAGATGAACGACAACCATGAACATGGAGGAGACCAACCTGCTCAACTTCTGTTGCTTTTTGAGGTAAATTGCAACTTCCATTAAGTTCCACTTTTTCTGTGTTTATTGTATGTGAGTAGTTTATGATTAATTTTTAAAAATTTTCCCCCTAGTTGCTTCAACACGGCACCCACACAAACACAACTCACTTGCATGGCAGGGTAAGAAGTGAGGACAGACAGGTTCACAGTTCAGGTTAAGGGGGGGCTTCAAGATGGACGGGGTCTTCAAGATGGATGAGGGTTGTATGGTAGGAGCACACACACAACTCACTTGTATGGTAGGATGAAAGGTAGGTTAAGACAGGTTCACAGTTCAGGTCAAGGGGGGGCTTCAAGACGGACGGGGTTCTTCAAGATGGACGAGGTCTAAGTGGTAGTGGCAGTGATAGAATAAATGGTAGGAACAGCATTAGGAGTAGTATTATTTCAGGACAAAACGTACGGTCAGATAGGCTCACAGAACAACTATCAAGATGGATAAGCGTCCAAGATGAACGACAGCCATGAACATGGAGGAGACCAACCTGCTCACCTTCTGTTTCTGTTTGAGGTAAAATGCAACTTCCAATGACTTCCACTTTTTCTGTGTTTACTGTATGTGAGTTGGTTATGATTAATTTTAACATTTTTCCCCGTAGTTGCTTAAACACGGCACACACACAACTCACTTGCATGGCAGGGTAAGAAGTGAGGACAGACAGGTTCACAGTTCAGGTTAAGGGGGGGCTTCAAGATGGACGGGGTCTTCAAGATGGATGAGGGTTGTATGGTAGGAGCACACACACAAACTCACTTGTATGGTAGGATGAGAGGTAGGTTAAGACAGTTCACAGATCAGGTCAAGGCGGCTTCAAGACGGATGGGGTTCTTCAAGATGGACGAGGGCTAAGTGGTAGTGTTGGTGATAGAATAAATGGTAGGATTAGCATTAGGAGTAGTATTATGTCAGGACAAAACGTACGGTCAGATAGGCTCACAGATCATCTATCAAGATGGATAAGCGCCCAAGATGAACGACAGCCATGAACATGGAGGAGACCAACCTGCTCACCTTCTGTTCCTTTTTGAGGTAAATTGCAACTTCCAATGACCTCCACTTTGTCTGTGTTTAATGTATGTGAATTGGTTATAATAAATTTTTTAAATTTTCCCCCTAGTTGCTTAAACACGTCACACACACAAACACAACTCACTTGCATGGCAGGGTAAGAAGTGAGGACAGACAGGTTCACAGTTCAGGTTAAGGGGGGGCTTCAAGATGGACGGGGTCTTCAAGATGGATGAGGGTTGTATGGTAGGAGCACACACACAACTCACTTGTATGGTAGGATGAAAGGTAGGTTAAGACAGGTTCACAGTTCAGGTCAAGGGGGGGCTTCAAGACGGACGGGGTTCTTCAAGATGGACGAGGTCTAAGTGGTAGTGGCAGTGATAGTATAAATGGTAGGAACAGCATTAGGAGTAGTATTATTTCAGAACAAAACGTACGGTCAGATAGGCTCACAGAACAACTATGAAGATGGATAAGCGTCCAAGATGAACGACAGCCATGAACATGGGGAGACCAACCTGCTCACCTTCTGTTTCTGTTTGAGGTAAAATGCAACTTCCAATGACTTCCACTTTTTCTGTGCTTATTGTATGTGAGTAGTTTATGATTAATTTTTAAAATTTTCCCCCTAGTTGCATAAACACGGCACAACTCACACAAATGGACACAACTCACTTGCATGGCAGGGTAAGAAGTGAGGACAGGTACAGGTTCAGTGGTGAGGTGAAAGGGGGTTCTTCAAGATGGACGAGGTCTAAGTGGTAGTGGCAGTGATAGAATAAATGGTAGGAACAGCATTAGGAGTAGTATTATTTCAGGACAAAACCTACGGTCAGATAGGCTCACAGAACAACTATCAAGATGGATAAGCGTCCAAGATGAACGACAGCCATGAACATGGAGGAGACCAACCTGCTCACCTGTTCCTGTTTGAGGTAAAATGCAACTTCCAATGACTTCCACTTTTTCTGTGTTTACTGTATGTGAGTTGGTTATGATTAATTTTAACATTTTTCCCCGTAGTTGCTTAAACACGGCACACACACAACTCACTTGCATGGCAGGGTAAGAAGTGAGGACAGACAGGTTCACAGTTCAGGTTAAGGGGGGGCTTCAAGATGGACGGGGTCTTCAAGATGGATAAGGGTTGTATAGTAGGAGCACACACATAACTCACATGTATGGTAGAATGAGAGGTAGGTTAAGACAGGTTCACAGTTCAGGTTAAGGGGGGGCTTCAAGACGGACGGGGTTCTTCAAGATGGACGAGGGCCAAGTGGTAGTGTTAGTGATAGAATAAATGGTAGGATTAGCATTAGGAGTAGTATTATTTCAGGACAAAACGTACGGTCAGATAGGCTCACAGATCATCTATCAAGATGGATAAGCGTCCAAGATGAACGACAACCATGAACATGGAGGAGACCAACCTGCTCAACGTCTGTTGCTTTTTGAGGTAAATTGCAACTTCCATTAAGTTCCACTTTTTCTGTGTTTATTGTATGTGAGTAGTTTATGATTAATTTTTTAAAATTTTCCCCCTAGTTGCTTCAACACGGCACCCACACAAACACAACTCACTTGCATGGCAGGGTAAGAAGTGAGGACAGACAGGTTCAGTGGTGAGGTGAAAGGGGGGGCTTCAAGATGGACGGGGTCTTCAAGATGGATGAGGGTTGTATGGTAGGAGCACACACACAACTCACTTGTATGGTAGGATGAGAGGTAGGTTAAGACAGGTTCACAGATCAGGTCAAGGGGGGGCTTCAAGACGGATGGGGTTCTTCAAGATGGACGAGGGCTAAGTGGTAGTGTTGGTGATAGAATAAATGGTAGGATTAGCATTAGGAGTAGTATTATGTCAGGACAAAACGTACGGTCAGATAGGCTCACAGAACAACTATCAAGATGGATAAGCGTCCAAGATGAACGATAGCCATGAACATGGAGGAGACCAACCTGCTCACCTGTTCCTGTTTGAGGTAAAATGCAACTTCCAATGACTTCCACTTTTTCTGTGTTTACTGTATGTGAGTTGGTTATGATTAATTTTAACATTTTTCCCCGTAGTTGCTTAAACACGGCACACACACAACTCACTTGCATGGCAGGGTAAGAAGTGAGGACAGACAGGTTCACAGTTCAGGTTAAGGGGGGGCTTCAAGATGGACGGGGTCTTCAAGATGGATGAGAGTTGTATGGTAGGAGCACACACACAACTCACTTGTATGGTAGGATGAAAGGTAGGTTAAGACGGGTTCACAGTTCAGGTCAAGGGGGGGCTTCAAGACGGACGGGGTTCTTCAAGATGGACGACGTCTAAGTGGTAGTGGCAGTGATAGAATAAATGGTAGGAACAGCATTAGGAGTAGTATTATTTCAGGACAAAACGTACGGTCAGATAGGCTCACAGAACAACTATCAAGATGGATAAGCGTCCAAGATGAACGACAGCCATGAACATGGAGGAGACCAACCTGCTCACCTGTTCCTGTTTGAGGTAAAATGCAACTTCCAATGACTTCCACTTTTTCTGTGTTTACTGTATGTGAGTTGGTTATGATTAATTTTAACATTTTTCCCCGTAGTTGCTTAAACACGGCACACACACAACTCACTTGCATGGCAGGGTAAGAAGTGAGGACAGACAGGTTCACAGTTCAGGTTAAGGGGGGGCTTCAAGATGGACGGGGTCTTCAAGATGGATAAGGGTTGTATAGTAGGAGCACACACATAACTCACATGTATGGTAGAATGAGAGGTAGGTTAAGACAGGTTCACAGTTCAGGTTAAGGGGGGGCTTCAAGACGGACGGGGTTCTTCAAGATGGACGAGGGCCAAGTGGTAGTGTTAGTGATAGAATAAATGGTAGGATTAGCATTAGGAGTAGTATTATTTCAGGACAAAACGTACGGTCAGATAGGCTCACAGAACAACTATCAAGATGGATAAGCGTCCAAGATGAACGACAGCCATGAACATGGAGGAGACCAACCTGCTCACCTTCTGTTGCTTTTTGAGGTAAATTGCAACTTCCAATGACTTCCACTTTTTCTGTGTTTATTGTATGCGAGTAGTTTATGATTAATTTTTTAAAATTTTCCCCCTAGTTGCTTCAACACGGCACCCACACACACACACAACTCACTTGCATGGCAGGGTAAGAAGTGAGGACAGACAGGTTCACAGTTCAGGTTAAGGGGGGGCTTCAAGATGGACGGGGGTCTTCAAGATGGATGAGGGTTGTATGGTAGGAGCACACACACAACTCTCACTTTGTATGGTAGGATGAGAGGTAGGTTAAGACAGGTTCACAGATCAGGTCAAGGGGGGCTTCAAGACGGATGGGTTTCTTCAAGATGGACGAGGGCTAAGTGGTAGTGTTGGTGATAGAATAAATGGTAGGTAGGATTAGCATTAGGAGTAGTATTATGTCAGGACAAAAACGTACGGTCAGATAGGCTCACAGATCATCTATCAAGATGGATAAGCGTCCAAGATGAACGACAGCCATGAACATGGAGGAGACCAACCTGCTCACCTTCTGTTCCTTTTTGAGGTAAATTGCAACTTCCAATGACCTCCACTTTGTCTGTGTTTAATGTATGTGAATTGGTTATAATTAATTTTTTAAATTTTCCCCCTAGTTGCTTAAACACGTCACACACACAAACACAACTCACTTGCATGGCAGGGTAAGAAGTGAGGACAGACAGGTTCACAGTTCAGGTTAAGGGGGGGCTTCAAGACGGACGGGGTTCTTCAAGATGGACGAGGTCTAAGTGGTAGTGGCAGTGATAGAATAAATGGTAGGAACAGGAACATTAGGAGTAGTATTATTTCAGGACAAACGTACGTACGGTCAGATAGGCTCACAGAACAACTATCAAGATGGATAAGCGTCCAAGATGAACGACAGCCATGAACATGGAGGAGACCAACCTGCTCACCTGTTCCTGTTTGAGGTAAAATGCAACTTCCAATGACTTCCACTTTTTCTGTGTTTACTGTATGTGAGTTGGTTATGATTAATTTCAACATTTTTCCCCGTAGTTGCTTAAACACGGCACACACACAACTCACTTGCATGGCAGGGTAAGAAGTGAGGACAGACAGGTTCACAGTTCAGGTTAAGGGGGGGCTTCAAGATGGACGGGGTCTTCAAGATGGATAAGGGTTGTATAGTAGGAGCACACACATAACTCACATGTATGGTAGAATGAGAGGTAGGTTAAGACAGGTTCACAGTTCAGGTTAAGGGGGGCTTCAAGACGGACGGGGTTCTTCAGATGGACGAGGGCCAAGTGGTAGTGTTAGTGATAGAATAAATGGTAGGATTAGCATTAGGAGTAGTATTATTTCAGGACAAAACGTACGGTCAGATAGGCTCACAGATCATCTATCAAGATGGATAAGCGTCCAAGATGAACGACAACCATGAACATGGAGGAGACCAACCTGCTCAACTTCTGTTGCTTTTTGAGGTAAATTGCAACTTCCATTAAGTTCCACTTTTTCTGTGTTTATTGTATGTGAGTAGTTTATGATTAATTTTTTAAAAATTTTCCCCCTAGTTGCTTCAACACGGCACCCACACAAACACAACTCACTTGCATGGCAGGGTAAGAAGTGAGGACAGACAGGTTCAGTGGTGAGGTGAAAGGGGGGGCTTCAAGATGGACGGGGTCTTCAAGATGGATGAGGGTTGTATGGTAGGAGCACACACACAACTCACTTCACATTCACTTCAAATTATAAATCGGATATTACAACTACTTTGTACTTCTGCTTGAGTCATTGTATTCTGAAGTAAAAGTACTCTTACTCAGGTTCAGTTTTTGGCTGCTCTGCCCTACCTGCTCTACCTCCTCCTGTGTGTGTGTGTGTGTGTGTGTGTGTGTGTGTGTGTGTGTGTGTGTGTGTGTGTGTGTGTGTGTGTGTGTGGTGTGTGTGTGTGTGTGTGGTGTGTGTGGTGTGTGTGTGTGTGTGTGTGTGTGTGGTGTGTGTGTGTGTGTGTGTGTGCGTGTGTGTGTGTGTGAGTGTGTGAGTGTGTGAGTATGTGTGTGTGTGTGGTGTGTGTGTGTGTGTGTGTGTGTGCGTGTATGTGTGTGTGAGTGTGTGAGTATGTGTGTGTGGTTGTGTGTGTGTGTGTGTGTGTGTGTGTGTGTGTGTGTGTGTGTGCGACTCCAGTGTAAAATTACATGTTTTCTAGCCCAACATGGACTGCTCCTTTTGTAAGACTTAATAAATGACTCTTCTTCTTTGTACAGATGTGGACATTATTTTAGATCTGGTTTAAAACCTGATTTAGACCTCATTTAGTTCTGGTTTAGTCCTGGTTAGACCAAGTTGTGGTCTAAGTTCACAAACAGGTCTGTGTGTGTGGTGATGTGCATCAGTTTGTATATTAAAACTTATAACTCGAGAAACACAAACACAATAAGGCTGATTTAATGGGGCAGTTTGTGGAAATAAAAAAAAAACAGGAAGCAGATACAGATTTGTAGCTCCTACATCACTTAAATGTTTTTTATTTTGGAAAAAGTCATACTTATTTTCATTTGCATTCAATGATAATTTGAGACTTATAAGTGCTTGATCAGTAGAGGGAGCCCTTGCATACAAAATAGCATCCTTTGCATAAAAATATATGAGGCTTTCTCTTCAATTGCAACCAATGAAATTAATAAATATAGTAAAAAGTAGTGGGCCCAAAATTGACTCTTGGGGCACTTCTTTACTTATAGCTAGAACATTTAAATCCATCTGCTACTATTACCTGGGCTGCCTGGCATGTAGCATTGTTAAATCCAACCTGCTTCAGACGCTTCAAGAGGATACCTTCATCTACTAAATCAAAAGCTTCACTTAAATCAATATACAGAACTACGCAATCCTGTTTATATCAAGGGCTGAGAAAATGTAATTTAAACTTTTGTGTTTTGCAGTGACAAGACCCTTTTCTGAAAAATGAAAATAAAGCATTTATTATTTAGATGCATTGTGAGTTGATGTGCAACTAACTTTTCTAAAACTTTTGCAACACAAGGATACTGGCCATGAATGATTTACATCATCCAAAATATGACATGCAGAGATAAAGGGGTGGTTGGTTGGTCAAGCATGAATACAGGTTCTGAGAGGGATCTGACTGTCCTCCATCTGTCAGCGCAGACATGAAGATGTTTTTTTGCCTTTCTCATAAAGATCTATGTCTTTTCTTGCCCAATCCAAATCTGACCTAGTTGTGTGTGCAGTTTTCCATCAGCATTTTTGTGAGCTGAACAAAGGATTGTTACAGTGTTTCATTCCTGTCGATTCTGCTCCTGCCGGCTCTGCTGCTGTCAGTGACTCCGAGCTGCTCCAGTGGGAAACTTAGAAAGAAAGTACAGGTCTTTCCTGCTGAAGCACACATATGACCAGGACACTCTGGAGGACTGTGATGAGTTCATGAACAACCTCCTCATAGATATGAACTGGACCCGCTGTAAAACCTGTAATAGTATTATTCTGGGTTACCCTCATTACCGCACAGACCTGGAGGCAGTGCTGAACGTGTGCCAAGAGGGAGGTTGGAGCCTCGAAGGGAACCTAGTCAGGAGCTACGAACATTTCTCTGTTTACATTTGTGTTTGCACTAACCAAGATTCTGCATCTCCCCCCAACTGCCACTACAACCCCACAGTTCAAATATGGCCCCATCACCATCACCTGTCAGGGTGGATACCTGTGCACTTTGAGGACTGCTGACACTAGAGCTGTGAAGTAAGGCTCCATGCAATTAGCCAAACGGCCCTTTCTGCATTTCACCCATCCTACAGTGCCTCTGGGTAAAGGAGCAGTGGGACCCATCTCCAGTTCTTAGTCTAGTCTTGGTCAGGACTACCTTAGTTGTGCATGTTTCAGGGTTTGATTATTCTACATAGAAACTAATAAAATGAAATAATAATGATGTTGTTGTAACTTTAATGAGACAAATAAAGCACTTCACAGCATGTTCTGGTTTAATTTACAGTACTACCAGTTTGGAAGAAACTACAGAAGTCTACACAGGGGCAAAATGGTCTACAGGAAGTCAAAACATGTACACACACACACACACACACACACGCACGCACACACACACACACACACACACACACACACACACACACACACACACACACACACACACACACACACACACATTATTATTATTATTTGGAATTTCAAAATATTATTAAACCACATAATAATAATTCAACCAACTGTTGAACAAACGGGGAAGGCCACAGACCAGGTTGAAACACATTCCCCAGGAGAGAGCAGACCCGCTCCTGACCAGGTCAGAGGGTTGCTCCAAAGGGGCAGGTGCTGCACCTACTCGACCTAGGTCCTTAGCACCGTGGTGTCCAAAAAAAGCCAAACATCTTGACTCTTCTTCTGTTAAATAATAAATCATTTAAAATAACGTACGTCACGTAGGAAACGTACGTAACGTACGTGCAAAGACAGCGGTGGAGGTGCGGATTGTGGTGTAGGGCTGTCCCATTTCGACAAGATGGCGGCTACACTGAGAAGTACCATTCTCGGCCGAAAGTTTCGAACCATACTTTGCGACCCGCACTTCGAAGGTACATCTAAGGGTGCATTTGGCGAATTGGGACACGGCCAAAAGTAAAACCCGCCAACCTTTCCTGTGTTTAGTCTGTTGTCGTCTGATTGGTCACGTGGCTGTGGTGTAGCCGTGGATCTGTGGTGAAGGAGTTGTTTTTGGCTTGTTTGGTGCTGTCTGAAGCTGTAAATGGTGCATTCTGCTGGTGTTGTTGACTGGTATCTCGTTGAGTTTGTGGAGTGGTGGCTGTTGCTTTTTGATTTGTTGTTGCTTTGTTAATTAATTATTGTGCTGTTTGGTGTTAGTGGTGGAACACTGGATTGGTTGATTTGGAGTTTTGATAAGCTTATAGTTGTTATGGACAGAGTTGGTAGAATGGATTGGATTGGGGTGGCTGGGTACAAAAGTTGCTTATACTCTTAGTGAAGTCCCTTCCCTATTAAGGGCCTTATAAAATCCGACCTTTATTATTTAATAAAGGTGTACTGATTTAAACTCAGTACACACCCGCAAGGCCAATTCACTTAAATGGTAGGGTTAGGTCAAGTTAAGGGGGGGCTTCAAGATGGACAAGGACTTAGTGTTAGTGATATAATAAATGATAGGATTAGAATTAGCAGTAGCATTAGGAGTAGTATTTAAGGTAAAACGTATAGTCAGGCAGGCTCACAGATCAACTATCAAGATGGATAAGGGTCCAAGATGAACGACGGACATGAACATGGAGGAGACCACCCTGCTCACCTTCTGTTCCTGTTTGAGGTAAACTGCAACTTAAAATGACTTGCACATTTTCTGTGTTTACTGCATGTGAATTGTTTATGATAAATTTTTAAAATTTCCCCCAGTTGCTTCAACACGGCACACACACTAACACAACTCACTTGCATGGCAGTGTAAGATGTCAGGACAGGCAGGTTCGGTGGTGAGGTGAAAGTGAGGGCTTCAAGATGGACAGGGTCTTCAAGATGGATGAGGGTTGTATGGTAGGATCACACACACAACTCACTTGTATGGTAGGATGAGAGGTAGGTTTAGACAGGTTCACAGTTAAGGTTAAGGGGGGGGCTTCAAGATGGACGGGGTCTTCAAGATGGACGAGGGCTAAGTGTTAGTGATAGAATAAATGGTAGGATTAGAATTAGCAGTAGCATTAGGAGTAGTATTTCAGGGTAAAACGTATAGTCAGGCAGGCTCACAGATCAACTATCAAGATGGATAAGGGTAAAAGATGAACGGAGGACATGGACATGGAGGAGACCACCCTGCTCACCTTCTGGTCCTGTTTGAGGTAACATGCAATTTAAAATGACTTGCACATTTTCTGTGTTTACTGCATGTGAAATTGTTTATGATACATTTTTAAAAATTCCCCCAGTTGCTTCAGCATGGCACACACACTAACACAACTCACTTGCATGGCAGTGTAAGATGTCAGGACAGGCAGGTTCAGTGGTGAGGTGAAAGGGGGGGTTCAAGATGGACGGGGTCTTCAAGATGGATGAGGGTTGTATGGTAGAAGCACGCACACAACTCACTTGTATGGTAGGATGAAAGGTAGGTTAAGACAGGTTCACAGAGTCAGGTCAAGGGGGGGCTTCAAGACGGATGGGGTTCTTCAAGATGGACGAGGTCTAAGTGGTAGTGGCAGTGATAGAATAAATGGTAGGAACAGCATTAGGAGTAGTATTATTTCAGGACAAAACGTACGGTCAGATAGGCTCACAGAAACAACTATCAAGATGGATAAGCGTCCAAGATGAACGACAGCCATGAACATGGAGGAGACCAACCTGCTCACCTTCCTGTTTTGAGAGGTAAAATGCAACTTCCAATGACTTCCACTTTTTCTGTGTTTACTTACTGTATGTGAGTTGGTTATGATTTTTTTAACATTTTTCCCCCCGTAGTTGCTTAAACACGGCACACACACAACTCACTTGCATGGCAGGGTAAGAAGTGAGGACAGACAGGTTCACAGTTCAGGTTAAGGGGGGGCTTCAAGATGGACGGGGTCTTCAAGATGGATAAGGGTTGTATAGTAGGAGCACACACATAACTCACATGTATGGTAGAATGAGAGGTAGGTTAAGACAGGTTCACAGTTCAGGTTAAGGGGGGGCTTCAAGACGGACGGGGTTCTTCAAGATGGACGAGGGCCAAGTGGTAGTGTTAGTGATAGAATAAATGGTAGGATTAGCATTAGGAGTAGTATTATTTCAGGACAAAACGTACGGTCAGATAGGCTCACAGATCATCTATCAAGATGGATAAGCGTCCAAGATGAACGACAGCCATGAACATGGAGGAGACCAACCTGCTCAACTTCTGTTGCTTTTTGAGGTAAATTGCAACTTCCATTAAGTTCCACTTTTTCTGTGTTTATTGTATGTGAGTAGTTTATGATTAATTTTTTAAAATTTTCCCCCTAGTTGCTTCAACACGGCACCCACACAAACACAACTCACTTGCATGGCAGGGTAAGAAGTGAGGACAGACAGGTTCACAGTTCAGGTTAAGGGGGGGCTTCAAGATGGACGGGGTCTTCAAGATGGATGAGGGTTGTATGGTAGGAGCACACACACAACTCACTTGTATGGTAGGATGAAAGGTAGGTTAAGACAGGTTCACAGTTCAGGTCAAGGGGGGGCTTCAAGACGGACGGGGTTCTTCAAGATGGACGAGGTCTAAGTGGTAGTGGCAGTGATAGAAATAAATGGTAGGAACAGCATTAGGAGTAGTATTATTTCAGGACAAAAAACGTACGGTCAGATAGGCTCACAGAACAACTATCAAGATGGATAAGCGTCCAAGATGAACGACAGCCATGAACATGGAGGAGACCAACCTGCTCACCTTCTGTTTCTGTTTGAGTAAAATGCAACTTCCAATGACTTCCACTTTTTCTGTGTTTACTGTATGTGAGTTGGTTATGATTAATTTTAAAATTTTTCCCCCTAGTTGCTTAAACACGGCACACACACAACTCACTTGCATGGCAGGGTAAGAAGTGAGGACAGACAGGTTCACAGTTCAGGTTAAGGGGGGGGCTTCAAGATGGACGGGGTCTTCAAGATGGATGAGGGTTGTATGGTAGGAGCACACACACAACTCACTTGTATGGTAGGATGAGAGGTAGGTTAAGACAGGTTCACAGATCAGGTCAAGGGGGGGCTTCAAGACGGATGGGGTTCTTCAAGATGGACGAGGGCTAAGTGGTAGTGTTGGTGATAGAATAAATGGTAGGATTAGCATTAGGAGTAGTATTATGTCAGGACAAAACGTACGGTCAGATAGGCTCACAGATCATCTATCAAGATGGATAAGCGTCCAAGATGAACGACAGCCATGAACATGGAGGAGACCAACCTGCTCACCTTCTGTTCCTTTTTGAGGTAAATTGCAACTTCCAATGACCTCCACTTTGTCTGTGTTTAATGTATGTGAATTGGTTATAATTAATTTTTTAAATTTTCCCCCTAGTTGCTTAAACACGTCACACACACAAACACAACTCACTTGCATGGCAGGGTAAGAAGTGAGGACAGACAGGTTCACAGTTCAGGTTAAGGGGGGGCTTCAAGATGGACGGGGTCTTCAAGATGGATGAGGGTTGTATGGTAGGAGCACACACACAACTCACTTGTATGGTAGGATGAAAGGTAGGTTAAGACAGGTTCACAGTTCAGGTCAAGGGGGGGCTTCAAGACGGACGGGGTTCTTCAAGATGGACGAGGTCTAAGTGGTAGTGGCAGTGATAGAATAAATGGTAGGAACAGCATTAGGAGTAGTATTATTTCAGGACAAAACGTACGGTCAGATAGGCTCACAGAACAACTATCAGATGGATAAGCGTCCAAGATGAACGACAGCCATGAACATGGAGGAGACCAACCTGCTCACCTTCTGTTTCTGTTTGAGGTAAAATGCAACTTCCAATGACTTCCACTTTTTCTGTGCTTATTGTATGTGAGTAGTTTATGATTAATTTTTAAAATTTTCCCCCTAGTTGCATAAACACGGCACCCACACAAACACAACTCACTTGCATGGCAGGGTAAGAAGTGAGGACAGACAGGTTCAGTGGTGAGGTGAAAGGGGGGGCTTCAAGATGGACGGGGTCTTCAAGATGGATGAGGGTTGTATGGTAGGAGCACACACACAACTCACTTGTATGGTAGGATGAGAGGTAGGTTAAGACAGGTTCACAGATCAGGTCAAGGGGGGGCTTCTTCAAGACGGATGGGGTCTTCAAGATGGACGAGGGCTAAGTGGTAGTGTGTTGGTGATAGAATAAATGGTAGGATTAGCATTAGGAGTAGTATTATGTCAGGACAAAACGTACGGTCAGATAGGCTCACAGATCATCTATCAAGATGGATAAGCGTCCAAGATGAACGACAGCCATGAACATGGAGGAGACCAACCTGCTCACCTTCTGTTCCTTTTTGAGGTAAATTGCAACTTCCAATGACTTCCACTTTTTCTGTGTTTATGTATGTGAGTTGGTTATGATTATTTTTTAAATTTTTTCCCCTAGTTGCTTAAAACACGGCACACAAACACAACTCACTTGCATGGCAGGGTAAGAAGTGAGGACAGACAGGTTCACAGTTCAGGTTAAGGGGGGGCTTCAAGATGGACGGGGTCTTCAAGATGGATGAGGGTTGTATGGTAGGAGCACACACACAACTCACTTGTATGGTAGAATGAGAGGTAGGTTAAGACAGGTTCACAGTTCAGGTCAAGGGAGGGCTTCAAGACGGACGGGGTTCTTCAAGATGGACGAGGTCTAAGTGGTAGTGTTAGTGATGGAATAAATGGTAGGATTAGCATTAGGAGTAGTATTATTTCAGGACAAAAACGTACGGTCAGATAGGCTCACAGAACAACTATCAAGATGGATAAGCGTCCAAGATGAACGACAGCCATGAACATGGAGGAGACCAACCTGCTCACCTGTTCCTGTTTGAGGTAAAATGCAACTTCCAATGACTTCCACTTTTTCTGTGTTTACTGTATGTGAGTTGGTTATGATTAATTTTAACATTTTTCCCCGTAGTTGCTTAAACACGGCACACACACAACTCACTTGCACTTGCATGGCAGGGTAAGAAGTGAGGACAGACAGGTTCACAGTTCAGGTTAAGGGGGGGCTTCAAGATGGACGGGGTCTTCAAGATGGATGAGGGTTGTATGGTAGGAGCACACACACATAACTCACTTGTATGGTAGGATGAGAGGGTAGGTTAAGACAGGTTCACAGTTCAGGTCAAGGGGGGGGCTTCAAGACGGACGGGGTTCTTCAAGATGGACGAGGGCCAAGTGGTAGTGTTAGTGATAGAATAAATGGTAGGATTAGCATTAGGAGTAGTATTATTTCAGGACAAAACGTACGGTCAGATAGGCTCACAGATCATCTATCAAGATGGATAAGCGTCCAAGATGAACGACAGCCATGAACATGGAGGAGACCAACCTGCTCACCTTCTGTTGCTGTTTGAGAGGTAAATTGCAACTTCCATTGACTTCCACTTTTTCTGTGTTTATGTATGTGAGTAGTTTATGATTAATTTTTTAAAATTTTTCCCCCTAGTTGCTTCAACACGGCACACACAAACACAACTCACTTGCATGGCAGGGTAAGAAGTGAGGACAGACAGGTTCACAGTTCAGGTGAAAGGGGGGGCTTCAAGATGGACGGGGTCTTCAAGATGGATGGATGGTTGTATGGTAGGAGCACACACACAAACTCACTTGTATGGTAGGATGAGAGGTAGGTTAAGACAGGTTCACAGTTCAGGTCAAGGGGGGGCTTCAAGACGGACGGGGTTCTTCAAGATGGACGAGGGCCAAGTGGTAGTGTTGGTGATAGAATAAATGGTAGGATTAGCATTAGGAGTAGTATTATTTCAGGACAAAACGTACGGTCAGATAGGCTCACAGAACAACTATCAAGATGGATAAGCGTCCAAGATGAACGACAGCCATGAACATGGAGGAGACCAACCTGCTCACCTGTTGTTGTTTTTTGAGGTAAAATGCAACTTCCAATGACTTCCACTTTTTCTGTGTTTACTGTGTATGTGAGTAGTTTATGATTAATTTTTTAAATTTTTCCCCGTAGTTGCTTAAACACGGCACACACACAAACTCACTTGCATGGCAGGGTAAGAAGTGAGGACAGACAGGTTCACAGTTCAGGTTAAGGGGGGGCTTCAAGATGGACGGGGTCTTCAAGATGGATGAGGGTTGTATGGTAGGAGCACACACACAACTCACTTGTATGGTAGGATGAAAGGTAGGTTAAGACAGGTTCACAGTTCAGGTCAAGGGGGGGCTTCAAGACGGACGGGGTTCTTCAAGATGGACGAGGGCTAAGTGGTAGTGGCAGTGATAGAATAAATGGTAGGAACAGCATTAGGAGTAGTATTATTTCAGGACAAAAACGTACGGTCAGATAGGCTCACAGAACAACTATCAAGATGGATAAGCGTCCAAGATGAACGACAGCCATGAACATGGAGGAGACCAACCTGCTCACCTGTTGTTCCTGTTTTGAGGTAAAATGCAACTTCCAATGACTTCCACTTTTTCTGTGTTTACTGTATGTGAGTTGGTTATGATTATTTTTTAAATTTTTTCCCCGTAGTTGCTTAAACACGGCACACACACAAACTCACTTGCATGGCAGGGTAAGAAGTGAGGACAGACAGGTTCACAGTTCAGGTTAAGGGGGGGCTTCAAGATGGACGGGGTCTTCAAGATGGATAGGGTTGTATAGTAGGAGCACACACATAACTCACATGTATGGTAGAATGAGAGGTAGGTTAAGTTAAGACAGGTTCACAGTTCAGGTTAAGGGGGGGCTTCAAGACGGACGGGGTTCTTCAAGATGGACGAGGGCCAAGTGGTAGTGTTAGTGATAGAATAAATGGTAGGATTAGCATTAGGAGTAGTATTATTTCAGGACAAAACGTACGGTCAGATAGGCTCACAGAACAACTATCAAGATGGATAAGCGTCCAAGATGAACGACAGCCATGAACATGGAGGAGACCAACCTGCTCACCTTCTGTTGCTTTTTGAGGTAAATTGCAACTTCCAATGACTTCCACTTTTTCTGTGTTTATTGTATGTGAGTAGTTTATGATTAATTTTTAAAATTTTCCCCCTAGTTGCATAAACACGGCACCCACACAAACACAACTCACTTGCATGGCAGGGTAAGAAGTGAGGACAGACAGGTTCACAGTTCAGGTTAAGGGGGGGCTTCAAGATGGACGGGGTCTTCAAGATGGATGAGGGTTGTATGGTAGGAGCACACACATAAGTCACTTGTATGGTAGGATGAGAGGTAGGTTAAGACAGGTTCACAGTTCAGGTCAAGGGGGGGCTTCAAGACGGACGGGGTTCTTCAAGATGGACGAGGTCTAAGTGGTAGTGTTAGTGATGGAATAAATGGTAGGATTAGCATTAGGAGTAGTATTATTTCAGGACAAAACGTACGGTCAGATAGGCTCACAGAACAACTATCAAGATGGATAAGCGTCCAAGATGAACGACAGCCATGAACATGGAGGAGACCAACTGCTCACCTTCTGTTGCTTTTTGAGGTAAATTGCAACTTCCCATTAAGTTCCACTTTTTCTGTGTTTATTGTATGTGAGTAGTTTATGATTAATTTTTTAAAATTTTTTCCCCCTAGTTGCTTCAACACGGCACCCACACAAACACAACTCACTTGCATGGCAGGGTAAGAAGTGAGGACAGACAGGTTCACAGTTCAGGGGGGGCTTCAAGGGGGGGTCTTCAAGACGGATGACGGGGTTCTTCAAGATGGACGAGGGTCTAAGTGGTAGTGGGCAGTGATAGATGGACGAGGGCTAAATGGTAGGATTGGTAGGATTAGCATTTAGGAGTAGTATTATGTCAGGACAAAACGTACGGTCAGATAGGCTCACAGAACAACTATCAAGATGGATAAGCGTCCAAGATGAACGATAGCCATGAACATGGAGGAGACCAACCTGCTCACCTGTGTTCCTGTTTGAGGTAAAATGCAACTTCCAATGACTCCACTTTTTCTGTGTTTACTGTATGTGAGTTGGTTATGATTAATTTTAACATTTTTTCCCCGTAGTTGCTTAAACACGGCACACACACAACTCACTCACTTGCATGGCAGGGTAAGAAGTGAGGACAGACAGGTTCACAGTTCAGGTTAAGGGGGGGCTTCAAGATGGACGGGGTCTTCAAGATGGATAAGGGTTGTATAGTAGGAGCACACACATAACTCACATGTATGGTAGAATGAGAGGTAGGTTAAGACAGGTTCACAGTTCAGGTTAAGGGGGGCTTCAAGACGGACGGGTTCTTCAAGATGGACGAGGGCCAAGTGGTAGTGTTAGTGATAGAATAAATGGTAGGATTAGCATTAGGAGTAGTATTATTTCAGGACAAAACGTACGGTCAGATAGGCTCACAGAACAACTATCAAGATGGATAAGCGTCCAAGATGAACGACAGCCATGAACATGGAGGAGACCAACCTGCTCACCTTCTGTTGCTTTTTGAGGTAAATTGCAACTTCCAATGACTTCCACTTTTTCTGTGTTTATTGTATGCGAGTAGTTTATGATTAATTTTTTAAAATTTTCCCCCTAGTTGCTTCAACACGGCACCCACACAAACACAACTCACTTGCATGGCAGGGTAAGAAGTGAGGACAGACAGGTTCACAGTTCAGGTTAAGGGGGGGCTTCAAGATGGACGGGGTCTTCAAGATGGATGAGGGTTGTATGGTAGGAGCACACACACAACTCACTTGTATGGTAGGATGAGAGGTAGGTTAAGACAGGTTCACAGATCAGGTCAAGGGGGGGCTTCAAGACGGATGGGGTTCTTCAAGATGGACGAGGGCTAAGTGGTAGTGTTGGTGATAGAATAAATGGTAGGATTAGCATTAGGAGTAGTATTATTTCAGGACAAAACGTACGGTCAGATAGGCTCACAGAACAACTATCAAGATGGATAAGCGTCCAAGATGAACGACAGCCATGAACATGGAGGAGACCAACCTGCTCACCTGTTCCTGTTTGAGGTAAAATGCAACTTCCAATGACTTCCACTTTTTCTGTGTTTACTGTATGTGAGTTGGTTATGATTAATTTTAACATTTTTCCCCGTAGTTGCTTAAACACGGCACACACACAACTCACTTGCATGGCAGGGTAAGAAGTGAGGACAGACAGGTTCACAGTTCAGGTTAAGGGGGGGCTTCAAGATGGACGGGGTCTTCAAGATGGATGAGGGTTGTATGGTAGGAGCACACACACACAACTCACATGTATGGTAGGATGAGAGGTAGGTTAAGACAGGTTCACAGTTCAGGTTAAGGGGGGGCTTCAAGACGGACGGGGTTCTTCAAGATGGACGAGGGCTAAAGTGGTAGTGTTAGTGATAGAATAAATGGTAGGATTAGCATTAGGAGTAGTATTATTTCAGGACAAAACGTACGGTCAGATAGGCTCACAGAACAACTATCAAGATGGATAAGCGTCCAAGATGAACGACAGCCATGAACATGGAGGAGACCAACCTGCTCACCTTCTGTTTCTGTTTGAGGTAAAATGCAACTTCCAATGACTTCCACTTTTTCTGTGTTTATTGTATGTGAGTTGGTTATGATTAATTTTTAAAATTTTCCCCCTAGTTGCTTAAACACGGCACCCACACACACAACTCACTTGCATGGCAGGGTAAGAAGTGAGGACAGACAGGTTCACAGTTCAGGTTAAGGGGGGGCTTCAAGATGGACGGGGTCTTCAAGATGGATGAGGGTTGTATGGTAGGAGCACACACATAAGTCACTTGTATGGTAGGATGAGAGGTAGGTTAAGACAGGTCACAGTTCAGGTCAAGGGGGGGGCTTCAAGACGGACGGGGTTTCTTCAAGATGGACGAGGTCTAAGTGGTAGTGTTAGTGATAGAATAAATGGTAGGATTAGCATTAGGAGTAGTATTATTTCAGGACAAACGTACGGTCAGATAGGCTCACAGATCATCTATCAAGATGGATAAGCGTCCAAGATGAACGACAGCCATGAACATGGAGGAGACCAACCTGCTCAACTTCTGTTGCTTTTTGAGGTAAATTGCAACTTCCAATGACTTCCACTTTTTCTGTGTTTATTGTATGTGAGTAGTTTATGATTAATTTTTTAAAATTTTTCCCCCTAGTTGCTTCAACACGGCACCCACACAAAACACAACTCACTTGCATGGCAGGGTAAGAAGTGAGGACAGACAGGTTCACAGTTCAGGTTAAGGGGGGGCTTCAAGACGGACGGGGTCTTCAAGATGGATGAGGATGGTAGGAGCACACACACAACTCACTGTAGGTAGGCAGGTAGGTTAAGACAGGTTCACAGTTCAGGGTAGGGGGGGCTTCAAGACGGACATCAAGAGGACGAGGGCTAAGTGGTAGTGTCAGTGATAGAATAAATGTAGGATTAGCATTAGGGCTCACAGAACAAAACGTATCAAGACAGAACAACTATCAAGATGGATAAGCGTCCAAGATGAACGACAGCCATGAACATGGAGGAGACCAACCTGCTCACCTGTTTCCTGTTTTGAGGTAAAATGCAACTTCCAATGACTTCCACTTTTTCTGTGTTTACTGTATGTGAGTTGGTTATGATTAATTTTAACATTTTTCCCCGTAGTTGCTTAAACACGGCACACACACAACTCACTTGCATGGCAGGGTAAGAAGTGAGGACAGACAGGTTCACAGTTCAGGTTAAGGGGGGGCTTCAAGATGGACGGGGTCTTCAAGATGGATAAGGGTTGTATAGTAGGAGCACACACATAACTCACATGTATGGTAGAATGAGAGGTAGGTTAAGACAGGTTCACAGTTCAGGTTAAGGGGGGCTTCAAGACGGACGGGGTTCTTCAAGATGGACGAGGGCCAAGTGGTAGTGTTAGTGATAGAATAAATGGTAGGATTAGCATTAGGAGTAGTATTATTTCAGGACAAAACGTACGGTCAGATAGGCTCACAGAACAACTATCAAGATGGATAAGCGTCCAAGATGAACGACAGCCATGAACATGGAGGAGACCAACCTGCTCACCTTCTGTTGCTTTTTGAGGTAAATTGCAACTTCCAATGACTTCCACTTTTTCTGTGTTTATTGTATGTGAGTAGTTTATGATTAATTTTTTAAATTTTTCCCCCTAGTTGCTTCAACACGGCACCCACACACACACAACTCACTTGCATGGCAGGGTAAGAAGTGAGGACAGACAGGTTCACAGTTCAGGTTAAGGGGGGGCTTCAAGATGGACGGGGTCTTCAAGATGGATAGGGTTGTATGGTAGGAGCACACACACAACTCACTTGTATGGTAGGATGAGAGGTAGGTTAAGACAGGTTCACAGATCAGGTCAAGGGGGGGCTTCAAGACGGACGGGGTTCTTCAAGATGGACGAGGGCTAAGTGGTAGTGTTGGTGATAGAATAAATGGTAGGATTAGCATTAGGAGTAGTATTATTTCAGGACAAAACGTACGGTCAGATAGGCTCACAGAACAACTATCAAGATGGATAAGCGTCCAAGATGAACGACAGCCCATGAACATGGAGGAGACCAACCTGCTCACCTTCTGTTCCTGTTTGAGGTAAATTGCAACTTCCAATGACTTCCACTTTTTTCTGTGTTTACTGTATGTGAGTTGGTTTATTAATTAATTTTAAAATTTTTCCCCGTAGTTGCTTTAACACGGCGGCACACAAACACAACTCACTTGCATGGCAGGGTAAGAAGTGAGGACAGACAGGTTCACAGTTCAGGTTAAGGGGGGGCTTCAAGATGGACGGGTCTTCAAGATGGATGAGGGTTGTATGTAGGAGCACACACACACAACTCACTTGTATGGTAGGATGAGAGGTAGGTTAAGACAGGTTCACAGTTCAGGTCAAGGGGGGGCTTCAAGACGGACGGGGTTCTTCAAGATGGACGAGGTCTAAGTGGTAGTGGCAGTGATAGAATAAATGGTAGGATTAGCATTAGGAGTAGTATTATGTCAGGACAAAACGTACGGTCAGATAGGCTCACAGAACAACTATCAAGATGGATAGCGTCCAAGATGAACGACAGCCATGAACATGGAGGAGACCAACCTGCTCACCTGTTCCTGTTTGAGGTAAAATGCAACTTCCAATGACTTCCACTTTTTCTGTGTTTACTGTATGTGAGTTGGTTTATGATTAATTTTAAAATTTTTCCCCCTAGTTGCTTAAACACGGCACACACACAACTCACTTGCATGGCAGGGTAAGAAGTGAGGACAGACAGGTTCACAGTTCAGGTTAAGGGGGGCTTCAAGATGGACGGGGTCTTCAAGATGGATAAGGGTTGTATAGTAGGAGCACACACATAACTCACATGTATGGTAGAATGAGAGGTAGGTTAAGACAGGTTCACAGTTCAGGTCAAGGGGGGGCTTCAAGACGGACGGGGTTCTTCAAGATGGACGAGGGCTAAGTGGTAGTGTTAGTGATAGAATAAATGGTAGGATTAGCATTAGGAGTAGTATTATTTCAGGACAAAACGTACGGTCAGATAGGCTCACAGATCAACTATCAAGATGGATAAGCGTCCAAGATGAACGACAGCCATGAACATGGAGGAGACCAACCTGCTCACCTTCTGTTCCTGTTTGAGGTAAAATGCAACTTCCAATGACTTCCACTTTTTCTGTGTTTACTGTATGTGAGTTGGTTATGATTAATTTTTAAAATTTTCCCCCTAGTTGCTTAACACGGCACCCACACACACACACAACTCACTTGCATGGCAGGGTAAGAAGTGAGGACAGACAGGTTCACAGTTCAGGTTAAGGGGGGGCTTCAAGATGGACGGGGTCTTCAAGATGGATGAGGGTTGTATGGTAGGAGCACACACACAACTCACTTGTATGGTAGGATGAGAGGTAGGTTAAGACAGGTTCACAGTTCAGGTTAAAGGGGGGCTTCAAGACGGACGGGGTTCTTCAAGATGGACGAGGGCTAAGTGGTAGTGTTAGTGATAGAATAAATGGTAGGATTAGCATTAGGAGTAGTATTATTTCAGGACAAAACGTACGGTCAGATAGGCTCACAGATCAACTATCAAGATGGATAAGCGTCCAAGATGAACGACAGCCATGAACATGGAGGAGACCAACCTGCTCACCTTCTGTTGCTTTTTGAGGTAAAATGCAACTTCCATTGACTTCCACTTTTTCTGTGTTTATTGTATGTGAGTAGTTTATGATTAATTTTTTTAAAATTTTCCCCCTAGTTGCTTAAACACGGCACCCACACAAACACAACTCACTTGCATGGCAGGGTAAGAAGTGAGGACAGACAGGTTCACAGTTCAGGTTAAGGGGGGCTTCAAGAGACGGACTTCAAGGGATAGGGTCTTATGGTAGGAGCACACACATAACTCATGGATGGTAGGGTTGAGAGGTAATTTAGGTAGTTCAGGTCAGCACAAGACGATAAGATGGGTAAGTGGTAGTGTTGGTGATAGAATGGTAGGAGCATTAGAGTAGGTTATTTCAGGACAAACGTACGGTCAGATAGGCTCACAGAACAACTATCAAGATGGATAAGCGTCCAAGATGAACGACAGCCATGAACATGGAGAGACCAACCTGCTCACCTGTTCCTGTTTGAGGTAAAATGCAACTTCCAATGACTTCCACTTTTTCTGTGTTTACTGTATGTGAGTTGGTTATGATTAATTTTAACCATTTTCCCCCCGTAGTTGCTTAAACACGGCACCCACACAACTCACTTGCTCACTTGCATGGCAGGGTAAGAAGTGAGGACACAGGTTCACAGTTCAGGTTATGTGGGGGGGCTTCAAGATGGACGGGGGTCTTCAAGATGGATAAGGGTTGTATGGTAGGAGCACACAAACACAACTCACATGTATGGTAGGATGAGAGGTAGGTTAAGACAGGTTCACAGTTCAGGTCAAGGGGGGGCTTCAAGACGGACGGGGTTCTTCAAGATGGACGAGGGCTAAGTGGTAGTGTTAGTGATAGAATAATGGTAGGATTAGCATTAGGAGTAGTATTATTTCAGGACAAAACGTACGGTCAGATAGGCTCACAGAACAACTATCAAGATGGATAAGCGTCCAAGATGAACGACAGCCATGAACATGGAGGAGACCACCTGCTCACCTTCTGTTCCTGTTTTGAGGTAAAATGCAACTTCCCATGACTTCCACTTTTTCTGTGTTTATTGTATGTGAGTTGGTTATGATTAATTTTTTTACATTTTTCCCCCTAGTTGCTTAAACACGGCACACACACAAACACAACTCACTTGCATGGCAGGGTAAGAAGTGAGGACAGACAGGTTCACAGTTCAGGTTAGGGGGGGCTTCAAGATGGACGGGGTCTTCAAGATGGATGAGGGTTGTATGGTAGGAGCACACACACAACTCACTTGTATGGTAGGATGAAAGGTAGGTTAAGACAGGTTCACAGTTCAGGTCAAGGGGGGGCTTCAAGACGGACGGGGTTCTTCAAGATGGACGAGGTCCAAGTGGTAGTGTTAGTGATAGAATAAATGGTAGGATTAGCATTAGGAGTAGTATTATTCAGGACAAAACGTACGGTCAGATAGGCTCACAGAACAACTATCAAGATGGATAAGCGTCCAAGATGAACGACAGCCATGAACATGGAGGAGACCAACCTGCTCACCTTCTGTTCCTGTTTGAGGTAAAATGCAACTTCCAATGACTTCCACTTTTTCTGTGTTTACTGTATGTGAGTTTGTTTATGATTAATTTTTTAAATTTTTCCCCTAGTTGCTTAAACACGGCACACACACAAACACAACTCACTTGCATGGCAGGGTAAGAAGTGAGGACAGACAGGTTCACAGTTCAGGTTAAGGGGGGGCTTCAAGATGGACGGGGTCTTCAGATGGATAAGGTTGTATAGTAGGAGCACACACATAACTCACATGTATTGTAGAATGAGAGGTAGGTTAAGACAGGTTCACAGTTCAGGTTAAGGGGGGGCTTCAAGACGGACGGGGTTCTTCAAGATGGGACGAGGGCCAAGTGGTAGTGTTTAGTGATAGAATAAATGGTAGGATTAGCATTAGGAGTAGTATTATTTCAGGACAAAACGTACGGTCAGATATAGGCTCACAGAACAACTATCAAGATGGATAAGCGTCCAAGATGAACGACAGCCATGAACAGAGGAGGAGACCAACCTGCTCACCTTCTGTTCCTGTTTTGAGGTAAATTGCAACTTCCAATGACTTCCACTTTTTCTGTGTTTATTTGTATGTGAGTATTTATGATTAATTTTTTAAAATTTCCCCCTAGTTGCTTAAACACGGCACCCACACAAACACAACTCACTTTGCATGGCAGGGTAAGAAGTGAGGACAGACAGGTTCACAGTTCAGGTTAAGGGGGGGCTTCAAGATGGACGGGTCTTCAGATGGATGAGGGTTGTATGGTAGGAGCACACACACAAACTCACTTGTATGGTAGGATGAGAGGTAGGTTAAGACAGGTTCACAGATCAGGTCAAGGGGGGGCTTCAAGACGGATGGGGTTCTTCAAGATGGACGAGGGCTAAGTGGTAGTGTTGTGATAGAATAAATGGTAGGACAGGTAGCATTAGGAGTAGTATTATTTCAGGACAAACCGTACGTTCAGATAGGCTCACAGAACAACTATCAAGATGGATAAGCGTCCAAGATGAACGACAGCCATGAAACATGGAGGAGACCAACCTGCTCACCTTTCTGTTCCTGTTTGAGGTAAAATGCAACTTCCAATGACTTCCACTTTTTCTGTGTTTAATGTATGTGAGTTGGTTATGATTAATTTTTTGCAAATTTTCCCCCTAGTTGCTTAAACACGGCACGGCACCCACAAACACAACTCACTTGCATGGCAGGGTAAGAAGTGAGGACAGACAGGTTCACAGTTCAGGTTAAGGGGGGGGGCTTCAAGATGGACGGGGTCTTCAAGATGGATGAGGGTTGTATGGTAGGAGCACACACACAACTCACTTGTATGTAGATGAGAGGTAGGTTAAGACAGGTTTCACAGTTCAGGTTAAGGGGGGGGCTTCAAGACGGACGGGTTTCTTCAAGATGGACGAGGGCCTAAGTGGTAGTGTTAGTGATAGAATAAATGGTAGGATTAGCATTAGGAGTAGTATTATTTCAGGACAAAACGTACGGTCAGATAGGCTCACAGAAACAACTATCAAGATGGATAAGCGTCCAAGATGAACGACAGCCATGAACATGGGAGACCAACCTGCTCACCTTCTGTTTCTGTTTGAGGTAAAATGCAACTTCCAATGACTTCCACTTTTTCTGTGCTTATTTATATGTGAGTAGTTTATGATTAATTTTTAAAATTTTTCCCCCTAGTAGTTGCATAAACACGGCACCCACACAAACACAACTCACTTGCATGGCAGGGTAAGAAGTGAGGACAGACAGGTTCACAGTTCAGGTTAAGGGGGGGCCTTCAAGATGGACGGGGTTCTTCAAGATGGACTGAGGTTTGTAGGTAAGGAGCACGACACATAAGTCACTTGTATGGTAGGATGAGAGGTAGGTTAGAGATAGGTCAGCAACGACAGGTACACAGTTCAGGTCAAGAAGCGGCTTCAAGACGGACGGGGTTCTTCAAGATGGACGAGGTCTAAGATGAAGTGTTAGCGATAGAATAATGGTGAGGAATTCAGCATTAGGAGTACCTGTTCCTTATTTCAGGTACAACAATGGTACGTCCAATGACTTCCACAGGCTCACAGATCACTATGCAGATGGATTAATAAGCTCCAAGATGAACCACACAACCACTGAACTAACACGAGGAGACCAACCTGCTCACCTTCTTGTTGCTGTTTGATGGGATAATAGTGCAACTTCCAATAAGACTTGAACCTAGTTTTCTGTGTTTATTGTAGGGGGAGTTAGTTTATGATAAATTTTTTAAAGATGCTTAGTTCCCCAGGTTGGACAACCACTATGGCCACAGAACGCACCCGTGCGGAACAGGTTCACAGTCACAGTTAGGGGTGCTTCTGCTCACGTCTTTTGAGGCAACTGGATAAGGGTTGTATGTGGACAGGATCAGGTACAGTTTCAGGTAGAATGAGGGGGGTTAAAACAAGTTCACGTTGCAGGGTCCGGGGTTCTTCAGAGATGACGGGGTCTTCAGTGGACGGGGCCTTCAGTTGGGTTGGCAGTGATAGAATAAAATGGTAGGATTAGCATTAGGAAGTAGTATTATTTCAGGAAAACAACCTTACGGTCAGATAGGCTCACAGAACAACTATCAAGATGGCATAAGCGTCCAAGATGAACGACAAGCCATGAACATGGAGGAGACCAACCTGCTCACTACCTGTTCCTGTTTGAGGTAAAATGCAACTTCCACAATGACTTCCACTTTTTCTCGTGTTTATTGTATGTGAGTAGTTATGATTAATTTTAACATTTTTCCCCGGAGGTTTGCTTAAACACGGCAAATGTTTTTTTTTTACACACACAACACAATCACTTGCATGGCAGGGTAAGAAGTGAGGACAGACAGGTTCACAGTTCAGGTTAAGGGGGGGCTTCAAGATGGGGTCTTCAAGAACAAATGAGGGTCCTCACTTCATGATGGATAAGGGGTTGTATAGTAGGAGCACACACATACTCACCATGTTTATGGTAGAATTAGAGGTCTAAGGTTAAGACAGGTTCACAGTTCAGGTTAAGGGGGGGCTCAAGACGGACTGGGGTTCTTCAAGATGGACGAGGGCCAAGTGGTAGTGTTAGTGATAGAATAAATGGTAGGATTAGCATTAGGAGTAGTATTATTTCAGGACAAAACGTACGGTCAGATAGGCTCACAAGAACAACTATCAAAGATGGATAAGCGTCCAAGATGAACGACAGCCATGAACATGGAGGAGACCAACCTGCTCACCTTCTGTTGTCCTTTTTTGAGGTAAAATTGCAACTCTCCAATGACTTCCACTTTTCTTCTGTGTTTATTGTATGTGAGTAGTTATGATTAATTTTTTAAAATTTTGCCCCTAGTTGCTTAAACACGGCACCCACACAACACAACTCACTTGCATGGCAGGGTAAGAAGTGAGGACAGACAGGTTCACAGTTCAGGTGAAGGGGGGCTTTCAAGATGGACGGGGTCTTCAAGATGGGATGAGGGTTGTATGGTAGGAGCACACACACACAACTCACTTGTATGGTAGGATGAGAGGTAGGTTAAGACAGGTTCACAGATCAGGTTAAGGGGGGGCTTCAAGACGGATGGGTTCTTCAAGATGACGAGGGTCTAAGTGTAGTGTTGCAGTGATAGAATAAATGGTAGGATTAGCATTAGGAGTATGTATTTATTTCAGGACAAAAAACGTACGGTCCGAGAGATGAGGCTCACAGAACAACTATCAAGATGGATAAGCGTCCAAGATGAACGACAGCCATGAACACGGAGGATGACCAAACATGCTCACCAACTGTTTCTGTTGATTGGTAAAATGCAACTTCCAATGACTTCCACTTTTTCTTGTGTTTACTGTATGTGAGTTGGTTATGATTAATTTTAAAATTTTTCCCCCCGTAGTTTGCTTAAACACGGCACAACACACACTTGAATGCACATTAAAGAAGTAAGAGAGGGACTGACAGGTTTCACAGTTCAGGGTTTAAAGGGGGGGCTTCAAGATGGACGGGGTCTTCAGATGGATAGGGTTGTATGGGTAGGAGCACACACATAACCACATTGTATGGTAGGATGACGGTAGGTTTAAGACAGGTTCCACAGTTCAGGCTTAGGGGGGGCTTCAAGACGGACGGGGTTCTTCAAGATGGAAGTCGAGGTGCCAGTGATAGAATAAATGGTAGAACAGCAATTAGGAGATATTATTTCAACAAAAACGTAACTGTCAGGATAGGCCTCACAGAACAACTAGGAAGATAGATAAGTATTCAGTTCACGGAAACATGGGAAAAACCTACACCGTTTTCAAGTTTGGAGGCTACACTTCCAATGACTTCCACTTTTTCTCTTTGTTTATCTGTTAGTTGGTTATGGAATAAACAGTTTTTCGCCGTAGTTGCTTAAACACGACGACACACAACTCACTTGCATGGAGGGACAGAACAGGTTCCTGCTCAACCTTTCAAGATGGAGCGGGTTTCAAGATGGATAGGTAAAATATAGCAACACACTACATAACTTCCACGGAATGTCGGTTCGAGTGGTTTATTGTTAATATGGCCTGACGGACAGTTTCAGATATGGGCCATTAATTTTTAGTGAGAGAATACTCTGGACCCTAGTTTATTAGAATCCAAGGTAGGATTAGCATGAGGGTACCCCCACACAAACAAACGTAACTTTGCATGGCTCACAGAACAACTATCAAGAGGGCGCCAAGATGAACGACAGCCATGAACATTGACAGTGCTCACCTTCTGTTGCAGGGTGCAACTTCAATGAGCTTCCAGACGTCTGTGTCTTTTGTAAGTGAGTGGATGATTAATTTTTAAAATTTAGTTGCTCAACCGGAGCACACGACACACCAAACACAACTTGTTGCATGGCAGGTGGAGGGAGGTTACAGACAGGTTCACAGTTCAGGTTCAGGGGAGCAGGTCAGATGGAGGGCTTCAAGATGGATGAGGGTTCGTGTGTAGGAGCACCCACACAGTCACGAGTATGGTAGGATGTAGAGGTGGGTTAAGTGAGGTTTTCACAGTTTGGTCAGAGGGAGGTCTTCAGACGGATGTGGTAGTTCAAGATTAGAGGTCATTTGGTAGTAGGTGTATTAATTTCAGAAGACATTAAAAGTCGTATTATGTCAGCCCAAACGTCACGGTCAATTCATCACAGATCATCTATCAAGAGGATAAAAGCGCCAAGATGACGACAACCATGAACATGGAGGAGACCAACCTGCTCAACTTCTGTTGCTTTTGGAGAGGTAAATGCAACTTCCATTAAGTTCCACTTTTTCTGTGTTAATTGTATGTGAGTAGTTTATGATTAATTTTTTAAATTTTCCCCCTAGTTGCTCAAACACGGCAACCACACAAACACAACTCCCTTGCATGGCAGGGTAAGAAGTGAGGACGACATGTTCAATTTCAAGGTAGGGGGGGTCGTTCAATGGACGGGTCTTCAAGATGGTGGAGTGGTAGGTACAGACACACACACCCACTGTGGTTCACAGTTCAGGTCAAGGGGGGGGGCTTCAAGACGGACGGGGTTCTTCAAGATGGTACGAGGTCTAAGTGGTAGTGGCAGTGATGGAATAAATGTTAGGATTAGCATTAGGAGTAGTATTATTTCAGGACAAACGTCACGGTCAGATAGGCTCACAGAACAACTATCAAGATGGATAAGCGTCCAAGATGAACGATAGCCATGAACATGGCGGAGACCAACACTGCTCACCTTTCCTGTTTGAGGTAAAATGCAACTTCCATGACTTCCACTTTTTCGGTGTTTTCCCTTACTGTATGGGAGTTGGTTATGATTTAATTTTAAACATTTTTCCCCGTGTTCCGTTGCTTAAACACGGCACACACACAACTCACTTGCATGGCAGGGTAAGAAGTGAGGACAGACAGGTTCACAGTTCAGTTTTAAGGGGGGACGCTTCAAGATGGACGGGGTCTTCAAGATGGATAGGGTTGTATAGTAGGCAGCACACACTAACTTCACATGTATGTGTAGAATGAGAGGTAGGTTAAGACAGGTCCCACAGTTCAGGTTAGTTTCAGGGGGGGCTTCAAGACCGGACGGGGTTTTCTTCAAGATGGACGAGGGCCAAGTGGTAGTGTTAGTGATAGAGTAAATGGTAGGATTAGCATTAGGTGTAGTATTATTTCAGGACAAAACGTACGTCAGATAGGCTCACAGAACAACTATCAAGATGGATAAAGCGTCCAAGATGAACGACCAGCCATGAACATGGAGGAGACCAACCCTGCTCACTTCTGTTCTCTGTTTGAGGTAAAATCAACTTCCAACTGAACTTCCACTTTTTTCTGTGTTTACTGGGTGGGAGAGGTAATGTGAGTATGGTTATGATTAATTTTTGGTAAAATTTTCCCCCCTAGTTGCTTGGCAACACGGCACCCACACAACTCACCTCACTTGCATGGCAGGGTAACGAAGTGAGGCAGACAGGTTTCACAGTTTCAGGTTAAGGGGGGGCTTCAGATGGACGGGGTCAGTCAAGATGGATAAGGGTTTGTATAGTAGAGCCACACATAACTCACATGTATGGTAGAGATGGAGATGTTAGGTTAAGACAGGTTCACAGTTCAGGTCAAGGGGGGCTTCAAGACGGGAACGGGTTCTTCAGATATGGACGAGGCTAAGTGGTAGTTGTTGGGTGATAGAATAAATGGTAGTAGATTAGGCATTAGATAGTAGTATTATTGTCAGGACAAAAACGTACGGTCAGATAGGCTCACAGAACAACTATCAAGATGGCGTAAGCGTCCAAGATGAACGACGCCTGAACATGGAGGAGACCAACCTGCTCACCTCTTTTGCTTTTTGAGGTACATTGCAACTTCCAATGACTTCCACATTTTTCTTGTTTACTGGTATGTCGAGTAGTTTATGATTAATTTTTTAAAATTTTCCCCCCTAGTTGCTTTAACACGGCCCACCCACAACAAACACAACTCACTTGCATGGCAGGGTAAGTAGTGAGGGGACCAGACAGGTTCACAGTTCAGGTTAAGGGGGGCTTCAAGATGGACGGGGTCTTCAAGATGGCATGAGGGTTGTATGGTAGGAGCCACACACACAACTCACGGTTGTATGGTAGGACATGAGAAAGGTAGGTTAAGACAGGTTCACAGTTCAGGTCAAGGGGGGGCTTCAAGACGGATGGGGGTTCTTCAAGATGGACGAGGTCTAAGTGGTTGTTGGTGATAGAATCCTAATTGTAGGATTAGCCATTAGGAGTAGATGTATATTTTCAGGACAAAACGTACGGTCAGATAGGCTCACAGAGACAAGCTATCAAGATGGATAAAGCGTCCAAGATGAACGACAGCCAATTACATGGAGGAGCACCAACCTGCTCACCTGTTCCTGTTTGAGGTTAAAATGCAACTTCCAATGACTTCCACTTTTTCTGTGTTTACTGTATGTGAGTTGGGTTATGATTAATTTATCAACATTTTTCCCCGTAGTTGCTTCAAACACGGCACACACACAACCTCACTTTGCATGGCCAGGGTAAGAAGTGAGGACAGACAGGTTCACAGTTTCAGGTTAAGGGGGGCTTCAAAGATGGACGGGGGTCTTCAGATGTGGATAAGGGTTGTATAGTAGGAGCACACACATAAATCAACTATGTATGGTAGAATGAGAGGTAGGTTAAGACAGGTTCACAGTTCAGGTTAAGGGGGGGGCTTCAAGACGACGGGGTTCTTCAGATGGACGGACGAGGGCCAAGTGGTAGTGTTAGTGATAGAATAAAATGGTAGAATTAGCATTAGGAGGAGTATTATTTTTCAGGACAAAACGTACGTGGTCGGTCCGATAGGCTCACAGATCATCTATCAAGATGGATAAGCGTCCAAGATGAACGCACAGCATGAACATGGAGGAGACCACCTGCTCAACTTCTGTTCTGTTGCTGTTTGAGGTAAATGCAACTTCCATTAAGTTTCCACTTTTTCTGTGTTTATTGTCTGATGTGAGTAGTTTATGATTAATTTTGACAAATTTTCTCCCCCTAGTTGCTTAAACACGCACCCACAACAAACCACAACTCACTTGCATGGCAGGGTAAGATCGTGAGGACAGACAGGTTCTCGCACATGGTGAGGTGAAAGGGGCGGGCTTCAAGATGGACTGGGTCTTCAAGATGGATGAGGGTTGTAGGGTAGGAGCACACACACAAGCTCTCTTGTATGGGTTAGGATTAGAGGTAGGTTAAGACAGGTTCACAGTTCTCAGGTCAGGGCGGGGGAGGCTTCAAGACGGACTGGGTTTCATTCAAGATGGTCGAGGTCTAAGTGGTAGTGTTGAGTGATAGAATAAATGGGTAGATTAGGCATTAGGAGTAGTATTATGTCAGGACCAAAAACGTACAGTCAGATAGGCTCACAGAAAACTATCAAGATGGAATAAGCGTCCAAGATGACACGACAGCCATGAACATGGAGGAGACCAACCTGCGTCACCTGTTTGCTGTTTGGGTAAATGCAAACTTCCAATGACTTCCACTTTTTCTGTGTTTACTGTATGTGAGTTTGTTATTGATTAATTTTTAAAATTTTTCCCCCTGTTGCTTAAACATAACGACGGCACCCACACACACAACTCACTTGCATGCAGCAGGGTAAGAAGTGAGGACAGACAGGTTTCACAGTTCATGTTTTAAGGGGGGGCTGTCAGACGGGGTCTTCAAGGGATCGGGCGTTCTATCAGGATGGGCTGGGCTGGTGCTGACATGTATGGTATGGGCAGTGAGTAGGACAAGAACTGGGTGTTAAGTTCATTAGGCTGGGGGCTCATTCGGCGCTGGGTTCTGACAAAACGGTACGGGGCCAAGTGGTAGGCTCATGACTAACATAAGCTGGCAGGATGCTAGCATAAGAGTAGTGGGGGGTCAGGACATAGGCTTGGGGCTACTGGTAGGCGCACAGAACACTATCAGCTTGTTCCTGCGTCCAAGATGAACGCAGTATGCACTTGGGGAGACCAACCTCCACCTTCGGGGGGCTGTTTGCCAGGTAAAATGCAACTCTTTGGGGTCGCACTTTTCTGTGCTGGTGAGTGTGAGTAGTTTATGATTAATTTTTAACATTTTCCCCCGATAGTTTGCTTAAACCCGGCACCCGGCACACAACACACAACTCACTTGCATGGCAGGTAGAAAGTGAGACAACGACGGAGTTCACTTCAGTGGGAGTTAAGGGGGGGCTTCAAGATGACGGGTCTTCAGATGGATGAGGGTTGTATATGGTCGGAGCACACACATAACTCACTTGTGTAGGTAATGAAAGGGGAGGTTAGACAGGTTTCACTTGTCAGGTCAAGGGGGGGCTTTCAAGACGGACGGGGTTCTTCAAGATGGACGGGGTCTAGGGCTGGTGGTAGTTAGTTAGTGATAGACATAATGGTAGATTAGCCTTAGGAGTAGTATTATTTTCAGGACAAAACGTACGGTCAGATAGGCTCACTCGAACACACTATCAAGATGGATATAGCGTCCAAGAGAGACGATAGCCAGGAACATGGAGGAGACCAACCTGCTCACCTGTTCCTGTTTGAGGTAAAATGCAACTTCCATGACTTCCACTTTTTCCCTTGTTTACTGTTGTGAGTTGGTTTATGATTAATTTTTAACATTTTTTTTATTCCCCGTAGTTTCTTGCTTAACACCGGCACACCACACACAACTCACTTGCATGGCAGGGTAAGAGTGAGGACAGAACAGGTTCACCAGTTTCAGGTTAAGGGGGGGCTTCAAGATGGACGGGGTCTTCAAGATGGATAAGGGTTGTATAGTAGGAGCACACACATAACTCACAAAATTGTATGGTAGAATGAGAGGTAGGTTAAGACGGTTCACAGTTTGCAGGTAAGGGGGCTTTCAGACGGACGGGGTTCTTCAAGATGGACGAGGGCCAAGTGGTAGTGTTAGTGATAGAGATAAATGGTAGGATTAGCATTAGGAGTAGTATTATTTTCAGGACAAAACGTACGGTCAGATAGGCTCACAGAAACAACTATCAAGATGGATAAGCGTCAAGATGAACGACAGCCATGAACATGGGGGAGACCAACCTGCTCTCACCTTCTGTTGCTTTTTGAGGTAAAATTGCAACTTCCAATGACTTCCACTTTGCATCTTGTGTTTATTGTATGTGAGGGTTTATGATTAATTTTTTAAAATTTTCCCCCTAGTTTGCTTAAACACGGCACCCACACAAACACAACTCACTTGCATGGCAGGGTAAGGAAGTGAGGACAGACAGGTTCACAGTTTCAGGTTAAGGGGGGGCTTCAAGATGGACGGGGTCTTCAAGATGGATGAGGTTGTAGGGTAGTAGGCACACACACAACTCACTTGTATGGTAGATGGAGAGGGTAGGTTAAGACAGGTTCACAGATCAGTCAAGGGGGGGCTTCAAGACGGATGGGGTTCTTCAAGATGGACGAGGGCTAAGTGGTAGTGTTGGTGATAGAATAATGGGTAGGATTAGCATTAGGAGTAGTATTATGTCAGGACAAAACGTACGGTCAGATAGGCTCACAGAACATCTATCAAGATGGATAAGCGTCCAAGATAACGACAGCCATGAACATGGAGGAGACCAACCTGCTCACCTGTTCCTGTTTGAGGTAAAATGCAACTTCCAATGACTTCCACTTTTTTCTGTGTTTACTGTATGTGAGTTGGTTTATGATTAATTTTTTAATTTTTCCCCCCTAGTTGCTTAAACACGGCACACACACACACCACACTTGCATGGCAGGGTAAGAAGTGAGGACAGACAGTTCACAGTTCAGGTTAAGGGGGGGCTTCAAGATGGACGGGGTCTTCAAGATGGATAAGGGTTGTATAGTAGGAGCACACACACAACTCACATGGTATGGTAGGATGAGAGGTAGGTTAAGACAGGTTCACAGTTCAGGTTAAGGGGGGGCTTCAGACGGACGGGGTTCTTCAAGATGGGACGAGGGCCAAGTGGTAGTGTTTAGTGATAGAATAAATGGTAGGATTAGCATTAGGAGTAGTATTATTTCAGGACAAAACGTACGGTCCAGATAGGCTCACAGATCACTATCAAGATGGATAAGCGTCCAAGATGAACGACAGCCATGAACATGGAGGAGACCAACCTGCTCACCTTCTGTTCTTTTTGAGGTAAAATGCAACTTCCATGACTTTCCACTTTTTTCTGTGTTTATTGTATGTGAGTATTGTATGATTAATTTTTAAAATTTTCCCCCTAGTTGCTTAAACACGGGCCACCCACAAACACAACTCACTTGCATGGCAGGGTAAGAAGTGAGGACAGACAGGTTCACAGTGAGGTTAAAGGTGGGGCTTCAAGATGGACGGGGTCTTCAAGATGGATGAGGGTTGTATAGTAGGAGCACACACACAACTCACTTGTATGGTAGGATGAGAGGTAGGTTAAGACAGGTTCACAGTTCAGGTCAAGGGGGGCTTCAAGACGGACGGGTTCTTCAAGATGGACGAGGGCTAGTGTTAGTGGTAGTGATAGAATAAATGGTAGGATTAGCATTAGGAGCATTAGTATTATTTCAGGACAAAACGTACGGTCAGATAGGCTCACAGAACAACTATCAAGATGGATAAGCTCCAAGATGACGACAGCCATGACATGGAGGAGACCAACCTGCTCACCTTCTGTTTCCTGTTTGAGGTAAAATGCAACTTCCAATGACTTCCACTTTTTCTGTGTTTACTTGTATGTGAGTTGGTTATGATTAATTTTAACATTTTTCCCCCGTAGTTGCTTAAACACGGCACACACACAACTCACTTGCATGGCAGGGTAAGAAGTGAGACAGACAGGTTCACAGTTCAGGTTAAGGGGGGGCTTCAAGATGGACGGGGTCTTCAAGATGGATAAGGGTTGTATAGTAGGAGCACACACACAACTCACTTGTATGGTATGAATGAGAGGTAGTTTAAGACAGGTTCACAGTTCAGGTTAAGGGGGGCTTCAAGACGGACGGGGTTCTTCAAGATGGCACGAGGGCCAAGTGGTAGGTTTTTGATAGAATAAATGGTAGGATTAGCATTAGGAGTAGTATTATTTCAGGACAAAACGTACGGTCAGATAGGCTCACAGATCATCTATCAAGATGGATAAGCGTCCAAGATGAACGACAGCCATGAACATGGAGGAGACCAACCTGCTCCCCTTCTGTTCCTGTTGAGGTAAAATGCAACTTCCAATGACTTCCACTTTTTCTGTGCTTATGTATGTGAGTAGTTTATGATTAATTTTTTAAAATTTTCCCCCTAGTTGCTTAAACACGGCACCCACACAAACACAACTCACTTGCATGGCAGGTGTAAGAAGTGAGGACAGACAGGTTCATAGTTCAGGTTAAGGGGGGGCTTCAAGATGGACGGGGTCTTCAAGATGGATGAGGGTTGTATGGTAGGAGCACACACATAAGTCACTTGTATGGTAGGATGAGAGGTAGGTTAAGACAGGTTCACAGTTCAGGTCAAGGGAGGGCTTCAAGACGGACGGGGTTCTTCAAGATGGACGAGGTCTAAGTGGTAGTGTTGCAGTGATAGAATAAATGGTAGGACAGCATTAGGAGTAGTATTATTTCAGGACAAAACGTACGGTCAGATAGGCTCACAGAACAACTATCAAGATGGATAAGCGTCCAAGATGAACGACAGCCATGAACATGGAGGAGACCAACCTGCTCACCTGTTCCTGTTTGAGGTAAAAATGCAACTTCCATGACTTCCACTTTTTTCTGTGTTTACTGTATGTGAGTTGGTTATGATTAATTTTAACATTTTTCCCCGTAGTTGCTTAAACACGGCACACACACAACTCACTTGCATGGCAGGGTAAGAAGTGAGTCACGACAGGTTCACAGTTCAGGTTAAGGGGGGGGCTTCAAGATGGACGGGTCTTTCAAGATGGATGAGGTTGTATGGTAGGAGCACACACACAACTCACTTGTATGGTAGAATGAGAAGGTAGGTTAAGACAGGTTCACAGTTCAGGTCAAGGGGGGGCTTCAAGACGGACGGGGTTCTTCAAGATGGACGAGGTCTAAGTGGTAGTGTTAGAGTGATAGAATAAATGGTAGGATTTAGCATTAGAGTAGTATTATTTCAGGACAAAACGTACGGTCAGATAGGCTCACAGAACAACTATCAAGATGGATAAGCGTCCAAGATGAACGAACAACCATGAACATGGAGGAGACCACACCTGCTCACCTTCTGTTTCTGTTTTGAGGTAAAATGCAACTTCCAATGACTTCCACTTTTTCTGTGCTTAGGTGTATGTGAGTAGTTTATGATTAATTTTTTTAAAAATTTTCCCCCTAGTTGCATAAAACACGGCACCCACACAAACACAACTCACTTGCATGGCAGGGTAAGAAGTGAGGACAGACAGGTTCATAGTTCAGGTAAGGGGGGGCTTCAAGATGGACGGGGTCTTCAAGATGGATGAGGGTTGTATGGTAGGAGCACACACACAACTCACTTGTATGGTAGGATGAGAGGTAGGTTAAGACAGGTTCACAGATCAGGTCAAGGGGGGGCTTCAAGACGGGATGGGGTTCTTCAAGATGGACGAGGGCTAAGTGGTAGTGTTGGTGATAGAATAAATGGTAGGATTAGCATTAGGAGTAGTATTATTTCAGGACAAAACGTACGGTCAGATAGGCTCACAGATCAACTATCAAGATGGATAAGCGTCCAAGATGAACGACAGCCATGAACATGGAGGAGACCAACCTGCTCACCTCTGTTCCTTTTGAGGTAATTGCAACTTCCAATGACCTCCACTTTGTTCTGTGTTTAATGTATGTGAAATTGGTTATAATAAATTTTTTTAAATTTTCCCCCCCTTTGCTTTAAACACGGGCACACCCACAAACAACAACTCACTTGCATGGCAGGGTAGAGAGTGAGGACAGACAGGTTCACAGTTCAGGTGAAGGGGGGGCTTCAAGATGGACGGGGTCTTCAAGATGGATGAGGGTTGTATGGGTAGGAGCACACACACAACTCGTAGCTTGTATGGTAGGATGAAGGTAGGTTAAGACAGGTTCACACGTTCAGGTTAAGGGGGGGCTTCAGACGGACGGGGTTCTACAAGATGGACTGGAGGTCTAAGTGGTAGTGCAGTGATAGAATAAATGGTAGGAACAGCATTAGGAGTAGTATATATTTCAGAACAAAACGTACGGTCAGAGAGGCTCACAGAACACTATCAAGATGGATAAGCGTCCAAGATGAACGAACAGCCAATGAACGAAGGGAGGTAGACCAACCTGCTCCACCTTCTGTTCCTTTTGACGGTAAAATTGCAACTTCCATTAACTTTCTTCTTTTTTGCTGTGTTTATTGTATGTGAGATAGTTTGATTAATTTTTAAAATTTTGCCCCTATTTTGCATAACACGCACCCACTCAAACACAACTCACTTGCATGGCAGGGTAAGAGTGGGAGACCGCAGGGTTTCAGTGGGAGTGAAAGGGGTGCTTCAAGAGACGGGTCTTTCACTATGATGAGGTTGTATAGTAGGAGTCACACACTAACTCACTTGTATGTGTAGGATGAGAGTTAGTTAGACAGGTTCACATCAGGTTACGGGTGGGGCTTCAAGAC
>JAIEZT010000124.1:31430329-31455329 GCA_019594935.1 Periophthalmus modestus
AATGTGTACACACTGGTTCACTGTGCTGTGTGTTGGCAATGTGCTGCTCACTTCTCTACACACACAGCACTGGAAACCTTTAGTTCTGTGTTAAACTTTCTTCATTTCTAATAGTATCATTATCCGATTTGGTGTGTGCCTATTGTGTCGCTGCGTTCTTGAATGTGCATTGCAACACGGATTTTCCCATTGTGGACAAATCACGTTTCTAAGGTCATAAGTCCTAGGCCCAGGTCTGATGGGCACGCGGACACGTGTACGGGGTCCACAGCGGGACACGATCATCAGAAGGAGGTCAGGAACCAAAACCTGAGAAGGACCAGAAAGTTACTACTACTACTACTACACTACTACTAACTACTACTATATACTACTAGTATAATCGTACTACTACTCACATACTACACTAATTGGTAGAATAGCAGCAGTACTTGCGCTCCTAAGATAAAGAGTTAGATGCCTCTTACCGTGCGTGGAACAGCGCCGAGACACGCGGTGTTTTTAATCCGCCCCAGAGGAGCAATCCGCCCGCACGCCCCACGCTAGAAATGGACATGAAATCCTGCAGGGGCAACAAAGGGGAAAGGGTACCCTGTATGTCAGATACCCTCTTTCCTGTGTTTCAGGCGAGTTCCGGTGGGTCAACTGCTTCACCCGTTATCAGATCTCTTTCCTGTGGTCAGAGTTTTTTTCTCTCCTGTGTTTAGGAGGCTTTTTGTACGTTGTGTAGAGGCTTCCCGTCCTGCTAGACTCGTGACCTGTCTCTAACTCCCTCGGGGCAGATGCACTTCTGTGTTCAGATGTTCCTCTTCCTGTGTTCAGATGGCCCTCCATTCATGTGGTCAGATGCCCTGTGTGTGATGACTCTCCTTAGTGTCAGATGAGTAGGCGGCCTCCTTTGTGTCAGATGCCTGCCTGGTGTCAGATACCTCCCTGTGCGTTCTGTGTAATGCAGCTCTATATACAACACACTGCTACCGACTTCTCTCTTACTGGTTAGCGTGTCATGGTGCAGTGAGGGACAGGTAGATGAACCAATTAAAGTGAAGAGTAAAACATTTCCCAAGACCAGCAGACAGCTTAGTGTCCAGCTAAAATGTCGTAAGAGATATAAAAAACAAATCGAATTTGTGATGGCCCCCTAAAACAAAATCTAGGGGCCTCCCATGGGTCAGAGAACTCCATCCCTGTGTGTACCATGCCCTATTGTGTGCCAAATGCCTTCACCCCCACCGTGTGTCAGTGACCTCTCTGTGTGTCAGATGCCTTCCTGTGTCTTCTGGTGTTCTTATTCGTGGAAAAAGCTATAACCTGTAGTTTTCGACCTCTACCAAACATGTTCTGAAAGGCCTGGGATTCTGATATGAGTGTAAAGTGCAGATTTAATGTGAAACTAAAGGGTGTGAGGCAAAGGTGTCCCCAAAGTGACATATACCTGGTTGGAAATATCAGAACTGTGTCCTGCAGCTGTGTGTCACCTTGTGGCTTCCTCCGTTTTCACCCCCACACTCGGTCAAAGTTCCCCTTAGAAACAGAGACCCAAGGGGCCCAACCAACAAAAAAACAAACCAAACCAAGACCAAAAGACACAGACCAAAAACGACCCAAGGCCAAGATAAGGAAACCAGATCAAAAGTCAACCAAAAACCAAGGACTGACCAAAACCAAACCAAAATCTGACTAAACTTCAACCAAGACCAAGACAAAAACCTGACAAAGAACAAGATAAAAAAATCTGACCAACATACCTGACAAAACCAGACCAATACCAAACAAACCAAGACAAAGGGAACCAAACCAAACCTCAGACCAAAACGGGAGACCCAAAAAAACGTGACCAAAAAACCAAAAAAAATTCAAACTGTGGTACACAAGCTCCTCTACAGCTCTGCGTTTGGTAGTTTTCAGAATCTAGTCTCTGAAGATGTCATACTCCCGATGGAAGGCAAATCTCCATATTGTGGGATTCTGTGCTTTTTCAGTTAATGCCGCTCTATAGATAAAAAACACTTTCCACTGCCCTCTCTCCCCCAGGGTTCAGCTTGTCCATTCTCGGTGAGTGAATGACAAGTGGATGTAGCCATCACAGTGAAGAGTAAACCTTCATAAAACGCAGACGGCTTTTAGTGTGACCCTCTAAAAAATTGTTATAAGAATAGGAGTTTAAGAAAAAAAAAAAAAAAATTGAATTTCGGGATTAAATTTAATCAAACATCCATATCTTGTTTCGTGAAACCAAATCCTGGATCTGGCCTCCAAAAAAAAATGTGATATGAACTACTAAACTCGTCCTGGTTTTAGACCAGGTTTAGATCATGTAGAGCAGGTTACTACCGGGAACCATTTATGAGGTCAATATGACGAGCCTAACAGCAGCAGTAACAGAGGGCCACGATTTTTATTTGAAAGTGAATTGGCGCCAGATTCGATGGGAACCAATTGCCCCATGTTCACTTCCTGTTTGAAAGGAAGTGACGGCTAGCAGGTTAGTTATGTCCAGAGATATATCACAGTCTATAATCCTCACCGTCAGAGGGCAGTAGGATGCACGGCGTCCTGGTGTTCCAGGGGCTGAAGATTGTGGATGAAGAAGAAGACCGAGCAGTGCTACGAATAAACCACAACGCCACAACCTCGAAAACGCTGGGGAACGGGCGTACGGCAACTAGGCCAACCGCGGGCCAGATGTAATGCAGAGATGAACGTGACCAGGAGAGCAATCTACAACAGATAGAGGAGGAGGCAGAGAAGAGCAGAGGAGGTCAGAGAGGAGCAGGTCAAAAAAAATATGAACAGATGTGCATGCATGAAGAACCAGAATGTGGTCCCAACTGGGCTAACTGCAGGCCAGGAAAATGTGTGCAAAGAACGTGACCAGGATAGTGAGGATAAAAACAGATGAGGAGGAAGCAGGGTCAGAACCTACAGAGAGGGAGGAGGAGATTGTCAGAGGAGATGAGAAACAGCAGAGGGAGCGAGAGAGGAGGAGCATAGGGGCCAACCGTGAGAGAGCTGAATGCAGAGAAGGTCACCAAGAGAGTGATCTAAGAGAGGATTAGCAGGTCCACACTACATAGAAGGAGAAGAGGAGATCAAGACGAGGAGAGAGGAGGAGAGAAGGAGGTCAGTTTTAATTTTCACATGGAGGATGTAGCGCCAAAATGCGTTCACTGGGACAATGGTTTCCTGAAGTGTTTCCTGGAGCCCATGTGGAATATCCCTTTACAAATTCAGTCTGCTTTTAATTACAGTACGGCCTGAGGGATCACGGTCCCGAGGCATTCAATGGTGGGTTGCAGCTTACATGCAGCGCTTTCCCCAGATTCTCCGAACTCTTTTGATGATATTATGAACTGCAGATCGATGAATCCGCCTAAAATCCGTTGCAATATATATTTTAGAAACGTTGGTTCTTAGGGAATGTGGACTATTGGCTCAAGGCAATTGTTCTACAAAGTGGTGCACCTCGCCCACGTCATTGTGAATGAACTGAGCCCTTCAGGGATTTCAATTCATTCAATTTATTTTTGTAAAAGCCCAAATCACGACAGCCCCCGTCGCCTGCTTAGGGGCTGAAACCCTGAGAGTTGATTAACCAACCCGAATTAGAAAATCAACAATGAACACAGAAAAGACCAAGCAGATCAACAGAAAACCAAGCAATGAATAACTGTCCTAGAACATCCCCTGTCCTTAGAACCTCCTTCTCGGCAAGGAAAACTCCAACAAACCCCAGTGGGAAAAGGAGGGGGGGGGGGGGACCTCAAGGAGAGACCACAGTGAAGTGTTGTTGTCCATGTGCTGTATGTCTGACACAGAGTGGTGCGTTGTTGGTCAATGCTGTACCGGGAAAGCAAATTCCACCAATTTATTTGTTTTGTGGGCCATTTAAAGATTCTGATTCTGATCTGATTCTGAGCTGTGGAGAAGGAGAGATCCCACTCCCCCCCTGGACGACAGACTTTTAGATGTGTCCAGGACTAAGGGCATCCAGTTCAAGTCTGTAGGGCCAGAGCCCACTCAGTGAGCCGTCCATTGATCTTTTTCTACTCCAATCTGACATCCCACTCCTGTTTCCAATGAACCTGTTCACCTGTGGATGGTTCCAAACAGGTGTATTTAAAGCATTCCTCAACTTTCCCATTTATTTTGTTGCACCTGACCCCAGCTTTGTTGGAATGTGTTTGCAGGCATCAAATTGATTGTTTTCATGTAAATATTCACTGATTTTCAACTTTATCAGTTTGAACATTAAATATCATGTCTTTGTAGTTTATTCAGTTCAATATAGGTTGAAAAGGATTTGCAAATCATTGTATTCTGTATTTTTTTTAAAGTTATACACCGTATCCCAACTTCTTTGGAATTGGGGTTGTATAAGAGAGGAGCAGAGAACAATACTAAAAAAAACATGAGAGGGTACAGAGGAGGAGCAGGTCAGAACAATGAGAGGAGCAGAGGAGGAGCAGGTCAGAACAACGAGAAGAGCAGAGGAGGAGCAGGTCAGAACACTGAAAGGAGCAGAGGAGGTGCAGGTCAGAACAACACAAGGAGCAGTGGAGTAGAGTGATTTACAAAAGAAAGAGCGTAGGGTGAGCTGGAGCACCCAGAGGAGATCTATGGAGAGAGGAGACACAAACAAACAGAACACACAAACTCCACATAGACACGAGGAGAACACGCAAACTCCACAGACACGAGGAGAACACGCAAACTCCACACAGACACGAGGTGAACACGCAAACTCCACACAGACACGAGGTGAACACGTAAACTCCACACAGACACGAGGAGAACATACAAACTCCTAACAGACATGAGGAGAACACGTAAACTCCACACAGACACGAGGTGAACACGTAAACTCCACACAGACACGAGGAGAACATACAAACTCCATACAGACACGAGGAGAACACGCAAACTCCACACAAACACGAGGAGAACACGCAAACTCCACACAGACACGAGGTGAACACGTAAACTCCACACAGACACGAGGAGAACATACAAACTCCTAACAGACATGAGGAGAACACGCAAACTCCACACAGACACGAGGAGAAACATACAAACTCCATACAGACACCGAGGAGAACACGCAAACTCCACACAAACACGAGGAGAAACACGCAAAATCTCCACACAGACACGAGTGTGAACACGTAAACTCCAACACAGACACGAGGAGAACATACAAACTCCTAACAGACATGAGGAGAACACGCAAACTCCACACAGACACGAGAACACGCAAACTCCCACACAGACACGAGGAGAACATACAAACTCCTAACAGACATGAGGAAAACACGCAAACTCCACACAGACACGAGGGACAACATACAAACTCTAACACAACATAAGGAGAACATGCAAACTCCAACACAGACACAGACAGAACATGCAAATTTCTAACAGGCAGGAAGGCCCTGTCTGCTCTGGGAAACAGAACCAAGGACCCTCCTTGCTCTCATCTTTTTTAATCTCACTAAACATCTCTTCGTTCAGATCAAGAACGTGTCTCTGCTGTGACTCCAAGTTGGATCAAAAGTTCTGACCCATTTTTACACCTGTTTAAGACTCAAGTTAACCCCCGGTTTTATGGGCTCCATTCAACAACATCAACACAGCAAAAACATGGCCGACTTCTGGGCAAAAAGGCCAAAGTGGTACCCACGTGAGCTGCTGTGTGTAAATAATTTGAAACAATATTCAACTTATTACAGAGTGTCAGTGCGCCATTGTCATTGGGGTTGTACCATTTTCCATAGGGCTGATCCTGACAGTAAATAGTTCTATATTGACTATAGAGGAGTTTTAAAAGCCTCCACAAGAATCGCTGCAGTGTTGTTTTGTTGGTCGCATGAACAATGTAAGTTTTACACAAATCAACACGACTTTATATAGGATTTTAGAGACACAAAACTTTTCTCAAATTATCCATTGAAATGAATGGGAAATAACACTGTAAAGAAAGTGCTATTTAGTCACATTCATGGGAAAAGTGGGCAGGGCCCAGACTAAGCCATTAAAATCATCATTAATCATTATAATATAAAACACCAAGATGGTGCCACGTACGGCGCCCTGGTGATTTCGTGCGCGGTGCCCTTAGACACTGTGCTGAGGAGTGGCTCCTGTCTTCACAGACATCTTTAACCTCCCTGGAGTCCTGTCACGTCCCAACCTGCTTCAAGCTGTCCACCATTGTCCCTGTGTCCCCAAGAAGCCCAGGATCACCTGGACTTAATGACTATAGACCTGTGGCGCTGACGTCTGTAGTCATGAAGTCATTTGAGCGCTGGTCCTGCAAACCACCTCAATCCCTCACCTCCCCCGCCTGGACCCCTCGCCGTCCGCCTACCGCGCCAATCGCTCTGTGGACACAGCCATTAAACCTGGCCCTTCACTTCATCCTCCAGCCATCTGGACCCCCGGGACCCTACCCAGGATCCTGGTGTGTGGACTTCAGCTCTGCGTTCAACGCCAGCTCCCTGCTCCTGCTCCAGGACAAGCCTCGCTTCAGCTGGAACCGTGCTTGACTCTACGCTGCAGGTGGATCACTGACTTCCTGACGGACGGATGCAGCGCGTGCGGGCTGTGGAAGAATGTCGCGGACACTCGGACAATCAAACAGGACCTCCACAGGGGCTGTGTACTTTCCCCCCTGATATTCTCCCGGTTACACTAACTGCTGCCACCTCCCAGCCACGACCTCGTCAAACTGGTCAAGTTTGCGGATGACACCACCCTCATCGTGCTCATCTCGGGACGGGATGAGTCTTTCTCCAGGAGGGAGGTGGATCGGCTGTGTCCTGGTGCAAGCAGCAACAGCCTGGAGCTCAACGCCCAAGACAGTGGAGAAATGATTGAGGCCTTCAGGAAAGTCACCGCCCCCCTGCCTCCCCCACCTTGACTGATTCCCCCATCACCACCGTGGGACCTTTCCGCTTCTGGGCACCTGCTATCACCCTAGGACCTCAAAGTGGTGAGCCAAACATCATCTCTCACTCACAGAAGCCCCGCAGAGGATGTACTTCCTGCGGCCGCTGATGAAAGCCAAGCTGCAGGTCCAGATGATGGTGCAGTTTCACACGCTCATATCGAGTCCATCCTCACACTGGTGTGGTCACTGGGGCACTGCCAGGTACCAGACATAGACTGCAGCGCATTGTGCGCTCTGCTAGAAGGTGAATTGGCTGCAGCCTTCCATCGCTCCAGACCGGACGCCTCCAGGACTCGGGGGCGAGCAGTCGTATAGGCAGCTGACACTTCTCCCCTGGACCATGGCTATTTCGCCACTTCCCTCGGGCAGGAGGCTACGTCCATCAGGACCAGACTCTCTCGTCAACAAGCCCAGTTTTCTTCCCCTCATGCTGTTTCCCTATGAACACTTCATAATAACTTCACTATACTGGACACGTCATAACACTGGTCATTTTACATAAACCATGTGTGACTGTTTTGTTTGTTTTTTGATGCCACCATTGTATATTGTTATAACTATTGGTATATATTTCTAACCTCCGCAGCCCTTATTTGTTTTATTTAGTGTGTTTTTTTGCGTGTGTGTTGGTTGTATGTCGCACTTATCACCAAAGTAAGTTTCATAAGTCTGTTAACTCTGCTCACGGACAATGGCAAACTTACATTCTGATGCTGATTTCTCTGATTCTGAGATTAATCACCTATTATGACATGGAGTGATAGACTTAGATACTGGAGATGTAACAATAACTGTGAATTGTATTGTCAAAGTCTCAAACGTAGCTAAAAAATAAAGGGACCTGCATATAGAGCATGATCCTTATGTTTAAGTTTCAAGCTACATGATGTGATCGCCGTTTATGGGGCTCAACATTGTTCCTCCCGCTCCAGTTTCAAAGTGAATGTTCCATTCATTTTTTCCCATAACGCAATTCCACAGAGGGGCAAATTAAAATCTGTTGACTAAGGCGTGGACCAAACTAAAATAATTTCTTGGAAAATTGTAACGCGATATCTGCATGTTTTTCAGAAAGAGGCGGATTAAATTTGAGTGAGGCGACAGGTAAGTGTCAATAGGAAGTGGTGGGGGCTTGGCACTCAACCATGTGCACGGCATTCGGGATTCATAGTATAGTATTAGAGGTGCATACGGCTATACTGGCGCGACAGCAGGTGGGCCAGCTCGTAAAACAGTATTTGATATCATATCGCGGGCCAAATAGTATTCATATCGAGGGCTGCATTTGGCCGCGGGCCTGATTTGACATGTTTTGCCTCTCTAGACTTTTCGACCTAAAGTGGTCATTAGTTTCCACAGAGCTGGATCGCCTGAGCTTTAAATTTTTTTAACTGTTTTCAGAAAGTCTAAGGAAAATTGATGTTACTATTGAAAAACTTGAGGGACCAGAGAGGCAGCACGTGACTGTTGGGCTCCATTCAATCTTTTTCAGTCTTAACCCTTTGTCAGGTCATATTAAAAAGAAAAAAGTAAAAATTTTCACATTATTTTTATTTAGCCTCCCCACAAAATACTGCAATTTATATGATACTGTGAGATGCCACACTGTGAAAATATCGCACTGAAAGATTTGGATCATCAATTACATCCCTTTTGTCTGCAGATGGCATTTAGGCTGAAGCAGCAGATCTGAAAAAGTGGCATATTCATAAATATTTGAGTTTACAGGCACTTCCTGTATCACCACATGACATCACAAGGTGGAAACCGAGTGTTTTTTTTGTTGAGGAGAAGAACTAAATATGCAGGGTTTGTTGTTAAACGGTGGTGAATGAAACAAAACACACTCCAGGTCTGTTTGTGATGAGGAAATTACATTATAACATAAATCAGAAAATAGTCTATGTATATGGGGGCTTCAAGGTTTAGTTAAGACCTAGCTCAGACCTGCCCTAATCCTGGTTTGGTTCATCTATACATTTTGAATCCGGAGTAGTTTTGGTTTAATCTTATCAAGGTAGACTCAGACTCATCAGAATCCCGGTTTTATCCCGCTTTGTCCCGGTCCTCACCAGCTGTCCGCTCTGCAGCGTCCCGGGATGGTCCGGATGTAGCCCAGATTCAGGAGACCGTCCGGAATGTGCGCGTGCCCGACGTGCTCGTGCTCCCCACCGCGTGCGACATTTCCACAGACCCGCAACACGCGCACACGCACACAGTCACGCCACAAAGAGGAGACAGAGAGGAGACAGAGAGGAGACAGAGAGGAGACAGAGGACACCCGCAGAGACCACAGCGGCCGGAGGAGTTCGAGCAGGAGCGGCCGAAGACTGTCCGAGCACCGCCCCGACAATCTGCAGCTCAGGCCGGGTAAACACGCGCGAGCATCCGGCCCGGCGCTCCGCAGTAAAAGCACTGGTTATTATGAGTACAGTAACATCTGGATATGCACGTGTTCTCAAACTCGCTCGTGTCTAATCGCAGATCTCCTTAAGCAGAATGGAGAGTTTTTGGACCGGTTGTCTTATTATATTAATGCATTAATGCAGGCCTGTTACAAATGTAACACCTGAACAGTATTTCATTATTCCTATTTTCACTGTTTTGCGGGATCAAGTATGTCTAAATCTTGACAACTGGGACATGTGTCCCCCTGCACTGGGCCCCCACGCTGGTCCAGTGTGTGCACTTTATTGTGAAGGGCGTCTCCTGCGTCAGTCCTGTGAAGTGCAGCTTCCACAGGGTCCCCAAAAACAACAGTTGAGAGTTCAGATAAGCACAGTTTTTAATTATGGAATTTAATTACTGTACGCGTATTACAACATAAGTCAAAAACCACGGCTCATATAAAACTATTTTTAGGTCTTCAGCTAACTGAGAAAATATATCATCTGTTTTCTCTGCCGGGGCTTTGCTGTGGTGCACTGAAAAAATAATGTATTTTTCCAAACCGTTTATTCTAACGGAATATTGAAGTTAGATTAAAGTCCTATATCCCGCTTCGAAAGGGCGAACGACATTAATAATAATTAAAAACAACACTAGTATACTTCTGTCACTGGGGTCATAATAAATGTGTCCAGGCTCACTGGAGCGTCCCCAGGCGCCGCTGCTCCTCCCTGGCTCTGTCCCCGTGCGTCTCTCGCTCTGTCCCGTGAGTCTCTCGGTGTGTGTCACAGTTTGAATGGAGCTCCGCGTCTGGGAGAAACTGCGCCCTTCTGACCCATGTTCTGACCCTCCTGCCCGGGCCAGGTAATCCCACACCCCCGCAGTGACCCGGTCCTGAGCGCGCCCGGAGCCGCTGTAGAAACCCCCAAACCCGCGGAACCTTCAGCGCTCCGCCCGCCTTTGGGCAACAGTTGGCTCGGGCTAAGCCTAATTTGCTAAACACTTCAGCGCTGGTCCTGTGAATAAAAGTTCGTGTTCGGCTCTGGGCGAGTTCTGGATGGGTTCGTGGTCTAGTCCGGAATTGGGTCGTTTAGTTGAGTTCTTGTTTAAAATAACTGCTGTTGTTTTAAAAGATAAGGTTCCGCATGGGCTAAAACCGGATTAGCCGCTAAAGCTAAGTGCTAAGTGAACCTAACGCTACACAACAAATCCGAGCTCCGGTGTTTTTGGTGATATCTGCTTCTGTAAACGTCCGAGATGAACTTTTCTTCGTAAACTTTAACGAAACCAGGACATATCCGGTTCTAAGTGTATTAAGCATCCGGGATGTAAAATGTTTTCTGAGCTCAGTAGTACAAATACAGTTACAGTTTAAGATATGACAACCTTTATTTCCCACAGTATTTTCGACACGCGTGATATTGTGGTAGTGGTCTTATTTAGGATGCAATCCTGGTTTGAGCCTATTTAGTCCTGATGGTAGTCCTGGTTTGGTCCTTTTTCTGTCCTGGTGTTTTAGTCCTGGTCTAGTCCGGCGGGGATGATTTCTTGGTTTAGTCCCAGTTTAGTCCCCAATTTTGATTTGGTCTAGTTTATCTTAGTCCACTTGTCTGTATTTGTCCCTGTTTCGAAAAGAATAACCCTACAGACAAGACATATCCTCAACTGTCCAATGTAGAGTCGTTTCTAAACCAGTTCTGTGATGGTTCAGAGCTGTAGTTCTGTTCTGCATTAATCCTTTTAGTCTTGATTTAGCTTTGCTGTAGTCCTGTCTTTGTCTTGGGTTACTTCTGGTTCTGGTTTCAGATGCAAGATGGATTCTTGTCCATCACAGACGCTTTTAAGCCCTGGCCTGATCCTGGTTCTGGCAGGTCCGGGTTACAGGAGTGCAAAACAGTGCTTTACACACTCATTTAAAAGTGTTTACCTCCTCATTTGAGGCAAGTAAAAAATATGACACTTGAAACTATTGTCTTTGCCTTCCTTGAAAACACAGATGTTCCGTCAGTCAGTTTGGTCTGGACCCCGGGCTGGTTCTGGTCTGGTATCAGGTTTGTAAGATGGCAGTTGGCTCCCTGTCTATCGTCACAGAGGCTTTAGTCCTTTAGTCTTGGTTCAGTCCTTCTTTAGGCCTGTGTAGTCCCAGTCTGGCTCTGATCCTGGTCTGATCCTGGTCTGTTTCTCAGATGTAAAAATGTCGGAGGGCTCCCCTGTCCATCATCACAGAGGGAGACCGGAGCTCCTCATCGACCCTGAAGTGGCTCTGAAGGCATGTCAAGAAGTGCTGCAGTCACATGACCTGAAGCAGGTGAGTCACATGACATCTGACACTTACTCAGACTGCTCAGTTGGCTGTCACTCCACTGCCAGAGGTTTTATTGTGTTGTGACATCCACACTCGGAGCGCTGTTCTGCTGTGCTGTTCTGCTGTGCTGTTCTGCTGTGCTGTTGTAACACTGCCTTTGAAGCTGCAGCACCAGACCACATGTTCGACCATTACTGTTTATTTATTAAGGGAAAAGGCTGCGGTCGGCTCTGGCGGTCGGCTCTGGCGGTCGGCTCTGGCGGTCGGCTCTGGCGGTGGCTCGCTGGCGGTCGGCTCTGGCGGCGGTCGGCTCTGGCGGTCGGCTCTGCGGCGGTCGGCTCTGGCGGTCGGCTCTGGCGGTCGGCTCTAGCTAGAAAACACAATTTCCATGATGAGAGGGAAATAAGATGACATTTTTTATCATTATGTTAGAATTTCCACATTTTAAATTGCAATATTCATATTAAGCCACTTAGTAAAAGAAATTAGTCCGGTGACCAGAAGGAAAAATTATAACACAGTTATTATAATATGGTCAAAAGCTCTGAAAAGTCCATTTGGCAGAATAGGTCTGCTTTAATGGGACATTCTCTTTTGTCGTTTACAGAAAGTAGATGGAGATGCCTCTGACGTTTTTGTTGACACAAGCCTGCCTTACTCTCTGAAAGCTCCGCATCCTCTGCAAGAGCCCACCCCCTCCCTCTGTGACACGGCTCCACAAGCCCCGCCCCAAAGATGTCTATCATCAGTCAGCAATCGTCGTGGCTCCTGCGTCTTTTTGAGTCTAAACTGTTGATGTTTCAATGGCCATTTCATATTTATACAGCTCCAAAGACCCGGGAGTACAGGTACTACAACTACTCCAACTACTACTGCTGCTACTACTACTGCTACTGCAAATACTACTACTGATACTACTACTACTCCTACTACTCCTACTACTCCTCAAACCTAGCTCAGACCTGTAGACAGTTATGTGTTGTTGTTTTTCCAGGCGTACATAGGAAACAGACTCTTCAGTTTTACGGACTCTGAGGTGGACTTTTTTCTGCCACAGCTGCTCAACATGTAGTGCACATGGACGCGCACGTGGGCGACGCCATCAAGCCCTACCTGGTACTGCCTCACTGTAACACCTAACCTTTTAACTCTTCACCCCCAACCCTAAACCCTAACATAGGTGATGCCATCAAGCCCTACTTGGATCTGCCTTAGTTTAACCCCTATACCCTAAACCCAACAAGCCCTACACAGTACTGCTTCACTGTGACCCCCTTACCTTTCACCCCTAACCCCTAATCCAACCCTAACTTATCAAGCTCTACTTGGTACTGCCTCAGTACTGTTAAGATTATTAATACTGATACTGTCCTCTTAAGTATATTTGTACTGCATTTCTGTGTACCTCCTCTCCGATTGGCTTTTGTGTGTGATGATGACAGGTATATCTCCTCTCTGATGGCTTTTACATGTGATTGACAGGTGTATCCCCTCTCTGATTGGCTCCGTGTGTGTCTCTCTTCTCTGTTTGGCTCCTGTGTGTCTTCCTCCTCTCTGAGTGGCCCCTGCATGTGATTGACAGGTGTTCTGGTGCCGCGGGTTTGTCCCCTTCAATCTCACCTGTGCGTGGCTCCTGTGTGTGTACCTCCTTCTCTGATTGGCTCTCATGTGTGATTGACAGGTGTACCTCCTCTCTGATTACCTCTCGTGTGTGTGATTGACAGGTTTTATCTCCTCTCTGATTGGCTCCTGTGTGTCATTCTCCTCTGTGATTGACCTTGCGTGTGATTGACAGGTGTATCGGTGCCGCGGGTCCGTCCCCCTTCAGTCTCACCTGTGCATGGCTTTTGGGGGCTCTTATTCCAGTGACATGCATCTGTCCACCCAGACCCACTCCAGAGGCTTCCAAATTGAGGAAGCTCATTTTGTCCGACGAACTGCAGCCCAGTGCACGTGCGCGAGGGGCCAGGGGCGTGCACATGAGTGGTCCCTGTGCACGTGAGCGAGCCCAGGAGTGTGCACGTGGGGACCCGCGGCACACATCAGGTAAGTACTCCACACAGAGAGATCAGCAGTCTAACCCCCACAACTTCACTGAGAGGAGGAGACAGGATAAACCACTCTGCCGGTGTGTTTCAGCGCTCTAAGTCAGATGCCACAGTGAGCCTCTCTGTCACTCCGAGCTCCAGCCTCAAGAGGACCTCCTCCAACCCCCGAGTGGAAAAGTCCAGAACAGGTACTAAACTAGCCACTGAACCGGGACTGAACTGGAGCGGAAACCTGGACTTTAAAAGATGATGGTCAACAAACATGAGAAACAGTTGTTTATAATGTGTCCTGAAATGCTGTGATGAACGTGACCTTTGACCCTTTAGGAAAGTGAGTCTGGCTCCGAGAGTCCGACCGAGTCTGAGCCCACACCTGTGAGTCCAGGTGTATTCTGGGAAATGGAGGAGAACCAATCAGGGCGAAGGGCATTCTATGTTTCATCCCAATCAGAGCCAAGGTGGCTTTGGGTTTTAAATCAGTCAAGAGCGGTTTCCACTCTGGGTCTCTAGTCCCAAGACCAACCAGGGTCTACCCTCAGGACTAAAAAGGACTGTAACCTCTGAGGCGAGACACAAGCTTTTTTTTTTGTCCCCATAGAGAAATCTGTCTTCTGCATTTGACCCAAATTCAACTTTTGCTGTAGTGTACGGATTGTTTTTTTTCATCATTAAATGTGTTCACATGAAAATCAACTGTAAAAATGCCCAGAATGTCCCCATATTTCTGGACATTAATCTGGATAAAAGTAGGTTTCCTGGATTTTGTATTTATGTGTGGGTCAAAATGCAGAGGACAATAAAGTGTACCTTACATTATTTAGTGCATAATAGTAGTAGATAAAAAAACAAAAAAAAATAGCCTAATTTTACAGACCTCTTGATTTTACAGAGTGTTTATGTTAAAAGGACAAACTGAGTCTTGCCTTAAAGAGAGTGGGACTGAACCGGTCCCTAGTCCTGGACTCAGACCAGATCTGAACCCCTCCCAGACCAGACTCTGGCCAGAAACGCATCGTAATCTTCTGCTTCAGTGATTCAAATAAATAAAGCCAGAGGACACTTGGGTTGTCAGAAGTACTGAAAATCGGATACTAATTGATACTAAAACTAGTATTGAAACTAGATACTCATTTAGGCAGATTGAAACAAAAAAAGTCCCATTGACAGGACAGAAATGAACTTTTCCTGAGTAGCTTTAGAATGATCTTGAGCTGTATCAGAACAAGTATGAGACCCCATAGATTAGTATATGCTCATGTACCACGAGAGATTATTACACAGATATAAGGCAACATTTGAATACAAAAGAAAGTACTACCATTTAATGTTGAAAAACACAGTATATTGTTTAAAGAAAGTGTTTGTTTTTTGTTATCATCGTGGTATTGGAATCAGTATTGAGTCTCTTCATTAGTATCAAGTTTGACATTTTTGCATCGTGTCTTCACTAGAGGATAAGTCACCATGGTAACAGTATGGTCCTTGGCTGGCGTTAAATACCTCACGGTTGCTGTGTCCCTGAGCAGAGTCTGGTTCTGATCCGTGTGATTCTCGCAGATTGGAAATCTCCTTTTGGTCAAACTCTCTTCAGTGTTAAATTAAACTCAATGTGTTACTGGGACCCCCTCTTGTTTCTGCCCCACTCTTCTTGTTTCTCCCTCTCAGAGGGAGCTCATAAAGTCCCTCTTTCCTTGTCCTCATGGTTCTGTTTCTGACCCTCTCCCCTCTGGTTCTGTCCCTCTCTCCTCTGGTCCTGACCTCTTCTCCCTTGGTTCTTATTTCTGCTCTGCTTCTGTCCTGGTTTTGACTCAGTTCTGACCGTCTTTTCCCTGGTTGTGACACTCTCCACTGGTTCTTACCCTGGTCTGACCCTCTGTCCTCTTTTCTCTCTCAGCCTGTGCGCTTGGCCCCTCAAAGGGAGTTCGTAAAGTCCCTCCTCGGCATTGGGAAGCGTTTGGCGACTCTTCCCACGAAGGAGCAGAAAACCCACAGACTGATCTCAGAACTGTCTCTGCTCAATCACAAACTGCCCGCTCGAGTCTGGCTGCCCACAGCCACATTTCAGCACCACGTGGTCAGAGTGCCACACACACAGGCTGTGGTACTCAACTCTAAAGACAAGGTAACACATGCACATGTACAACACACACGTGTACACACACAGACACACGATGTACAAACACACAGACACACATGTACAAACACACAGACACATGCGCACACACTCTCATGTACACACACACACTCATGTACACACAAACAGACACATATGTACACACATAGAGACATACATGTAGAGAGACAAGTACACGCACACACACACATGTACGCACACACAGACACACATGCAAACACACAAGTACAAACACAGATACATACATGTACACACATACATGCACGCACAAACACACAGAGACACACATGTACACACAGAGACACACATGTACACACAGAGACACACATGTACACACAGAGACACACATGTACACACACAGACACACATGTACACACACAGACACACATGTACACACATGTACACACACAGAGAGCCATGTATGTACACACACACAGACACACACGTAAACACAGAGACAGACATACAAACACAGAGACACACATACACACACACACGTGCACACATTGACACGCACAAACATACATGTGCACACACATTAACACGCACATACAGAGACACACAAGTACAAACACAGGGAAACACAAGTACAAACACAGGGACAGACATGTACACACACACACACATGCAGGCACAAACACAGACTCGCATGTACACACACAGAGGCACATATGTACACACAAAGACACACATGCACACGTGCACATACACATATGTACAACCATAGAGAGACAGACATGTACACACACAGAGATACACATGTGTACACACACACACACACACACACACACACACACACACACACACACACACACACACGGTACTCAACTCTAGTATACATATACACATGTGCAAACCACACATACATGCAGAGATACATAAACAGACCTGTACACACATGTCGACACACATGTAGATAGACACACACATACACACAATCTCACAAAATCTATGGCTTCATTATTAAATACTTTCTAGACACTAATAACACATTGTCTCATGGTATTCTGGTGGTCAGTTTTGGTCATCGTTTGTACAAACCTTGGGGATCCTGAGAAATTTTAGGGACCAAAATTAGTCCTGCTTTAGTCCTGTTTCAGACCTGCGGTAGTCCTGCTTTAGTCGTGCTTCAGACCTCCGTTAGTCCTGCTTTAGTCATGTTTCAGACCAGCGTTAGTCGTGCGTTAGTTCTGCTTAGTCATGCTTAGACCTGCGTTAGTCCTGCTTAGTCGTGCTTCAGACCTGCGGTAGTCCTGCTTTAGTCGTGCTTCAGACCTCCGTTAGTCCTGCTTTAGTCATGTTTCAGACCTGCGTTAGTCGTGCGTTAGTTCTGCTTTAGTCGTGTTTCAGACCTGCGTTAGTCGTGCGTTAGTTCTGCTTTAGTCGTGTTTCAGACCTGCGTTAGTCGTGCATTAGTCCTGCTTTAGTCGTGCGTTAGTCCTGCTTTAGTTGTGCGTTAGTCCTGCTTTAGTCATGCGTTAGTCCAGTTTTAGTCATGCGTTCAGACCTGCGTTAGTCCTGCTTTAGTCATGCTTCAGACCTGCGTTAGTCCTGCTTTAGTCGTGCTTCAGACCTGCGTTAGTCCTGCTTTAGTCGTGCTTCAGACCTGCGTTAGTCCTGCTTTAGTCGTGCTTCAGACCTGCGTTAGTCCTGCTTTAGTCGTGTTTCAGACCTGCGTTAGTCCTGCTTTAGTCGTGCGTTAGTCCTGCTTTAGTCATGTTTCAGACCTGCGTTAGTCCTGCTTTAGTCATGTTTCAGACCTGCTTTAGTCGTGCTTCAGACCTGCTTTAGTCTTGCTTTAGTCATGTTTCAGACCTGCATTACTCCTGCTTCAGTCGTGTTTCAGACCTGCATTACTCCTGCTTTAGTCGTGTTTCAGACCTGCATTACTCCTGCATTAGTCATGTTTCAGACCTGCTTTAGTCGTGCGTTAGTCCTGCTTTAGTCGTGTTTCAGACCTGCGTTAGTTCTGCTTTAGTTGTGTTTCAGACCTGCGTTAGTTCTGCTTTAGTTGTGTTTCAGACCTGCGTTTGTCCCCCTCCCTCTCCCTAAACCGCCACCTTAACGTGGTGGAGGGGTTTGAGTGCCCGAATGATCCTGGGAGCTATGTTGTCGGGGGCTTTATGCCCCTGTTAGGGTCACCCATGGCAAACAGGCCCAGGGGGACGGGTCAGACCAAGAGTGGTTCAGAAGCCCTTTATGAAGAGTAACATACAAAGGCCAGTTACGTCGCCTGGACCGGCGTCACCGGGGCCCCACCCTGGAGCCAGGCCTGGGGTGGGTGCTCGAGAGCAAGCGCCTGGTGGCCGGGCCTTTCCCCACGGGGCCCGGCTGGGCTCAGCCCGAAGGAGCGACGTCGGGCCATCCTCACGTGGACCCACCACCCGCGGGAGGATCCATAAGGGGCCGGTGCTGAGAGATCCGGGCGGCAGTCGACGGCAGGGGCCCCGACGACCGGATCTCCGGACATGGAGACTAGCTCTGGGGACATGGAATGTCACCTCGCTCGGGGGGAAGGAGCCTGAGCTTGTGCGGGAGGTTGAGCGTTACCGACTAGATATAGTCGGCCTCACCTCCACGCACAGTTTGGGCTCTGGAACCCAACTCCTTGAGAGGGGCTGGACTCTCAGTCGCTCTCTGGCGTTGCCCGCCAGAGAGCAGCGGCGAGCTGGTGTGGGCTTGCTCATTGCCCCACAACTCAGCCGTCACGTGTTAGAGTTCTCCCCGGTGAACGAGAGGGTCGAGTCCCTGCGCCTTCGGGTCGGGGACATGTCTCTCACTGTTGTGGCAGCCTACGGGCCAAACAGCAGTGCAGAGTACCCGGCCTTCTTGGAGTCCCTGGTGGGGGTACTAGACAGTGCACCCACCGGGGACTCCGTTGTTCTCCTGGGGGACTTCAACGCCCATGTGGATAACGACAGTGACACCTGGAGGGGCGTGATTGGGAGGAACGGCCTCCCTGATCTGAACTCGAGCGGTGTTGTTATTGGACTTCTGTGCTAGTCACAGTTTGTCCATAACGAACACCATGTTCAAACACAAGGGTGTCCATCAGTGCACGTGGCACCAGGACACCCTAGGTCGGAGGTCGATGATCGACTTTGTAGTCGTGTCATCTGACCTCCGACCGCGTGTTCTGGACACTCGGGTGAAGAGAGGGGCAGAGCTGTCAACTGATCACCACCTGCTTCTGAGTCGGATCCGCTGGCAGAGGAGGAAGCTGGATAGACCTGGCAGGCCCAAGCGTATCGTGAGGGTCTGTTGGGAACGTCTGGCGGAGCCTTCTGTCAGGGGTGTCTTCAATTCGCACCTCCGGGAGAGCTTGTCTCTGATCCCGGGGGAGGCGGGGGACATGGACTCCGAGTGGGCCGTGTTCTCCACCTCCATTGTTGACTGCGTCTGCGGTGCTTGTCGCGGTGGTGGATGCCGGAAGTAAGGGATGCCGTCAGGCTGAAGAAGGAGTCCTATCGAGCCTTGTTGGCTTGTGGGACTCCTGAGGCAGCTGACGGGTACCGGCGGGCCAAGCGTGCCGCGGCTCGTGCTGTCGTGGAGGCAAAAACTCGGGGTTGGGAGGAGTTCGGGGAGGCCATGGAGGAGGACTATCGGACGGACTCAAAGAAATTCTGGCAAACCGGGGTGGTGGTCCCTCTGTATAAAAAAGGGGACCGGAGGGTGTGTTCCAACTACAGGGGAATCACACTCCTCAGCCTTCCCGGGAAAGTCTATTCAGGGTACTGGAGAGGAGAGTCCGACCGATAGTCGAACCTCAGATCCAGGAGGAGCAGTGTAGTTTTCGTCCTGGTCGTGGACACTGGACCAGCTCTATACTCTCCATCGGGTGCTCGAGGGTTCATGGGAGTTTGCCCAACAGGTCCACATGTGTTTTGTGGATCTGGAGAAGGCATTCGACCGTGTCCCTCGTGGTGTCCCTTGGGGGGTGCTCTGGGAGTATGGGGTCCGGGGCCCTTTGCTAAGGGGTGTCCGGTCCCTGTATGACCGGAGCAGGAGCTGTGTTCGCATTGCCGGCAGTAAGTCAGACTTGTTCCCGGTGCATATTGGACTCCGCCAGGGCTGCCCTTTCATTATATTTATGGACAGAATTTCTAGGCGCAGTCAGGGGCTGGAGGGGGTCTGGTTCGGGAACCACAGGATCTCATCTCTGCTGTTTGCAGATGATGTTGTCCTGATGGCTTCTTCGAGCCAGGACCTGCAGCAGGCACTGTGGCGGTTTGCAGCCGAGTGTGAAGTGGCTGGGATGAGAATCTTCCAAATCTGAGGCCATGGTTCTCGACCGGAAAAAGGTGGTTTGCCCTCTCCGGGTGGGTGGTGAGCCCTTGCCTCAAGTGGAGGAGTTCAAGTATCTCGGGGTCTTGTTCACGAGTGAGGGAAGGATGGAACGCGAGATTGACAGGCGGATCGGTGCAGCGTCTGCAGTGATGCGGTCGCTGTCCTGCTTTAGTCGCGCTTAAGACCTGCGCTAGTCCTGCTTTAGTCGTGCTTCAGTCGTGCTTCAGACCTGCGTTAGTTCCGCTTTAGTCGTGCTTCAGACCTGCGTTAGTTCCGCTTTAGTCGTGCTTCAGACATGTGTTAGTCCTGGTTTAGTCATGCTTCAGACCTGTGTTATTCCTGTGTTAGTCCTGCTTTAGTCCTACTTTAGTCTTGGTTCAGACCTGGTTTAGAGGCTCTTTCCCTGTTCTAGGCTCCATACCTGATCTACGTGGAGGTGCTGGAGTGTGAGGACTTTGAGAGCTCAGTGGTTCCGGTCCGGATCCCTGAGACCCGGGTAAGGATCACACGATCTGTGGAGAACATCGCTGTCGCTGCAGAAACCGGCGACACCCGAACCGGAACATTCTCCATCGTCCCGAACTATGACAACGACGAAGACGCCTGGAGTACGGACGACCTCGGAACACTACAGGTACTATAGTGCTACAGTACTATAGTAATACAGTAAGAGTAACACAGACACCTGGAGTATGGACGACCTCAGAATGCTGCAGGTGCTCACAAGTACTACAGTAAGTGTAACACTGATTACTGCAATGAGAAAGCCCGGACAACCTCCAGAGCTGAAGAATCAGACCCCTCCAGAGGGGTCTGACTCTTCAGCTCCAGGATCGCTTCAGTTTAACCCTATGATGCATAGCGGTCACTGCAGTGGACAGCTACTAAAACATAACTTTCTCTTTAATGCATTGGTTTATATGGTGGAACTGCATATCAGCCTCTAGAATGCTCTCTGCTACCATACTCCATTGGGGTTAATTCAGTGGTCAGTCGGTGTAACTGCAAGTAAATTTCCTCTGAATCCAAGATGGCCGACAAACAACTCCCCCTGCAGACCAGTGCTGGTATACCCTGTCAATCCTTCTATGCTGAAGGAGCCCCACTGGTAAAAAAAATATGATGATGTACAACATCATCTAGGGAAGGATATTATCTGTTTGTAATTAGACAATTTTAGGTCCAATATGTAGAAAATTACAATTAAACATGTGTCCAGTGAAGTGGACGTCATGCATCACAGAGCATATTTTTTAACAAAAGTCATATAATTGTTTAACTGTTTTTTCTGACTGTTTTGGTTATAAGTCAGTGTATAATTGTTATATTTATAAGGCATTAATTTAAAATATCCATTTTTGTGCAGATTAGCTGTAGTTTGAGTAATTATAATAATTATTTTATCATATTCTGTAAACTTCAAATGCAGCAAAGTATAAGGCAGCCTACAGAATATTCCAGGAAATTCTATCCAGCTCCAGTGATGATGATTTCACTGATGATGAGTTCAGTGATGAAGAGTGTAGTGAAAACAGTGATGCTGAGTGGCTGCCAGAGCAGAACAGAGACATAGGAGCTGAGGATGATGAAGATACAGACAGTCAGGATGCAGGTAGTGAGGATGAGGAGGAGCAGGATGCAGAGGAAGGTCAGCATAATCAGGGAGCTGAGGAAGATGGGCACATGGCACCTGACCACACTCAAGCCCAAAAAATATCGGGCAAGTCCAAGACAATGACTTTGATGCAGACCTGCCTCCTTTTCTATGAGAGTGGAAACTGAATGTGGAGGGAAGAGATCCCATAGATTTATTCAGACATCTGTTTCCAGCAGATCTCACTGATGATAAAGTGCATAACACCAACTTATATCATCTCCAGAAAGAGGAAAAAAAAACTAGCACTGACAAGAGAAGAAATGCAGATTTTTCTAGGGATCAACCTGATCATGGGGCACATTCAGTGTCCTAGGGCAAGAAGGTATTGGTCTAGTGAGGATGGGCTTCATCTTGGAATAATTGTAAATGTCTGTAAACAGATATGAACAAATGCAAAACACACAATAAGGGCTTGGTAATACTATCCTGCACCTTATAGAACTGTGGAGACTCACAGTATTTCTCCGGTTGGAAGATTATACGACACAATCAGGGGTAACATTGGTTTTCTTATTCAGGCCTAAACATTGCACCTATACAGTGTTGAAATTTCCCAAAAAATGTTGAAATATTTTTCAAAGCATAAAAAGAAGCATGTGTTTGTATATTTACCATAGAACACAAGTTGATACATTTTTACAGTCAGTTTACAGTGTTTTATGCTGAGTGCTCAGGCGCATGTTGTCCACTAGATTGGACATGTCTGTAACTTTATGAAAAAATAATATTTTTGGAAAAAACAAGTTAAACATTTTTTTTCAAGTCCAAAGAAGAATGAAAACACTTCAGAAAAAAATCTTGACCAAGGCTTTCATAATTCATGCATCAGAGGGTTAAAGAGGAGCTAAGCACCAGAGGATATGATTGGACAAGTGGCAACACAGATTCAGGCCAAAACAAAACAGCAAGAATCTGATTTAAACAGGAAATATAACTAATTTGTCACTAAATGCTGACTTGATCTTGTGATATTTCAACTGATGTGACTAATATGTGGGGCCCGCATGTTTAGCTAAAGAGAGCTAGCACGTTAGCAACAGCTGATTCCATGACAGCATCCCCACAGAACCTGACACACGCCATAACATACAGCTGTTCAGGTCTTAAATCCAGTCTTGGTCTGTTTCAGATCCCTGAGGGACACAGCTGTGACAACATCAGCCAGTTTTCTGTGGACAGCATCACCAGCACCGAGAGCCGTGAGACCGTCTACATACAGGCTGGGGATATAAGGTAAAGTACTACACAAGTACTACACAAGTACTGCATAAAGTACTATATACAGGCCGGGGATATTGTGTAAAGTGCTATGTAAAGTATTATATACCGGCGAGGGATATAAGTTTAAGTACTATATACAGGCTGGGGATATCAGGTAAAATACTGCATAAATCACTGCATTCAGGCCTGGGATATCAGATAAATTACTACAAAGAGTATCTCGTATACTCTCATATACTGTGTGTAATCCTTTTGTACCCCTCCAGACGGCGTCTGTCGGAGCAGTTGGCCCAGACTCCAACCTCATTTAGAAAAGACCCTGAGGACCCCTCAGCTGTGGCCCTCAAGGAACCCTGGGAGGAGAAAGTCAGGTATGAGACCGGGACTGAACCAGGTCTAAGCCAGGACTAGACCAGGACTAGACCAGGACTAGGACTAAGCTAGACCTGAACCAGAAAAGGTCTAGAGGAGGATCTGAGCAGGTCTAAAGGAGGATCATAATGGGTTTTCCTGGGTGTATTGCAGGAGGATTCGGGAGGCGTCTCCATACGGACACTTACCCACCTGGAGGCTGCTCTCTGTGATTGTCAAGTGTGGAGACGACCTCCGACAGGAGCTGCTTGCCTTCCAGGTGCTGCAGGTGCTACAGGTGAGTCCTGGTCTAGGGTTAGGCCTGGGTTAGGCCTGGGTTTGGCCTGGTTTAGCCCTGGTTTAGCCCTGGTTTAGCCCTGGTTCAGTCCTGGTTTAGTAATGCTGTGGTCCTGGACTCTTTCTGGCTCCTCTCTGATCTCTCTCTGGTCTAACCCCGGTCTGGCCTCTTTCCTCAGTGGGTCTGGGAGCAGGAGCGGGTCCCTCTCTGGATCAGACCATACCGTATCTTGGTGCTGTCCTCGGACTCAGGAATGATCGAGCCGGTTTTGAACGCGGTGTCTCTACATCAGATCAAAAAGCAGAGTCAGATCCCTCTGTTGGACTTCCTGATCCAGGAGCATGGCCCTCAGACCTCAGAGGGGTTCCTCAGCGCACAACGGCCTTTGTGCAGTCCTGCGCTGGCTACTCTCTGGTCTGCTACCTGCTGCAGGTCAAGGACAGGTGAGACTGAAGGGGGGACTAAGTCTAAGTCTGGTCCGATCTCTGGTCTGCTACCTGCAGGTCGGTCAAGGACAGTAAGTGGAGGGGATTCTAAACCTGGTTTCTGATCTGGTCCTGATCCTGGTCTAAACTCTGTCTTACCGGTCTTAGTCCCGGTCTAAACCCTGTCTAAACTCATTCTAATCCCATTCTGTCTCTGGTCTCTGGTCCTGCTCTTGGTCCTAGTCTCTAGCATAAACCTGGTCTAACCCTGGTCTAACTCTGGTTCTGTTTCAGACACAATGGGAACATCTTGCTGGACTCTGAAGGACACATAATCCACATTGACTTTGGCTTCATCCTCTCCAGCTCCCCGCGCAATCTGGGTTTCGAGACCTCTGCTTTCAAACTCACTACAGAGTTTGTGGATGTATGTTCTAGTCAAGGTCTTGTCCTGGTCTTGTCCAATTTAGCTAATCCTCCTGACTTCCAGCATGACTGCACCAAGACAACTTTTCCAATCCTAAAATACGGTATATACTTTAGAGGTGGCACGTCACCTGTATTCCAGCGATACCTAGCGATTTAGCACCAACCTGAAAACAAAAGACATGAGCCTAAGCCTCTATGTTATGTGTCTGTTTTTATCTTGTTTGGCCCAGCCCTGGTATAACCCTGGTCTCACCTTGGTTTCTCAGGTGATGGGAGGTCCAGATGGAGATATGTTTAATTACTACAAGATGCTGATGCTTCAGGGACTCATCGCAGCTCGGAAACACATGGACAAGGTCCTCCAGATTGTGGAGATCATGCAGCAAGGTACCAGCAGGATCCTAACTGTATTTACAGGGGTCTCAGGTTTGGGTCTGTAGAGTTTCACATGTGGATCCTAACTGGTCTACAGCAGGATCTGAGCAGGTTTTGGTTGTCTCAGATGTCT
>JAIEZT010000124.1:31460329-31496679 GCA_019594935.1 Periophthalmus modestus
TCTACCAAAGTCACGTTCTACCAAATCAATTTTATTAATCTTGAAAAAAAACACATTTCAAGACTTCCGGTGTTGCACGCAATGGAGTAGGTGTGTTGGCCGCTAGCTCCCGTGGTACCTTTTCAGTTTTACCAACAAAAACCTATTTGACTGACCGTGCACTGTCATTTTGGGACTTTGAACAGTGTGGCAGTTGTTTGGCGTTTGAAATATGCCTAAAGCAAGCAAACAAGCCTAAAAGAAACAGCGGTGGAGAGGTCGTCGGCGGCTGCTAGCGCGGGCTCACCTGTTGGAGCTAGCGCTAGCTTGACGGGCTTACTCGAGCAACACAGAACAGCAATAGCGGCTGACTTTAAGGCCTCATTCAGTGTGATTAACGACAAGCTAGACAAGATTCAAGCTGAGGTAATGGCCCAGGGAAAACATATCAGTGATCTTGAGAAAAATGCGGAGGACGCGATTCAGCGTTTGGTGAACCTTGAGGACATGTGTGTGGTCACTACAGGTCAGAAAAGTTTTGAATTCAGTGCCTTGTTTTCTTTCTGGAGGGGAGAAGCAGGAGGCACCGAGGTTTCAGATCTGATCCCAGCGGGCGACCGCGCGTCGTTATCATTCATCAGACCTGGTGATGAGGGGTGATAGATGGCGACGTGGAATACCGCGGCCACAAATTACGAATCTATGAGGACTATAACGCTGATGTCGTGAAACAACGAGCAGAATATAAGGACGTCATGGTCGAAGTCCTTTTTTATAAAGTTAGCCATCTCTCCTCTTCCCTGCGAGGCTATGGATCACTGACGGCGAAAGACGGTGGTTGGCGTCTGTTCCCGAGGTGACATTGACATTTTGGCTCTGATGAGTACACTGACATTGACTGAACCAAATGAAGCATCTGAAGTGAGCCATAATAAACATCCGCATTTAGAAATCTCCTGACACATAGTGCTGTGTCCTTGGGCTGTTCAATTCAATGTGAGGTACATGCTTGCTCTCTATATGGTTTGTTTTGTTTTACCCTGTTTATTTGTGGGCTGTCTTGCCACTCTAATTTAGGGTGAGATTATAATGTTTATTATGCGGGATCAAGCTAGTAGCATGGAAGCTTTTTTTTTGGTATGAGAAGAGAGCAGGAGTTTAAGCTGTTGCTGTTCTATGCAACCTGTTATAGTGTTGTAGGGATATTGTCGTTTTTGTTTGTTTTTTGTGTTTGTTTTTTGTTTGTTTTGCCTCTGTCCCCCTCCCTCTCCTCACCCCTCTCTCCCCCCTTGGGGGGAGCTACATACAAAAGGTTTTTAGATGAACAATAATCTTACTTTGGTCAGTTGGAATGTGAAAGGGCTGAATCATCCAGTGAAACGCAAGAGAGTTTTGACACGTTTAAAACAACTTGGGGCTGGGGAGATTTTCTTGCAAGAGACTCACCTGCAGGACTCGGCTCAACTACGGCTAGAAAGGAGCTGGCCGGGGCAATTTTTTCATTCAAATTTTAAAGCAAAGGCCAGGGGCGCTGCTATTCTCATTGATCGAAATATTCCGTTTATACCTTCAAACGTTATAGCTGATAAAAATGGGTGTTTTGTTATCGTGTCTGGCAGGCTCTGCAATAAACAGGTGACCTTAGCAAATCTTTATGCGCCCAATTTGATGATGTGAATTTTTTTCGTAATTTGTTCTCCCATTTCTCTGATTTAAAACAGCAATTCTCCAATTCTAGGGGGAGACTTTAATTTCATTTTGGATGCAATGTTAGACCGTTCATCCTCTAAACCTGCATCTCCTAACAAATCTGCAAAATATGTGAAATCTTTTCTTGAAGATTACAGCCTCACCGACCCTTGGCGCTTTTTGTACCCCACTGGTAGAGACTATTCTTTCTTTTCTCACGTACATCATACGTACACTAGTTTAGATTATTTCTTTATTGATAGTGTATTACTTCCTAATCTCACTTCTTGCACTTACTGTTTCGGACCACGCCCCTGTTGTACTTAAACTGACTTTCCAGGGAGGTGATTCTGCGAGAAAGCACTGGAGACTGGATCCATTGTTGCTTACTGATGAACAATTTGTCGTAGATATCTCTTCCAAAAGATAATGAAAACAGAACACCAGGTATGCCAGAAAGCACAGTTTGGGAGGCAATGAAAGCATTTCTTAGGGGAGAAATAATCTCTTTTGCAGCTTTTAAATGGAAATCTGCAGGAAAAACTTTTCAGACCAGATTTTAAACATTGACAGGCAGTACGCACTATCACCATCACCTGCATTGTATAAAGAACGTTTGAAATTGCAAACTAAGCTCAATCTTCTCTTTCTACCCGCCAGGTTGAGGGGCTGTTTGCTCAGAAATAGGAGTGAATTTTACGAACATGGTGAAAAAAAAATGGTAAACTTCTAGCCAATCAACTTCGCGGGATTAGAGCGAGGCAAATTATGACGGGATTAGGACAGATAATGGGGAGGTAACATCTGATCCCAAGGTAGTCAACGATACATTTAAATTATTCTAAATTATTCTCATCAGAATGTACAGTAAAATCTGAGGACTTGAAAACTTTTTTTTAACTCTATTGCTATGCCTTCGCTTTCCCCAGAATCAAGACTAACTCTGGATTCTCCCATTACAAAGGAGGAAATTAAATGGCGATTTCGTCTATGCTGTCGGGAAAATATCTCCGGGCCCTGACGGGTTTTCCGCTGATTTTTTCAAAAAGTTTTCTGATGACCTTTGCCCTTTTCTGTGTAATGTTTTTGCTGAATCATTTAGGTCCGGGGTACTCCCTTCTTCCTGTTACCAAGCCTGCATTTCTTTGCTACTTAAAAAGGATAAAGACCCTCTTAACTGCGCACCCTACAGACCTATATCTTTATTAAATACGGATGTTAAAATTTTGGCCAAGCTAGACTTGAAAAAGCTCTCCCCTTTATTGTCTCGCCGGACCAGACTGGTTTTGTTAAGAATCGTCACTCCTTTTTCAATATTCGTCGGCTTTTTAACATTATTTACACCCCTAACCACAAAATACCCGAATGTCTTATTGCTATGGATGCTGAAAAAGCATTTTAAGGGTCGAGTGGGACTACTTATTTTTTACTTTACAAAGATTTGGCTTTGGCCCTCTATTTTGCTCTTGGGTTAAACTCCTTTACCTAAGTCCTATGGCTTCTGTGTTGACGAATGGTCATTACTCACAATTCTTTCAATTATATCGTGGAACAAGGCAGGGCTGTCCCTTAAGCCCATTTCTTTTTGCTCTGGCCATTGAACCACTTGCAATTGCAGTTAGAGGCAGTAGTGTGTGATACAAGGCATCTGGAGGGGTGGAATTGAACATAAAGTCTCCCTTATGCGGATGACCTCCTTTTATTTCTTTCCAATCCGGCCACTTCCCTAACTGCTGTACTTAAAGTGCTAAATGTTTTTAGCACTTTAAGTTTTTAGTAAATTATCAGGATATAAGACAAACCTAACTAAGAGTGAGCTGTTCTTTATCAGTGGAAAAGGTGGAGACCAGGGTCCTTTAAATTTCCCTTTCAAAGTAGTGTCTGACAGTTTTAATTATCTTGGAATATGCATCACTAAACAGTTGAACAACCTGTTTAAGAGTGACTTTGTTCCCCTTTTTGATCAGTGCAAGCAAATGCTGCCTAAATGGTCTCCATTGTCTCCGACTCTAGTGGGGAGGATAAATTCTGTTAAAATGACAGTACTCCCAAAATTCCTTTACCTATTTCAGTGTCTTCCTATTTTTATTCCCAAATCATTTTTTAAATCGTTAGACTCCTTAATTTGTTCATATATTTGGAAGGATAAACCACCTAGACTGAGGACGGCCATTCTTCAGAGGCCCAGACAGGTGGGGGGAATGGCATTGCCCAACTTTCAATACTACTACTGGGCAGCAAATATTAGGTGTATGCTCTATTGGAAACATTTCCACCTGGAGCATGCGTCTCCTGTCTGGGTCACCATGGAGTCGCATGCGTCAAATAAAATGTCTTTACCAGCAATTTTGGGGTCACCGCTCCCTCTTGCCTCCTTGTCTTCTGGTAATAATAAAGTAGTTCAATAGTCTCTGAGGATCTGGTCCCAGTTCAGGAAGAGTTTTGGTCTCCAGGCTTTCTCACTCTAGAGTCCAATTGCTTTAAACCACTTGAAATGCCCCTTCCATGACTGATGGGGCCAATCAGAGGAGCGAGAGGGTCACAATCAGCCAGTCAGAGAAGAGAGGATTGTGTGGGCCACAAAAGTACATAAAGTAAACAGAATAATTCTTACTGGCTGTGTCCATATGGTGTACTGACGCAGTGTTTTAGGTGAATCTTCATGTTCAGAACAGTCCTGCATTATGAGTACACTATTATATGTCCATTTGAACACTTTAACCAGTGAGTTTTCTGGCCCTGTTATTAGATTATTTTACATCAGAATAATGTCTGTGTAAACCCTCAGTCGTCTAGGTCTGATCCATAGCAAAAGATGAAGTTAAAATCTGTCAACTGGACAAAATGTCTTCACTCTTATAACAATGTGTCCAGTTGACAGATTTTAACTTTGTCTTTTGCCATGCATCAGAATAATGCTCTTTCACTCACAAGATGGCCGCGGCAGGCCTAGGCATAGATAGAATATGGGTTCTAATATATCATGTGGAGAGGAGTGTGGGGCCCAAACAGACAATAGAGAGGAGTATGAGGACCAATCAGACGAGAGGGAAGGGTGTGAGGACCAATCAGACGATAGGAGTGTGAGGGCCAATCAGAGAAGAAGGTGATTTCAGCTTTAGAAGTCTGGTCCAGTCCTGGTCTGGTCTCCCATCTCACCTGAGGGACACAGACTGGATCTTCTGGATTTCGATCTTCCTCTTGAGGACTTCCTGGATCTGTCCTTTGTCTGGCCCCTGCTTCACTTTCTCTCGTCCAATTAGGTACAGGTATTTAGGGGTCAGGATGAGGTCTCGCTTCACGCTCTGAAACAGAAAAACACACAAGCTGGGTCGCTGGTCGCTATCGTAATGTATAAATATCCCTTCAAAATAGATTCAGATACGGCACAAATACATTTATAAAGAAAATGTTATTTTCATAAACATTCATTTTCAAACATTTCAGAATATGGAGTCAATGTCAAGAAACCTTAATATTTCACATAGACTCACAAGCTCTCCTCCTCTCCTCTCGACCTCTCCCCTCTGCCCTAACGCGCTCTGACTCTGGTCTCCTCTCCTCCTCTCGACCTCCCCCCTCTGCCCTAACGCACTCTGACACTGGTCACGAGGGCCGTTTGATGCCGCTAACTTTCTTGTCTGGCCCAGTACCAATTGATCCACGGACACACATCTAGCACAGATGCAGGCCGTGTCCCAATTTGCCAAAGTGTCCTTAAATGTGCTGTTCGAATGGTGCATTTAAGTCAGGCGGGTACTTCGACCCGCACTTTGAACAGTACATCGAACGGTGCATTTGGCGAATTGGGACACGGCAATAATAAACTCGCAATTCTATCAAATGGATTTATGTCGTGATTTCCTATCAGGATTTTCATTATGTATCTACAGACAAGCTTATTAGCGTGTCGTGAGGAGCGGGCAAAAGTCACTTCGGAGAAAATGTGGTCGCTGATAATTTACTGTTTTTGCGCGGCCCGGTAGAAAATGCGTAACGGACCGGTACTGGTCCCCGGCCCGGTGGGTGGGGACCACTGGCCTAGAGCTAATACTCACACTCTAACAATGAGAGCGCAACTGCCACCTACTGTAGTGGATGTGCAATTACACTGTATTGTAGTACAGCAAAAGAAAAGCATGTTCCCCGGGGTCATTTGCGAGGGAGGAAAGGAGACCAGAGAGAGAGCAGAGTCTCTATATCTCTCTCCCAAAATCACAATATGAATATAATAAAAGACCAATCAGAGCTATCTTTCCCCAAGATTGCTCCCACTAGCGTTAGCAAAAGGTTTGACAGCGTTGCTAAGCACCTGCTCCCTGCCAAACCAGCAGTGTGGGCGGGAAGGGGAATTACCTTCAGCAGTCTCGCTCCTGACTGGCTCTTTGGTTGCTACGATACTCCCGGTCAGAATTACAAATGTGGAACTGAGCTCTGGATTAGCCGCTATAATTACTAGCCTCAATGAGCTTCATTGGGAGCCCAACATTCTGAATGACGTCACACTCCACTTCTTTAAACAGTCTGTGGTGTGTGCGCATGTAAAATGTTCTGAACCCCCACATGAAAAAAACAAACTGGCACATGTAATCAGTAAATAATAAGACTCTGATTTGGACCAGGTGGATCTCCATCCTGAGCCTCCAGAGGAGTCTGGACCTACTCTGAACCTCCGGTCGTACTTGAGCACCACGTCGGCGAACTCGACTCTCTCTCTCTTCCCGATAAGGGCTCGGATCTCCGGGTGCAGGTCTAGACCGATATAGTCTCCCACGAAGTTCCGGTTCAGACTGTTCCTGCGACGCTCCTTCTTATTCAGCAGGATATCCGAGGCTGAGGGAGAACTGGGTCAGAACCAGGTCTAAACAAGGGCTAAACCAGGACTAAATCACCAACAGTAGAACTAAACCAAGACTACAAGAGGACTAAACCCAGAATAAACTGGAACTAAACCAGGACTAAACCACCAACAGTAGAACTAAACCAAGACTACAACAGGACTAAACCCAGAATAAACTGGAACTAAACCAGGACTAAACCACCAACAGTAGAACTAAACCAAGACTACAACAGGACTAAACCCAGAATAAACTGGAACTAAACCAGGACTAAACCACCAACAGTAGAACTAAACCAAGACTACAACAGGACTAAACCCAGAATAAACTGGAACTAAAATAGGACTAAACCAGGACTGGTTTAACTTTTAACTTCTAACTTCAAATAAACTGTTCTATAATTGTATGTACAGAGAGTGTGTTATGTCTATAGTGAGTGTGTCGTGTATATAGTGAACGTGTTGTGTGTATAGTTTAGTGTATAATGAACGTGTTGTGTGTAAAGTGTGTTGTGTGTAAAGTTAGTGTGCTGTGTATATAGAGAGCCTACTGTGTATAAAGTGAGTGTGTTGCTTGTATAGTGAGTGTGTCGCGTGTATAGTGATTGTGTTGCGTGTATGTGTATGTATGTGAGTTAACTTGTATGTGCTTTGTGTTATTGTTGTTCTTTTTCGTTTTACATCAACCCGGCAAAGGACTGAAGATGGAAATAAGCCATGTTGGCTATAATCTTTACATATTTACATTTTTAAATATTCATTAATATGTGCTGTCCCTTTACAAATACATTAAAAAAGAAATAAGAAACCAAGACTAAACTAGGACTAAACCAGGTCCAAACCAGGTCTAAACCAGCCTAAACCAGTACTAAACCTAGTTTAAACTAGGCCTAGACCAGGACTAAACCAGGACTTACCTTCTTGCCTCATCTTGACGTACTTCCGCACTGCCACGTGTTTCCTCCAGGCTTTCTGAATGACTCGAGCATAACCATTGTACTTTCTCTCCCTCATCTCCTCCAACAGGAACAGCTGCAGGGCATCAGGGTGAAAGACAGGTTTGAACCAGGACCAGGTGTCTCATACATTAAACATTTTGCAGTAGTATTAATAGTAGATGTAATTGTTACATTGTAGTTTCAACAGTCTCTGGGGGAGCTTTGACTTAGCTGAACTAAACTGAATTGTTAAACAAATTCCTCTCAAATAACATTGCAGTCACAAGCTAGTTGGCATTAGCCAAGAGTCACTCTCACCTTTTCGTTGAAAACCAAACTCCTAAACAGGACTATGAAAACTCGGATTGATCACAGGCTCCTGAAAATGTTGTGCTTTTTTTCTTGAGTTTTCATACCATCTCACCATGGTAACTGCTGAACATTTTACCATAGAACACCCCCAGCATGATGTCACCGTATCAATAGTAACAGTAGTAGTAGTAGCAGTAGTCATAGCATTAGTAGTAGCATTAGTAGTAGTAGTAATTAGTAGTAATAGTAGAAGCAGCAGCAGTTGTAGTAGTATCAGTAGTAGTAGTAATAATAGTAGTAGTAGTATATGCAGTAGTAGTAGTACTTGGTGTATGCGTACCGACTCTGGTGCTCTGATGAAGACCTTGCAGGTGCCCAGTTGGTACTGGTCCTGGTCCATGTTCACAGACCTGAGGAGGTGCAGCACCCCCTCACGCTGCTCCCCCCTCCACACAGGCCAGGACTGAGGAGTGAGGATCGCATACCTGAAACAAGACCAGAACTAGGACTAAAGCAGGACTGAAGCAGGACTAAAGCAGGACTAATGCAGGGTGGAACCAGAGACTGAACTAAGACTAAAACCAAGGACTGAACCAGGACTAAACCAGGACGACACCAAAACTAAACGTAAAACAAGCTCATTGAGGCTAGCAGTTATAGTGGCTAATCTGGAGCCCAGTTCCATATTTGGAATTCTGACCACAAGTATAATAGCAACCAAAGAGCCAATCAGGAGCAAGGCTTGAAAGTAAAAGACTGAAGGTAACGCCCCTTCCCGCTCGCACCACTGGTTTAGCAGGGAGCGGGCGCTTAGCAATGCTGTCAGTCAAACCTGTTGCCAACACTAGCGAGAGCAACCTCTGGGAAAGAAAGCGCCCGATTGGTCTGTTCTTATGTTCATATCTTGATCTAGGGACAAAATAGTGAAATAAAATCCCCAGGATCATGTAGAGTGGGTTAAAACCAACATTTTAAGGTCAGAATGACAAGCCTGACAGCAGCAGTTAGAGAGAGAGGGGCCATGTTTTTACAGGAAAAGTGAATTGGAGCCAGAGTTGATGGACCCAATGCTCATGCTCATGCCCCTGCTCAATTTTTGTTTTGAACGCAGTAACTAGCACGTTACCCATGTCCAGAGATATTTATAGGCTGTGGGCCAGACCAGGACTAAAGCAGGACTAAAGCAGGACTAAAGCAGGACTAAAGCAGGACTAAAGCAGGACTAAAGCAGTACTGACCTCTGTAGGAACTTGTTGAAGATCCTCCTGTAGGAGAAGCCGGCCCGTCGCACACGGATGTTCTCGCGCAGTCCCAGATACTCCACCTGGTGGCGCACTCTCTTCTCCTCCCAGTCTCCAGGACGTTTGGTCTCGTTGGGTTTGATGCAGCGAACGTAGTGCGGCATGCAGCGCATCAAGGTCTGCACCAGAGTGTTAGCCTGTTTCTAAGGATCAGAGAAGGATCACAACCAGACCAGAACAGGGTTTTAAAAAGAGGGGCTACAACAGTAAGTTTGCCAGTTTCTGAGGATTACAACCAGACCATAGGAGGAACACACCAGGATCACAGCCAGATCAGAATCAGAGTGGGAATTAAAAGGCTGTGGGTAGCACTGGACTAAATTCAAATTATATAATTTGGGGAAAATATTCAGAGCTCATCAGCGACCAGTTTCTCCAGATTCAAAACAATCGCTATCGGCCATGAAAAAGCAAAAAATAAAACATATCGGTCCATCTCTAGATGGACAAAGAGGAGGGGCTGAACACATCTGAACCTTGATCTTGGAGCCGACGGTGGTGGGACGTCCTCTTTTCTCAGCCTCCAGGTTTTCAGGAAACAGGGCTCTAATGAATGGACTAGACACACACACAAACACACATGCACAGACACGCATACACATGCACACATACACACACACACACACATGAGCATGAAGAGTCCAAATAACATCATAATAATTAAATGAGACTTAAAGAGACTCACAACTCGCTGCTCTGCATCAGCTCGATGATGTCACTAAACAGAACATCTCGGTTCCTCTCACAGAACCCACTGACGTCATAGGACACCTGAGGAGAAAAAGAGGGCAGGTTAGGAAACAAGGAGGGAGGAAATGAGAAGAGGAGACAAGGAGACAAAGAAGTTAGGAAGAACGAGACCAGGAGAAGGAAACAAGGAAGGAGGAGACGGGAAGAGGAGGCAAGGAGACATACAAAGGTTAAGAAGGATGACACAAGGAAGTAAGATAAGAAAACAAGGAAGGAGTAGACCAGAAGAGGAGACAAGGAGATGTAAGGAAGGAGGAGGCCAGGAGGTAAAGTAAGGCGCAATGTAATCACAAACTGCTCGCGTCAGCTGACAGGGACTGACAGTTGGCACCCACAGCTTTCACAAAGGTCCAGTTGTTTAGCGCTTTTTACCCATTTCAGATCATAAACTTTTCTCAGCTCAAAATTTGTCTGTTGTCTTAAAACGCACTTTTTAATCGTTAGCTTTGGCAACGCTCCATGTCTGCACTAGCTAAGCTCTAGCGCCGATTGGTTAGAGCGGTCATGTGGTACAACACTAACGAGTGTGTGAGCGATGTGAACGAACCAACTATCGTGAACAAGCTGCAGCTTTAGAACCTGGCTCAGAAGCTCCTGGAAGCAAACATTAATCTGAACCCAAATCACTATCCTTGAACAAGCTGCAGCTTTAGAAAGTCTGGCTCAGAAGCTCCTGGAAGCACAAACATTATCATTTATAAGTCAGTTGACTCCTTTGCTCCGCTCACTTTATCGTTGCTCAAAGTCTCATGGAGGGTTTGTAGCCAGAATTGTGCATGGTACATGGACAGGACAGGACCGGATAGTATTTAGCACAGCACATTTCTTTCTTTTAGATTCTTTATTTGTCAGGGTGCATGTGCAAATTAAAGGTTTATCTTACAAAAGAAAAGATGATTTGTTGCCAGATTTGGCTACTGCTACTTTTCATCTGCAGTTCCTGCTAGTTTAGCTCAAGACTAAACTAGTGCCATGTGCCACTGAGCACAGCCCATTGACTTCATGTTTAGACCCCAGGGCCTGGTATCTCCTCAACAGTTCAGTTTAAGGTTTTAGTATAACCGATAGCATTAGCCTGTACCTTGCCAGCGTAGTGGTGGATGATGAAGCCCTGGTTTCCAGAGTGCTGAGATGCTCATGTGATCCCACCTGTAACCATAAACAACAAATGTGATATCACCTGACCTCTGAGCCCTAACCCCACCTGTCTGTCAACCACAAAACCCCACATCACATCTGTAATACAACCTGACTGTCATTCCCCACTTTTGAGTTAGAGCTTTGTGTCAAATTGGACAAACTACATGTATATGCTATATTTTTATTATTCTTGACATCTGTTTATTTGGAGTTAAATCTGAGGCCAATGTTGATGATAACAGCACATTTAAGTGCTCAAAAGTACGAACAAACAGATGAGAGCAGAGAAGCATCCAGGCCCGCTGATCTGACAGGATTTCAGTTGTACAGCGTTTTATCAAAATAATATTATTTATTTGTGAACTCTGACAAAATATTTAAGTTCAACAATTAACCCTTAGTCTCCATCATTTAACTGTTTCTGGAGTAAAATCATGAAAATAAAGCCAAGCTAATGGCTAGCATGACTTATACAAATTCAGCAAATGACTCAAACTGGGGAATGACACTACCTGTCCTCTGACCCCTGCCCTCTGACCCCTGCCCTCTGACCTGTCCCTGGAGCTTTTGCAGCAGAGTGAGGTCAGCTCCTTCTCCTTTGGCGTGCATTGTCGCACACACATCATCCAGGACACACATGACCCCAGGAGGACTCTGGGAAATACACAGGGGAGAGCTACTGAGGTCTAATTTAAATTCAAGATTTTTAAAAAGTTTCTACATAAAGGAAAGAGAAATAATCGTGAATAAACATGAAATAAATAAAGGAGTTTCTGACCTTGGACTCGATGAGGTCACACACCACTTTGTTGTTGAAGTAGTCGATGGGCGTCCACTGGATCCCCTCCTGAACATACTCCTCCTATAAACCATATACAGAGTAAACAAACAAAATAACACACATGAAAATAACTTGCACACACTTGTCCTACAAGTAAATATACAACAAACAAACAAAAACAGGGTCAAGACACAGAGACACTGCAGGTCTGTACAGTCTGTCAGGATCTAGTGTTTGTTTATTGTTTGTTGTACTGTTGCGTTACCTGCTCGGCCTTTAGCGTGAGCTCGATGAAGATCTGTTGCAGTTTCTCGTTCACAAAAGTTAATGCAAAACTGTTCAAAGCCGTTTTTCTGAAAAGTTGAAAAGTACAAGTTAGAAATTTTGAAAAATCTCCAAACTGTCCCACTCCCGCAACCAAACCACTGAGATACAAAGAGAACACGTAAATGGGGTTAGGGAGTGAGGGGAAGAGCTAGGGGGCTGGGGTGGCAGGTTTGTAGGTCATGGTGTCGTGTGAGGTGTGAAGGTGGAGAAGTTGGAGCTGTGTCTAACTAACAGACTGTATAAAAAAGTGGTCTGAGGGAGTGTGACATTACCCACAGCGTTGAGCTCCAATGAAGCTCATCGAGGCCAGCAATTATATTGACTAATTAGGAGCCCAGCTCTTGACTTGATCATTCTCTACTACCTTAGGAGATGTTTCACTACTTAACCTTTGGGGTCTCCAGTCCATACTCTGATGTTTCTGTACACTATGCTTGGTTATGCCACTCCATGTATGCTTTCCCAGTTAGCATCTTACACCTTGCAGTTATGTGCTGGATTGTCTCAGGGTCCCTTTTCACAGCCTCCACCTTAGGTCTTGTCTGGTGTGGTAGATCTGGGCCTCTATTGCTCTACTGCTCAAGGCCTGCTCCTGTGCAGCCAGGATGGAGTGCCTCTGTGCTGTCCTTCAGCCAGCAGTCTCTTCTTGATATCAAACCACTTCAGTTATGTTCCATTGGTACATCCCATGCAGGGGCTTGTCCTCCCACGATGGCACCTCCAACACCTCTTCCTCTGCGCTCCACTGTCTGAGCCATTCACTGAGCACTTAATCTGTTGGGGCCTTGTCCTTGATGTACTTATGGATCTTGGATGTTCTTTCTTCCTGGACAGTGGCTCTCACACTCACTAGTCCTCGGCCTCTTTTCCTTACGGCTTGCGTAAATTCTATCTCTCTGTATATATTATATACACTGCCTGGCCAAAAAAAAAAGTCGCCACCAAAAAAACAAAAAAAAGGTTACACACGCTAATATTTCGTTGGACCTCCTTTAGCTTTGATTACGGCATGCATACGCTGTGGCATTGTTTCAATAGCTTCTGCAATGTCACAAGATTTATTTCCATCCAGTGTTGCATTAATTTTCACCAAAGATCTTGCATTTGATGATGGTCGAGTCCTGACCGCTGCCTTCTCCAGCACATCCCAAAGATTCTCAATGGGGTTAAGGGTCTGGGACTGTGGTCTGTGGTGGCCAATTCATGTGTGAAAAATGATGTTCATCATACTCCCGAACCACTCTTTCACAAATTGAGCCAAATGAATCCTGGCATTGTCATCTGGGAATATGCCCGTGCCATCAGGGAAGAAAAAAATCCATTGATGGAATGACCTGGTCATTCAGTGTATTCAGGTAGTCAGCTGACCTCATTCTTTGAGTACATCCTGTTGGTGAACTAGACCTGACCAACTGCAAGAGGCTCGTACTGATTTACTTTGTTAAACCCAGATAGCAACTTTGTTTTTGGCCAGGCAGTGTATATTTTATTTTATATATTACATACACGCTATATATGCTGGTTAATTTGTGCTGCCAGATGCTCATGGAGAGCAGTGGAGCTTTTTAGATAGTGGGCATGAATCATCATGTCAGGGCCTGGCACGGTCCAGTTTTTCTCTGCCACTGTGATGATGATGGATTCTGTTCACGGAGGTTGCTGTGGGCTTTTCTCAGAGCTTCCAGCCACTGTGTAACGCTGTTATGTGATGCCTCCTTCTCCCAGTATACCTCTCTCCAGTACTGTTCGGTTTCCAACCTTGCTCCTGGTAGACAAAACAGTCGCCAGAGACTGCAGAACCCGTAAGACCCCTTTAGACCAATTTCTGTGCACTGCCTGGATTGATTACAAGAAAGCCTACAACTCAATGCCAACCACCACAGGGATCACTGAATGCCTGGAGCTGTACAACATCAACAGGACTCTAGAACCTTCATTGCAAACTCTGATGAGGTTGTGAAAAACCACCCACTTGAGGCCAATGGCAAGCCACTTGCACAAGTGACCATCAATGTGGCATATACCAAGGAGATGCACTGTCCCCACAACTGTTCTGCATAGGTCTGAACTCCCTCAGCCAAATCATCAACAACACTGGCTATGGATAACCGACTCAGGAATGGGGCCCACCATCAGTCACCTCCTCTACATGGATGACATCAAGCTGTACACACCTAAGAATGAGCGAGACATCGACTCACTGATCCACACCACAAGGATTTACAGCGCAGACATTGGAATGTCATTCGGGCTTAAGAAGTGCAGCCGGGTGGTAACAAAGAGGAAAGGTAGTCCACACAGAAGGGGGTCTCACTCCCAGAAGGAACAATAGCAGACATTAAGGACAGTTACAAGTACCTTGTAGTACTTCCACACAGCACAATGGCAACCTTGAAGAGGAAACAAGCCAAATACCTCAGGCAAGTCCTAGGAGTCAGCTCAATGGCAATAACAAGACCCAGCCAATAAACACGCCTTGCCAGTAATCAGATACCCAGCAGGAATCATAAGCTGGCCAAAGGAGGAGATACAGACCACGGATATTAAGACCCAAAAACTCCTGACCATACATGGCGGGTTCCAGTCACAAATCCAACACCCTGAGACTGTATGCGAGCCATAAGGAAGGAGGCCGAGGACTAGTGAGTGTGAGAGCACCTCACTATTGAAACACCTCCAAAGGTAGTGGAGAATGATCGAGCCAAGATCCTGTGGGACTTCCAGATACAGACTGACAGAATGGTGATGGCGAACCAACTGGACATAGTGGTGGTGGATAAACAACACAGCAAAGCCGTTGTGGTGGACATCGCCAGTACCAAGCCATGGAACATCAGGAAAAAGGAACATGAGAAACTAGAGAAATACCAGAGGCTCAAAAGAAGAGCTGGAGAAGGCCTGGAAAGTAAATGTAATCAGTGGTGCCCCGTGGTTATTGAAAGCACTCAGGCAGTGACCTCCAAACCTGGAGGAGTGGCTACAGCAGATCCCGTAGGAAAAACATCAGACATCTCAGTCCAGAAAAGTTTGCAGTACTAAGGAACAGCAAAGATACTGCGCAGAACCTTCAACCTCCCAGGCCTCTAGTAGAGGTCCCGAGCGTGGAAAAAGAAGAGAGGATCAGACCACCCACGGAGGGGAGTGAGCAGGAGATTTTTTTAATTATATATGTGTATAGTTAGGGTGTAGGGTCATAGGTCATGGGAGTCATGCAGAATGTGAAGGGATGGATCTACGTCTAACCTGGAAGATCTCAAAGCCGTAGATGTCCAGGACTCCAATATTCAGATCCTCATGGTCTTTCTGCATGGCTTTGTTTACGCTCTGCACCAAAACAAACCAAAAGTTATAAATGTAACTACCGTTCTATGCATCCTGAATGTCGGGAGGGAGGAAAACAGAACAAAACAACGTTTTTTTACACTAATGATTATCATATCTTTTTTCTGTTTGTTGAAGAGGTCGTTAGGTCAGGGATTTTGCTTATCATGGTTTCTGTTTGCTTGACGAGGTCAGAGGGTCAGCGGTTGTGCCGATCATGTTAGTGTCATATAAAGCTAGTTACATTAAGTGACAATGTGACCTCCTCTAGGAAGACAAACAGGCTTTAATGTTGATGTTTAATGTTGAGCTATCTGACCTCCAGTTGTTCAGGGTCCCGTATCCGTACAGCACTTTGGGTATGGATGTAATGTTTATGTATACTCGTTATAATGTTTATAATTGTAATATTTAGGTTATACTATCTAAAGTCTGACCTCCACCAGGTTTATAGTTATCACACACTATTTTTCCCATTAAAGCCGGAGAAAGACTATGGTGGCCCCCATAGTCTAGAATCCCCCCACATTCTAAAGACAACCTGGATGATACAAGTATAACAAAATGAGACTTTACTCATGTTTTATCATAAACTTATAAGGCTTATAATAGTTATAATAATATAATCTGACCTTCACCAGGTCAAAACAGCCCTCCCGTTCAGAGCCTTAGGGTTATGTTAAGAATGTTTAAGTTTTTCATCTCTATCTTTACTAGATTTAGTACAGCTTAAAGTCTGACCTCCACCAGGTAGTCAAACAGCCTCCCGTACAGAGCCTTGCTGAGGGCATCGCGCAGTGAATGCCGCCTGTTCGTGTTAAGCGTCACGGCGATGGATTCAGAGCCGCGCCCACCCCATTACTGTCCATCACACGACTGGTCAGTTTACTGGAGGAGCGCATCCTGTTGGACCCCCAGGAGGAACGACGGGAAGGCCAGGACTGCAGACAGAAAACGAGGTTTTAGACAGGGTTTAGACTGTGCTCAGACCTCATTAAGACCCGGCTTAGTCCCGCTTTAGTCCACTCACAGTCCTGGTTAGTCCTGGTTTAGTCCTGGTTTAGTCCTGGTTTAGTCCTGGTTTAGTCCTGGTTTAGTCCTGGTTTAGTCCTGGTTTAGTCCTGCATTAGTAGATATAGTAAATATAAATAGTAAATTGTAGAAAAGAAAGAACATATGACTTTGGTTCTTTCAAGCTCCAAACTTTGCATGATTTTAATAGCACCACAACGTTCAGGCTGTTTCAGGCTTAAACCCCTCTTCAAACAGGAAGGATTCAGTTTCACCACGTGTCGTTATATACAAGGCCAGGCTGTCACCTAATCGATACGTGACAGGAGAAAGCTATGAATACAAAGACTCTTTGAAATACGTTGGAACGTTCTCTTGCAAGTAAGTATGAGTATGAAAAATTGTATAAACAGGGGGTTGACTATTATTGTTAAAGTGGCATATTAGTTAGCCCACAGCCATAGTTTATATAGATGGAAATTAGCCTGTGGCTAAAATCTGGCATATTTACATATGTATCTTATGTTCATCAATATGCACTGTCCCTTTTAAAGAAAAGTAAGAAAGATATACAAATATTAAAAAAAATATTAAAAAACAGAAGGACACAATATTAGCACCAATAGCAATGGAAGTCATACAGCCAATTGTTTCAAAACTGGCATTTGTATTCATTAGCTTTCCTGTCACATGATTGGGTCAGGTGACAGCCTGGGCTTGTATACAACAGGTTTGTGTGTCCGATACCTCCATTGTAGTGCTATTAAAATCATACAAAAAAATGGGGTGCTTCAAATACTGCAATGCGCGAGATCTCTTCTTTTTTTTTTTAACAATTTTACTGGTTTAGTCCTGTTTAGTTAAGGTGCGTTTTAGTCCTGGTTTAGTCCTGGTTTAGTCCTGGTTTAGTCCTGGTTTAGTCCTGGTTTAGTCCTGGTTTAGTCCTGGTCTTGGCTCACTCACAGTCCCTCGCTCTCGACGGAGGCGTAGTTGTTTTCTTCCCCTGAAGCTAAATGTTTCCGAGAGGTGAAGAATCGAAGCCACGATCTGAAGAACCGAGTCCTGCTCCTCCCCAGACAGACCCACGACTGACATGGCGTCCTACAAGAGTTCAACCAGGATTATAACCAGACTACAGGGGTCTACAGGGGTCTAAACCACACTACTAGCCCACCAATCACGTCAGCTCCTAACAACCAGGATCATAACCAGTTTAACCAGGATTCAAACCAATTTATAAGGGTCTGAACCAGAGTAGAGGAGTAGCTATCCACCAAACCCACCTCACTTCACCCAGCCCCATCATTTGACCACCAAACCCACATCCCTCCTTCAGACCACAAAACCCACCTCCATCACACCACCAAACGCACCTCAATCCACCCCCCCTAATGATGGTGTTAGATCAGAAGTTGTGTGCCTTACCATGGTTTCTGCAAAGTCCTTCTTGTCGCTGACATCATCCACAGTGTAGGTCCCTGATTGGTTGAGGTAGAAGTAATAATCCGGAGTGGTCACACCCAGATTCTCCCTCTGCTCTGAGCTCGCCCCCTCCAAGATCTGAGGACAGCAAGAGCACGTTTACACTGGGTTTAGTAGTATAGTAGATGTTGTACCTGATAGTATCAGTAGTAGTATTATCAGTAGTGCAGTATTTATAGTACCTGGTAGTGTCAGTAGTGCAGTATTTGTAGTACCTGGTAGTGTCAGTAGTGCAGTATTTGTAGTACCTGGTAGTGTCAGTAGTGCAGTATTTGTAGGTACCTGGTAGTATATATGGAAGTTCCTCTCTCCGGCATTTTGTGAAACCACTCGACTTTTCTCCAGAAGGAAGTTGGAAATCTTTCCTCCGTCTGGGAGCTCCTCCTCGACTGAACGGATCTCAAAGTATTTACCCTGAACACAAATATGTAAACAAACAAACAAACAAACAAAGTGATGCACAGGAGGTTCAGAGAAGTATTGTGCAGAACAGGTTTGATGCAGAGGAGGAGCAGAGGTGGTGCAGAAGATGATGATGCTGAAGACACTCACAAATCGGCTAGAGTTGTTGTTGCGAACGGTTTTGGCATTTCCAAAAGCCTCCAGCAGGGGGTTGGACTGAAGGATGATGTCTTTGACATGCTGTGGACACGAGGCCAGAATTAGACCAGGATCATAACTGAACTACAGGGTTAGACTGGCTCTAGGCCAGATCTAGGCTGGGTCCAGGCCGGGTGTCGGCCGGGTCTTGGCCCAGGCTGGGTCTAGGGTGGGTCTAGGGTGGGTCTAGGTTGTGATCATAACCAGACTATAGGGGTTTAACAGGGATCTGAAGTTCATTTATTTGATTTTTGTTTTGTAGCCTGGATCATTGTTCATTTGGAACCATAAATATTTCTATTTAATTTCATTCTTTTTATTCACACAAAAAGAAGAAGCACAAGAGTATCCCGCCCTACCCCGGACTAGACCGGTTTTAACATGGATCATAACCAGACCACAGGGGTCTAGAGAGGTCTAAGGGATCTGACCCATTAAAATGGGCTAGAGTTCAGTTCACCTAAAAATCCGGACTTTATTTCAAGTGTGAATAAAGGCAAAATAAAGTCTGATCCTGATCAAAAAATGGACTTCAGCACTTTTCTAGTGTGAAAACAGCCAAAAGTCAGATATAGGTGGATCTGAACCGTTTTTGCTCTGACCTGGACTTTGTCTCCTCCTCCGGACACTTTGGGGGATGAGATGTAACTCATGATGAACTTTGCAGCAAACAGTTTTTCCAGCTCCACTTTCCCCACTGCAACAACAAGATCAGGACTAAACCAGGACTAAACCAGGACTAAACCAGATGTAAACCAGGACTAAACCCCGGTCGGGACTCACCTGATGATGACACACTGGTTCTCGGCATCGATCATCATGTTCCTGAACATATTGTCGGCCAGAGCGTAGATGTGAGGGAGGGTTCTCATACTGAGCCTGGACCAGAGCAGGATTACAACCAGACTAGTGATGGCTCTTTTCTGGGACCAAATCTCTTGCATCTGTTCATTTCAATGAGCCGTTGAAAAGACTGGCTCTTTCACCATTTATAGGACAGAAGCTAATGTGAGAACTAATTTATCCACTCATTTATCCAAACTGTGTTTAATGGTTCAAAGTGAGAGTGGGAGTGAGTTTACTCTTTGAAATGATGCAGAATCTAATAAATCATTGCACTACAATAATAATGAAAAACACAAAAACTAATGTCAAATCTGTTTTCTGAGCACAAAGCTCTCACTCGTGTTGTCTGTATCTAAGCCAATTCCTGTGTTGCAGGTTAATCAGTATAAAAATGTATGAAAACTAGAAAGAAAAAGATTTTGGTTCTTTCAAAAAAATTAGATCTGGTTCCAGCTGTTCCCATTAAGGAACCATTCAAAAGAGCACTATATGAGACTACACGGATGTGAACTGACACTACAGGGGTCTGAACCGAACTACAAGAGGATCAGAACCGATTTGGGACTCACCGCTCCCTGATACAGCTCCACTTCTCGGTCAGTGAAATACGGCAGCTGTTTGAATGGGTTCACGGAGATCAGAACCGGACCAATGTAGGTCTGAAAGAGTCAAGGACTAAGCCCGGTCTAAACACGGTCTAAACCCGGTCCAAACCAGGTCTAAACCAGAACTAAACCCAGTCTAAACCCAGTCTAAATCCGCTCTAAACCCAGTCTAAGTCAAGTCTAAACCCAGTCTAAATCAAGTCTAAACCGGTCTAAACCTGGTTTAACCTGGTCTAAATAAAGTCTAAACCTGGTTTAAATCAGGACTAAACCTTGGAGGATACAAAGATGTAGTCGTCATTGTATCTCTTGCGTAGATTTTCGGTGATGGCGTCTTCACTGATCTTCGAGAGAAACCATGTCGTCCACCCCGCTCACCTTAACGTTCGCTGTCTGCCAGTGGTACTTACTGCCCTGTAAACAAGCACCAGAGGAATCACACTCACAACCTCTGTAAACGAGCAAAGCATTAAACCCACAATCTCAACAAATGAAGGTTTAACACAGAGACACTGAAGGACGGGTCAAATGCAGGTTAACAGAGACACACTGAAGTTCAAATGCAGGACACATTTCTCTATGGGGACAATAAAGTGAATCTTAACCTTAAATAAACTGTCGTTGGACTAAAGACCTGCCGATCGATTGGTCAACCCAAAAAGGGGGCGTGGCTAAAGCTCTGAAAACTGTTCATTATTTCTATTTGATGTAAACTGTACACAAATACGACAACTGCATGTAAGAACGACTATTTATGCAGAAATTCAGGTGGTTTTATATGAAAAAAGGCAGATAACACTGGATTTTCTCCCAAATCTAAAAATAATCCACTCACTCACTCACTGCTCCTTTTGCTGTTGTGCACATAATTCAAAATAATTCCCACCAATAATCGAATAATACACATTTTGGTTGGCTCAAGACTCCATCAACCAATTCATCGACTCTAAACCACTGAAGGATTACAGGCCAGGTGATTTGATGATTCGGTGATCTGGTGACTTGAGCTTTCTCTGTTTAATGCAGCCCTATGTTCAAACACAGACCAGCCTATGCCTCCTCCTCCCGTTACTGAGCCTCTGTGTGCTTCCCAGTGACTGCCTGTGTTTACATGCACCAAACATCTAGTTAATGTCTGATTTCTGGAGTTATCAGATTAATGAACATATGAACATTTATATCTGACGTGAGTAAGCTGATTTGTATGGCTCGAGGCTGCAAGTCTGGACAAGAAAATTATGATTTTAATTTTTTTTTTTAAATTCATTAAACTTTGTCTCTAAATATTGCCTAAATGTCTTATGCTGTAAACACCATATCACATTGTTGGGGCTATCAGATTACTCTGGTGTTTGATTTCTATTTATTTATTTGATCTTTGTAATGGCAGTGGGAATTTTACTGGCCATGTAACTGTATGCAGTGACATATCTAGCTCACCGGCCAGAGTCTAAGCGCCAGAGTCTACTCATTCAATAAGCTTCACTGACCCATGTATTCACATGCCCAGTGACAGGTGTTCACTCGCCCGACAAACAGCCCACGTGATACAAGTTTACACAAAAAAATTACGAAAAACAAATCTACCGACAAAATAAAGTCCACAGAACTGAGAAAAACCCTGAAACCAAAGCAGCCCTGTGGAACTTTTCCTCCATGTGGCCACGACCCTTTTCTTGGGACGAGTCGAGGCAGAAAGGGGCGGGGCAGGGCTGGGAACATGATCCTGCACGAATCTGGAATGAAGAGAATCCTCCAGGGATCACAACCAGATTTTATCCGAGCCAGGGATTTGAACCAGCAACTCCATAAACAGCACTAACCATGCGGCAGGTGGACGGCCGTAGTATAAACAGGAATAATGCACTAAATATCTTATATACAACTTTCAGTATTCTTTCCTAAACTGCACAGTCAGGAGTTTAAACCAGGGCTAAACGAGGTCTAAACCAGGACTAAGGCAGGTCTAAACCAGGAGTAAAATACGTGTGACCATAACTCACCATATTGGCAAAGCTTCCTGCTTCACTTAAACTTTAAACTTTAGAGATCGTCCATGCGCGTGCCAGAGGGCGGATCAGAACCAGGACTAGAAGAGGGTCCTGGTTTAGTCCCGGGTTAGTCCTGGTGTAGTCCTGGTTTAGTCCAGTTGTAGTCTTGTTTAGTCCCGGGTCATTCCTGCTTTAGTCCCGTGTTATCCCAAAGGCTGCAGTTTGCTCTCCTGGAGACCTGCAGGTGTGAACAGGTAAAGCCCCGCCCCAACAGGCAGGGGCAGCGGGGGCCTCTGGGGAAAGAAAGTGGGCAGTGAACTACTACTACACATGACTCTGGCGCGCGAGGTGCAAGGAGGGTTTAAGATTCAGAACCGTATCGCAACGTTTGCACGAGGGTCTTTTGTCTGGGTTCATCCTCAGTGTGTTTCACATTTTACAAACGGAGGTTGTTCGTTTTTTTTTCGTTTTTTTTTTTTTTTTATTGGCGTTGCATTGATCTGTTCTGGTTCTGTTTTGCTCCTGTTTTCATCATCATGTTCTAGTCGTGTCCTGGTCTTGTTTGGGTCTATCTATGCTGGAGCTGCTTCTGGTCCTGTTCTGTTTATGTTCTGGTCCTGTTCTGGTTCTGTTTCTGGTCCTGTTCTGGTCTGTTCTGGTCCTGTGCTGATCCTGGTCCTTTTCGGGTCTTGTTCCCATCCTGTTCTAGTCCTGAGTTTCTGTTCAGGTCCTGTTCTGGTTCTGGTGCTGGTTCTGCTATGGTGGTGTTCTGGTTGGTTCTGGTGGTGTTCTGGTCCTGCTCTAGTCCTTTTCTGGTTCTGTTCTGTGTGGTTTCTGTTCTGGTCCTCTTTGGTTTGTTCTGGTTCTGTTCTGGTGCTGTTCTGATTCTGTTGTGGTTAATTTCTGGTGCTGTTTCGGGTCACGTCCAAATACATCGGCGCGAGGTCCTTTATCTGGGTCATCCTCAAGTGTTTGACACAAACAGATGTTGTTTTTTTTTTTTTTGTTCTACAGTGGCAAAATGCTGTTCTGGTTCTGTTCTTGTTTTGTTCTGGTGTGTTTTGTTCTTGTTCTGTTCTGGTCCTGTTCTGGTTCTGTTTGTGGTTCACTTCAGGTGCCATTGTGGTTCTATTCTGATCCTGTTCTGGTCCTTTTTGGGTTCTGTTCTGGTACTGTTCTGGTACTCTTTTGTTCTGTTCTCGTGCTGTTTTAGTTTCTGGTCTGGTTCTGTTCTAGTGCTGTTCTGATTCTGTTGTGGTTCAAATCATGGTGCTGTTCTGGTTTTTTCTGGTTCCGTTCTGATGCTGTTCTGATTCTGTTCTGGCTCTTTCTGGTTCCGTTTTGGTCCTTTTCTGGTCCTGTTTGGTGCTGGTTCTGGTCCTGTTTTGGTTCTGTACACCCCAGGGTGGGTGCGGTGTTGTGTTGGCCCGGACTCGGGGCGGCGCTGTGTAGCCTCACGCTACTGAGGACGGTCTTGTGTGGAGCTTATGTGCGGAGCTTCTGTCTCGGCTAAAGCACCGCGCTCAGCCTGGCTCCAGAGCTCCGGTCTTGACTGCAGCGGAAAAAAAAACAGGCTCCGGAGTCGCGCGGAGGCAGAGAAGGACCGGTCAAAGCGGGCATCTGAGGTCGAGAGGAGAGCACCGGAGCGCGGGCAGAGGAGCCCGACCGTGAGCCGCTGCAGGATCCGGAGTAGGAGTGTGTGGGTGGCTGTCGGACATCAGTGCTGACTGCGGAGCTGATCGAAGCAGCTAAAGCTAAGGCTAAAAGCTAAAGTCTAGAGCTAAAGTCTAAAGCTAATAACGCAGATGGAGGAGTTTCTGACGAGCAATCGCGGGGCCGTGCTGGTAAATGGACATAAAGACACACGGATACATGGGGGCAGAGATACAGGCAGAGACACGTGGACAGAGAAACAAAGACACGTGGACAGAGACACTGAGACACTGAGACACTGAGGCACTGAGACACTGAGCACTGAGCACTGAGGGACACTGAGACACTGAGGGCACTGAGGCACTGAGACACTGAGGACACTGAGGCACTGAGACACTGAGGCACTGAGGCACGAGCAAGACTCCACACTTCTCCACAATCACGTCTGTTTTACACTGAGCTCAGGAGGGGGGGGACTCGGTGTTATGCCACAAAATGGAGTTATACCAGCAGCCCTAGTCCATCCCTGGCCCCAGTCCTAATTGTTCCTCTCTTTCAGTCTGGTTCTGGTTCTGGTCCACTTCACGTGGTTCTGGGAAAGAAATCTTGTGACATGGACTCGATGGCTGTGTGCACTGGTCTACGCCTACCTTCCTCCACAAGGTACAGAACTCCCCTTAAACCTATGATCCTGTACTAGACCTGTTCACATCCTCCTCTAGACCTGCTTAAAGCCATTCTGGCCCTTTTTACACCGGTGAGGATCCTGCTGAAACCCTTTGTCTTCTGTGCAGACTGGGGCAGGGGGGGCATTGGTGGTCCCTCTTATGAATATTGCGGCTGAGGATTTGGTTCTGAGGTCGGATTCTGTGGCTCTGCTCACAAAGACCCGTCTAAGTCCAGACCTGCTCCTGTTCAGAGACCAGGTGGATTTGAGAAGGCTTTGTGGAGACCGAGGCTTGAGGCTGACACTGGTGGACCCACAATGTACTGCCAGAGTGAGACAACACCGGCTCACACCAGATCACACCAGATCACACCAGATCACAACAGATCACAATTGATCACATCAGGTCAATCTCTAACACTGTTATGGTTAAGGATGCACCAATCTGATACTGGAATCTGACATTGCAACACTACTGAAAATTGGATATTGTCTGCCAAAAATGGGTTCATCGATTCCTTGTTGGACTGATGTAATAAGACTATTTACACTGGTTGTATTTGGCCCAGAAAGTCTCAGAATGTTTGAACTTTACTTACACAAAGTTGTTTTGCCATTACTTAAGAAATAAATAACAGCTACATAACATATCTGGGTGTTTTATTTTATTTTTGTTTAAAAGAAAATAAATGCTGTTTCATTCTCTGCAATGATATCGATTATATTGGGTTGATACAAAAGTTATAGTATCAGAACTGAAAAAGCTGGATCGGTGCATCCCTAATTTAAAGTGCAATATATATACTGATGAACATACAGACAAATAAATGATAATTGTTGAAATTAATTTAGTCCCCCGACAAAATAACCATGAAGCAGGATTACTCAAAAAACTTGACCAGCTAATCAGTGGTGTCTGAGGTGGCCCTAACAAATTGTCATTGGCCCTCACACGTCTTGGTGATGAAAAAATATTGATCTCCAAAATGATTGTCACGTAGTGAACTTGGAAGTCAATCTGTCATTATCGTAACAGGGCACAAACACTTGCACAGTGTATGCCAGAAACACCACTTTATGCACTTCTATCCTTTAAACAAAATGAAAATAAATAAATGTTCAAGTAAAAACTTGTTAATGACAGTATTTTTATTGCCCCAGATTCCAAAGGCATTCAAAATACCGTAATTCACGGCTATAAGGCGCAGTTAAAAGCTGCGAACATCGCGGGAGCGATGGATGACAGACGGCGAACAACACGCCGCGTCGGGCAGAGTTACGGGATGATTTGTGAATTGATTTGTGGGATGCTTGGGCTAACAGTGCGACTTTTGTATGCGTTAAAATGCAGAAAAGCACAAAAAAAGCACCCGTAAACTGAAGCTGCGCTTTATAATCCGGTGCACCTTTATAGCCGTGAAAATACGTGGTAACTTTGGTGTGAGTCTTTACTGTTATAATCCAAAGAACTAAGTGCTTATTTACAGTTATATCTTCATATAATCTGCACTGAAACAGAAAGGGATCATGGTCTATGCAGTTCCTTCTGTCTTTTAGCTGCTGCACAAAAACAATATACATTTAAGCAATGAGTCTTGTAATTCGACACATATTGTGACAGCTCACAGTATTATTGTGAGACCTTTGGAGGGGGGGAATATACTGTATTGATGATTGTGGTTATTGTTACATTGCTTCTGGTCACAGAGATGACAAAAGTGTTTACTTAATGCTCCATTCAGACCACTGCGTCAAAAATCATGCAAAATGCCTCTCATTGGAGCCTTTGCATTTGAGGCAGATGCTTGAAACCTGTTGACAGGCGGCCAATTTCACAGAAAGCTCCGATTTTAAAAAAAAAACTCTGGCGCAGACGCAGCGGCGTGAAACGGAAACGTTGGACCAGCTTAGAAGCATCCCCATAGACATGCTGTGGCCTTCACCTTCGCACCGCGGCCCGAGTGCTGCATAAATGTGATAATGTGCTTTCGTTCTCTCTCAGAGCTTCTTTGACAAACTCTTGGTCAGTCTTTTGTCCGTGTGTTTGCAGTTCTGACAGTGACCTGGAGGAGGCGGTGGTCGAGGTCATTGATCACCACAAAATTGGAGCGAGGCACACTTCCTATCCTGTAGCCATGGAGCCCATCACTTCCTGTCCCATTGCTGTGGAGCCCGTGGGGTCTTGTGCGACACTGGTGGCAGAGAGAGTCCTGCAGAGGGCGCCACAGCTGCTGGATACTCAGATCGCCACTCTGCTCTATGGTAATTTGCCCTTTCACATAGAGGCCCACCCCTTCACAAGAGGCCCGTCCCAAAACAAGACAAATCTACACTGTTGCAGTTCAGGTTTGCCCTTTGGCATACCACCTCGTGCAGTTTAGACTCAGTTTAGTCCTGGTTTAGTCCTGGTTTCTAGTGTTGCTTTAGACCTGCTTTAGACCTGCTTTAGCCTGCTTCTGACCCGGTCCTGACCTGGTCTCTTGCAGGGACCATCCTAGTGGACTGTGGGACATGGTGCCTGAGGCGGGGAAGGTGGACTCCTAAAGACACTGAGGTGGTTCTTCAGCTCGAGACCAAAGTCCAGACTCTGCCCCAAAGATTCACAGCTGTTCACAGAGCTCCAGCAGGCCAAAGTTCAACGTCAGTGGTAAGACCTGGTTTCAGACCTGGTTTCAGACCTGGTTTCAGACCTGGTTTCAGACCTGGTTTCAGACTGGTTTCAGACCTGGTTTCAGACCTGGTTATAGACCGGGTTATAGACCTGGTTATAGACCTGGTTATAGAACCTGGTATAGACCTGGTTATAGACCTGGTTTAGCCCTGGTTTTAGACCTGGTTTTAGACCTGGTTTTAGACCTGGTTTTTAGACCTGGTTCAGCCCTGTTCTGTTTCAGGTCTCAAACTCGGAGCCAGATGTTATTGAAGGATCTAAAGTCCGTCTCTGGGCCCGACTTGAACCTTGGCATCAGCGTCCTCTACCTCTCCTTACAGGTACTTCATCCCTCTTTTCTTCTTGTCTCTCTTTCTCGCTCCTTTCCCCCCCCTCTCTCCTCTCCTTTTCTTTTCTCTTTTTCCTCTTCTCCTCTTCCCACTTTAAAGCATAAATAATGTCAGTCATAATAAAAAGGCTCAAATGCATAAAGCTAAATGATTCAACGTCAAATTCATGATTTCTATTGATAGCTGTTGTCATCAACATTTCCTGGGGGTGTGAAGCTAACTGTAGGCACTGCTCTGTTTGTGAAAACTCTGTTACTAAAGTTAGACTTTACTCTGAGCCCACTGTGCTGGTGTGGCCTCTATAGTTATAATGTATGACATCTGTGCATCATTATGTATAATTTGCCACATTTTAAATCACGATATTCATCTAAAACAATTTAATAAAAGAAAAACAAGTCTGCTGTACTTCCTTGTTAGAAAACTGCGGTGCCCAGTGGGAGTTGACATCTCCGTAAAACTCATCACAACAAAGCACCGCATGCTGTTGGTGCCCCTATGGCTAGCTGCACATCACATTAGCAAGCAGTCCCATTATTTTTTCATTTGTACGAAAATGACTACCTAACATAACATGAATAAAAGCTCTGAGAAGTCCTCTTTGCAGCATCTGTCTGATTTAACACAATCTTACCAGAAAGAACTGACTTGTACAGCACAAATCAGCTCATCTGATGAACAAGTCCCTCTTAAATAGCATTTAAAAGTCACAAGCTAGCATTAGTATTAGCCAACAGTTTTTCAGTTAGGTGGTGAGCCCTTGCCTCAAAGTGGAGGAGTTCAAGTATCCACGGGGTCTTGTTCACGAGTGAGAGGGAAGGATGGAACGCGAGATTGACAGGCGGATCGGTTGCAGCAGCGTCTAGAGTGATGCGTCTAGAATGATCGCTGTATCGGACGTTGTGGTAAAGAAGGAGCTGAGGCGAAAGGCAAAGCAAGCTCTCAATTTACTGGTCAATCTACCCTCACCTATGGTCATGAGCTCTGGGTCATGACCAAAAGGACAAGATCACGGATACAAGCGGCCGAATGAGTTTCCTCGCAGAGTGCTGGGCGCACCCTTAGAGACAGGGTGAGGAGCTCAGTCACATGGGAGGAGCTCGGAGTAGAGCCGCTGCTCCTTCACGGGTCGAGAGGAACCAGCTGAGGTGGCTCGGGCATCTGCTCATGATGCCTCCTGGACGCCTCCCTAGGGAGGTGTTCTTGGCATGTCCCACCGGAGGAGGCCCTGGGGAAGACCCAGGACACGCTGGAGGGACTATGTCTTTCGGCTGGGGGTCCCACCGGAGGAGCTGGAGGACGTGTCTGGGGTGAGGGAAGTCTGGAGTCCCTGCTTAGACTGCTGCCCTTGCGACCCGGCCCGGATAAGGGAAGAAAATGGATGGATGGATGGATGGTTTTCAGTTAGTCACATTCACCATTTTGTTGAAAATCAAACTCCTAAAGAGGGACCATGAGCATTCATACTGATTACAGGCTCCTGAAAATGTGCTTTGAATTCATTTTGACAGTGTTTTGCTTATGTGTGCATTGTGTCACCATAAACTGCTGAACACTCCGCCAGTAGAGATACATGTAGAACACCCCCCAGCGTGATGAGAACTGCACAGTATCAATTAAAAGCAGGCTTAATGTGTTTGTTAAATTAATCTGTGTAGTTCTTCTGCCCCCTGTAATAAGACGGTGATGAGTCATGGCAGGTTTGCGAGAGCAGATGTTTTACGTGTCCATGTGTTTTTGCTTTATTAAATCCACTCAAAAGGGATCATGTCTCTTCGTTCTACAGTGAGAAAACGTTCGTACCTTCTCTCAGTGTGGCTTTTTAAAAGAAGGACCACAACCAGTACAATTGTGATTCATAAACCACTTTATGACCCACTTCCTGTTGCTATGTCAGGACTTCCTGAGTCGGCCCGGTGTGGAGGTGGAGCTCTCGTCCTTCTGTCAGAAGATGGGATTTGATTCACTCTTGCTCATGTCAATTTCTTTCACCTGCGACCCAGCAACCAATCAGAGAGCTTGGAATCTCAGTCTTAGCCAGCCGATCAGAGAACAGGCAAGTCTCCCACAGTTCAGTCCTGTTTAGTCTGGTTTAGTCCTGGTTCAGTCCTGGTTTAGTCCTGGTTCGTCATGGTTCAGTCCTGGCTCAGTCCTGGCTCAGTCCTGGCTCAGTCCTGGCTCAGTCCTGGCTCAGTCCTGGCTCAGTCCTGGCTCAGTCCTGGCTCAGTCCTGGCTCAGTCCTGGCTCAGTCCTGGCTCAGTTCAGGTTCAGTTCAGGTTCAGTTCAGGTTGAGTCCTGCTTCAGTCCTGCTTCAGTCCGGCTTCAGACATGGTTTTAGACATGGTTTAGACATGGTTTAGACATGGTTCAGTCCTGGTTCAGTCCAGATTCAGTCCTGGTTCAGTCCTGGTTTAGCACTGGGTCAGTCCTGGGTCAGTCCATATTTATTTCCGTGTTTGGTCCGTGTTTGGTCCTGGTTCAGTGCTGGTTCTAGTTATGGTTTAGAACTGGTCTAACTGGTCTAACTGGTCTAACTTCAGAACTGGTCCTTTCTCAGGTGAGTCTTTACCTGGAACAGGCAGAAAATCCTGCTCTTGACCTTCGGCCAATCAGCTGTGTCCATCTACATATCACCGCCTTCCACCAAGGTAACACCAAAACCTGTTCAGCTCCTCCTCTAGACCTGTACAAACCCCTGTAGTCTGGTTTAGTTTGTGCTTAAAGAGGGGGTATTCTGCAAAATTGACTTTTTGGATCTTTCTGCCATGTTATAGTAATGTTTCCTCATCAAAACATGCCTGAAGAGGATTTTGACTGACTAGCTTAAAACCAGTTGTGATCCCGGTTTGGTGTGTGCAGGGAACAGCGTGGCTCCAGGAAGAAGCTGCTGCCACTGCTGAAGGACTTCCTGTGGAGTGGTCAGGAGCTTTTGGTCCCACCCACTCCGGTCAACAGTCCTGGTGGAAGGCTGCCCCCTGGACCAAGGTCTGAGCCCCACAGAGCTGCAGACCAGACTAAGCCAGGACTAGGCCGTGACTAACGGGACTTTATATTTATAAACTGTGTGCAGCCTCCAGTTTCCCCAGGTGCTGTGTTTGTAGTCCTGACCTGGGTCTCTGTGGTGGCCATGTTTGTAGTTCTTCTGTTCTGACTCACACTCCCAAACTGTGTGTGTCAGTGTGTTTGTCATTCACGCGTTATCACCGATAAATACGGCTTCATGTGTTCTTTTAATAGTGTGTTTGTCCTTTTGTCTGCTCCTTTTTCCACCTGAAGAGGGTGCTCTGATCCTGGCTCTTGTGGAGGGACAGGTTTTTACCAGATGCCCTCCCTGTCAGCCACACTAGAGTAACAGAAGGGTCAAAGTCAAACATGTTAAATAAATATAATGATTAAGTATTAAACATTATAGAGAGAACCCAGTGTTTAACGTCACTGTGAGCATAAGCAATCAATAAAAAAAAAAAAATCAACCCCAAATCGGTGTTTAAATCAGACATAATGTGCCTCAGTGCTGCCCCCTGGCTTGAGCAGAGCAGGCAGTGCAGCTCAGGATGTTTGTAATAAAAATTTCTTCAAACCAAACTGAACTGTTTGTGTGTATGTATGTATGTGTGTGTAACTCCAGAGGTCGCAGGCTATAGACTCACATTTGAGTTTAGGAAACATCTGACAGCGGGCTGAACCAGGACTAAAGCAGGACTGGACCAGGACTGAACCAGGACTAAAGCTAGACCAAAGTTGGACTGAAGTAGGACTAAAATGGACTAAAACTGGACTGAATCGGGACTAAACCAGGACTAAACCATGTCTAAACCAGGGCTGTAACTGCAGTCAGGTCGTTCTCATAAATCACTGAAACCCAATGTTTTTGAAGGTAAAGTATATTTTATTTTCACAGCTGTGTTTCTTTTCATCACAATGAAACATCACAGAGCTGTTACATCCCCACACCACATTCACCACTTACAAAAGACTTAAGTACCTCCTAAAGTACTCCAAAAATACTCCAAACATTCAAGTATTTCCTGCTCCACTGCCTCCAGTTTTTTGTTTTTTTTGGTTTAATCTAAACTTGAACAAAAGTGAAAAAAAAAGAGTCAAAAACTGAGGAAGTGAAGAGGCCAAATCCACGGCTCTGATTGGTCCGTTGTGTGTGTCTCTCTCTGATTGGTCTGACATGTCTCTTTGGAGCCTGTACCATCTGTGACTTTTTGACCCTGTGACCCGACAGTGGAGGATTCAGTCCCTACATTCACAAAAGGAAAACCGGCTCAGACTAAGTTCAATTAACCTGATTTATAAAAATGCTGTAAACCCAGGGGACTGATGATGGGACATTTTAGCAGAAAAAAACTATTGTACTTGTGTCTCTATAGTTCTAATCTCTGACACCTGTGGATCATTATGTTATAATTTGCACACTTTGAATCACAATATTCATCTAAAATTACTTCTGCAACGGCTGCTGTTGGCGCCCCCCTATGGATAGCTGCACATCACACTAGCGAGCAGCTCATTTTAAAATGTTTGTACCAAAATGACTATGAAAAATAACTAAGAAAATAAAACTGGAGAAGGAAGTGTGTATGTCATTGTGAGTGTGTACCGGTGGAGGTGAAAACGGGGGTTGATAAAAAAATGGCATCTTGAAAATAAGTGATTAAAGATTACTCAAACATGAATCAAGTCCATTTTGCAGAATAGCTCTGACATTAAGCTACAGAGTTTTTGTGCTAATTCTAAATTAGAAATAACTAGCCCCGTCTGCACCACAGACCGAAGTGTGGCGTCATCCACAGCTTTCTGCTCCAAATAAAGACAATCAAGGCTAGTAGTTGAAAGAAATCCTGATGTAGGGAAAAAAAAAAAAATGTGAAACAACAACCCCAGGATCATGTGCAGTTACAGAGAGAGTGGCTACGGTTTATCATTAGGAAGTGAATTGGAGGCAGAGTCGATGGATGGAGCCAAATCGCGTCCATACTCACTTCCTTTTTGAAACGTGACAGCTCCAGAGACAGGTTGTACAGGATGTTCGGCTATTTGACCCTTTGACCTGCTGCAGACTTTCTTTTGGGTTTTGGGTTGTTTAACACTTGGAGCTCTCTGTGTAAACGCAGTGTGACTGGTACCGTATCCTGATCTCCTGCAGCCTGAACTCGACACAAGAGTCTTCAGCCTAATGTTCCAGAATAATGCCTTATATAGTGCCACTGTAATAATAGAGTCATAACAGGAAATGTGTCAGGTGACGTGGTGCAAATACTGCAGTGTAAACATGAGTCTATCCTCCTCCACAACACAATAAATAATAGCAATAAATACACAGAGGACTACACGTCCTATTATGCCTTGTCCCCCCCCCCCCTCTGTGCACAGACTCAGAGGACCATGTCTCTAGGCCTGTCATGGTAATTATTATATTGACTTATCATTCAATTGATACTTTGCAGTGACATCAATTAAGAAAAAAATACAAAATAGATTTACACAGCACATTTTCAGGAGCCTGAGATCAATCTGAGCATTCATGTTCCTGTTTAGGAGTTTAATTTTCACAAAAATGTGAGAATGATTAACTGAAAAACTGTTGGCTAATGCTAGCCTGTTGTAGTTCAAAAGAATCAGTTCTTTATGGTGAGATTATGTTAAAATAAAGTTCAGATTAAAGTCTCACACGAGTAACCAAGAGATAGAGAAGTGCTTTTAGTTAGCTTCACGCCCCCAGGGAAGGTTGATGATCAGCTGCAAAGACACTGTAATAATTTTTCAGCTTCAATACTTATTGCGTGCAACCTTTGTTCGCACTAGTGGGTATTTTTCTCACTTTAACATGATATCGGGGTTGTTTTATAGACACTAGTGCCCCTTCAGTGTTTCACTGCACTCTTCATGCACTGCCACAAATTTCATTCACAGAAAAGGCTTCATCACTGTAGCTTATTGTGAAAGTGTTATAAAATTAATTTCAATATGATTGTTTATCGTGATATTTTCAGAATCAATATCTCACCCTGTCAATGTCAAAGTGTGTTTATCGTGACAGGCCTACACATCTCTCTTACCCTCATCTCTCATGATACCTCACAAATTTCCTCTCCACACAGACGCAGATAACTACCATCTCCCATAATGCCTCACCCCTTTGCTCTCCACCCTTTCCTCTCCACACAGACGCAGAAGTCTACATCTCCCATGATGCCTTTGCTCTCCTCCACTCTCCGCACAGACACAGAGGACTACATCTCCCATGATGCCTCACCCCTCCCTCTCCCCTCTCCGCACAGATGACTACATCTCCCATTATCCCTCGCTCCTCTCCCCTGTGTGCACAGACACAACGAACCACATCTCCCATGATGCCTCACTTCTCCTCATTCTCACTGAGCACGTGCCTGAAACACCGACAGTAGCTTCATCTGCTCTGGTGCTTGAGTGGCGTCGCAGCAGTTTTTTTCCTCAGCTCTCGTTTGGAGGTGGGGCCGGGGATGGGGCTGGAGCCGCAGGGGACGGGGTTTTAGCGCCGCGGGATGTCCGGAATTGGCCGCTGAGGGTTGAAGAGCGGCGGGAGGAAGCCGGGGCGGGGCTGAGAGAGGTGGTCCAATAGCAGCGTCCCCGCCAGAGCCACGCCTCTCCAGAAAGTTCCCCCGCCCCTTGGCGACCGTGACGTGTCACTAACGGCGATGGAAGTGTTGGAAAGATTCTCAGACGAACCAAAACGAACGGAGGCGGGAGGAAACGGCGCCGGAAGGACTGAGCCATGTCATCCTCAGGGCCCCCCATCTGAGCAAACACAGAACCGATTATTAATAATTAGACATTTATATTACATAAGTCATCTGACCTTAGACCTAACCTCACGCTCTGAGCTGAGGACCTCACTCTGACCTCACGCTCTGAGCTGAGGATCTCACTCTGACCTCACGCTCTGAGCTGAGGACCTAAGTCTGACCTCACGCTCTGAGCTGAGGACCTCACTCTGACCTCACGCTCTGAGCTGAGGACCTAAGTCTGACCTCATGCTCTGCGCTGAGTACCTCACTCTGACCTCAGGCTCTGAGCTGAGGATCTCACTCTGACCTCAGGCTCTGATCTGAGGACCTCACTCTGACCTCACACTCTGAGCTGAGGACCTCACACTCTGAGCTGAGCACCTCACGCTCTGAGCTGAGGACCTCACGCTCTGAGCTGAGGATCTCACTCTGACCTCACGCTCTGAGCTGAGGACCTCACTCTGACCTCATGCACTGAGCTGAGGACCTCACTCTGGACCTCATGCACTGAGCTGAGGACCTAAGTCTGACCTCATGCTCTGCGCTGAGTACCTCACTCTGACCTCAGGCTCTGAGCTGAGGATCTCACTCTGACCTCACGCTCTGAGCTGAGGACCTCACTCTGACCTCATGCACTGAGCTGAGGACCTAAGTCTGACCTCATGCTCTGCGCTGAGTACCTCACTCTGACCTCAGGCTCTGAGCTGAGGATCTCACTCTGACCTCACGCTCTGCGCTGAGTACCTCACTCTGACCTCACGCTCTGCGCTGAGTACCTCACTCTGACCTCACGCTCTGAGCTGAGGACCTCACTCTGACCTCATGTTCTGAGCTGAGGACCTCGCTCCGACCTCACATTCTGAGCTGAGGACCCACTTTCTCTCCTCTAAGGTATTCCTCACTATTTCTCTTTTAAAATATTTTTTAAAACTGAACCAGGTTCCTACAAACTTTGAACTGTTCTGTTAAGTTGTTCCACAAACTAACTCCACAACACTGCACTGAAGACACGTGATGTGAAAGTACTTCTAAGTGCCTCCATCTTGAAACAGACCTTGTAAATTAGCTGTAAGAGAGAGTAAACAATGCCCTGATCATTATTTGAGACCCCGTCTTAAAAAGTTCACCAAGCAGATCACGAAGTTTGAACTGTGATGATTTTTACAGTGGCTTTGTTGGATACAAAAGTAAAACATTGTGTCGTAATGTGGGGTGTGAGGCGGACCAAAGATGCGGGACTCGGGGCAAGTTTTCCAGGGTGTTTATTGACAGAACAAGACAAATCACAGGTGACGGGAAAGAGAACACGAACATACGAAGAGCTGGGTGCTGGGGTGCAGGTCAGGGTCCAGAGTGCAGGGAGACACGAGACGGGAAAACGCAGCCGGTAACCGGACTTTCTTGACCCGGGTCGGAGAACACAGGCAGCAGGACCCAGGCAGGAAGCACAACAGAGCCACGAGGACAGGCATTGATGTGAACAGCACGCAGACACACGGTGAAGATCAGCAGACGACCTGGCAGAGAGAGCTGGGTCCTGGCTCCCTTTATCCTCCTGCAGGTGGTGTGATTGCCCGGACGGGCCTTGCAGGTGCGTGTGCGACAGGGCCAGGTGCTCAGCCAGCCTTGGTACTCAGGGAGTGCGGTAGGGAGGAGAGGGGACACAGGACGCAGGAGTAGAAAGGGTCAAGCACACAGATCCCCACACCCCACACCCCCAAAGGGACGGCTCCCAGGCACGTTCCCAACGAGCTTGAACCTCAAGTCTGTATCCCTTATCACAACATTTATATTCAGGACCCTGTTGCATTGCTATTCCACATGTGTCCGCGGTCACAACCCTCTCCCCCTCTGGGGAGTGTTAACTGTTTTCAGATGCCTGGGCCGATGACCGCCTCCTGAATCGTTGATGGCTGGGACACACGCACGATGCCCCCCTGAACGTCTGGTGAATGGCTGGACCCTAGATGCCCTCCGGGACCGTTCCGGTCCTGCTGGCTGGACCCATAGATCACGACTGGGACCGTGATCGTTTACGGCCTTCTTCCTGATCCCGTGAGGCCTGGCTTTTCTTTCCGACACTCTAGATCGCCCTTGTGCCAGAATGGACTATGGCCCTACAGACTTGAACTTGGACGGCGCCTTAGTCCTGGACACATCTTGATAGCTCGTGCCCGTCCATGGGAGTGGATCTCTCCTTCACTGTGGGGTTCTCCTCGAGGTTTCTCAGCTTTCCCCACTGGGTTTTTGGAGGTGTTTCCTTGCCAAGAAGGGAGGGTCTAAGGACAGTGATGTTTCTGGAACCAATTTGCTTGTCTGTTCTAATTTGCTTGTCCCTGTTCTG